>CAJVNO010000020.1:0-95263 GCA_911174995.1 Penicillium olsonii | reverse complement strand
GGTCGTCCGTCTCTTGATTGTCCGTCTCTTGATTGTCCGTCTCTTGATTGTCCGTCTCTTGATTGTCCGTCTCTTGATTGTCCGTCTCTTGATTGTCCGTGTCTTGAGATTCCATTTCCTGGCTGTCCGTCTCTTCAGCATCCATCTCTTGAGTGTCCGTCTCTTGAGCTTCAGCTTCTTGGGCATTGGTATCTTCAGTTCCGCTTAGTTGGGTAATGTCCTGGAGCTCTGACACGATAGGAGTCTCGATAACCGCTATTTCGGCTGCGTTGATCATAGCAAAGATCTCCGGCTCGAAGTCATGTTCAGTGAAAGGGTTTCCCATAGAACCACCAAAGCTAAAGCCAGGTCTGGTCTCTTCCGAACTTTGAGAACAAGTCGGCTCTTTGGTCCCTTCAGGTATGCTCTTGGTGGCATAAGACAGTCTCGCATCCTGCTCGATATCCGCAACGCTGCTGAAATCGGGAAGCCGATCGAATTCAGGAACCGTGGCCGGGTTATCCGGTAGAATACCCCCAGGTTACAGATTTGCTTCCGCTATGTTGTCTGTCTCAATTTCTTCTGGGCCCTGTTCCATTTCAAACATGCCCACATCTTGACGCTCCTCGGACTGGTCAACAAAGAGTGAATCGTCATTTTCTGCCGTAGCATTTTCAGTCGTGGCAGTTTCTGTCAAGGCGGTTGCCATGGTCGAGATGTCTTTTGGCTCTTCGTTTCCTTCAGCGTAGAGGTTGGAGTATTCTCGGATCAGATAGGCGTATTGGTCATTGTTCTCCAAGCCATGCTCCACGAAGAACTCCTCTCGCATAAGAGTAGGCCAGAACCCAGGATAAGGTGGTCCACAGCGCGCATTGTAGCCAAGAACCTTCCACAGAGGAATCACTTGAGGATCCTCGTCGAGGCGTGGAAGGATTGCACATTCGTTGTGAAAAGCGGACACAACATCACGGGCTTCAGGTTTTCCTTTGAATCTGAGATCACGTTCGGTTCCATAGGGTTGATGCAAGCTGATTTGACGATCGATATTATGCTCGCTCTCAACAGCCGACTTTGGTGCTATCACTGACCCGATTGATAGTGTGGGACTTCGTTGCATGATCTTGCGTGTCTTCTCTTCGATCAACCAACCGATACATGTAGCATGGGTGCGACCACATAAGATGTAGTATCCCTTGTAGACAGGAAAGAAAGGTAGTCCGTGTGCCCATATGATGGGGGGTGGTCCCGATGGGACACGATCTGCATCGATGTCGCCCTTCTTGTCGAAGTCGTACGGGTATCTTTGACCACGTAGAGTGCACTTCATGTGCTTCACTGCAAGATATACCAATTCGTCTGAGAGTCGCGTGTTTGGGGGTGGAAACCTCGGTCTTCCCGTTTCTTCGTCATAGTTGAGGGACAACGCAAGCTTCAATCGAGCCTTCTCGCGCCGTAGGTTAGCTTGAGGCCCGGCGCCATCTTCGGGTTTCCACTCAACGTCAGGATTTTTGTCAACGTGAACCTTCAACAACTCTTCACAGTCCGCCTTGATCTCGTTCTGCTTTTCAAGGAACTTGGCGGCATTTTCCATGCTGCATGCCATTCTGGCTTTGGGCTTTCTGGGCGGCATGGCCGCTGATAATTACCAACCGGAGAGACCGGGGTTTGCAGTGAGTATTCTATGATAAGTTAGTCATGGTACGTGTACATCATTGATGTGTCAACGAGGAATGAGGGTGACTCGACTCATGCATCCTTCACCAAATGGACGAGAGAAGAGTACACCCGAACGTGCGAATTCACTGGTTAAACTTGGAAGAGATTACTCTTCATGGCTTGAAGACATGAAGTATCCACAGGCTGAATGTATAACTGACCTTGGTAATTTAAGTTGATCGAGGATGAAAGAAAAAGAAAAGAACTCCGTGGGGGATGACTCAAATGTGCGACTCGTTGCTCTTCGCTCTTGCATCCAAGCCTGGTTGAAAACCTTGGAATCGGGGCTTTGCCCTCGAGGCGTTTTGTTTCCGCTGCCTTGTTCTGGTGTGATTGAAAGCTGGTGAGGCTAATGTGGAGTGATGTGATATCCGAATAGAAACGGTTGAGCCACTTCTGGTGAGAGGATGAGACGTAGAAATAAGAACAGAGTTGTTGGTAATTGAAGACCCTCTGTCAAAAGAGTTGGGTTCAATTATCTCGAAACAAAGTCAAGTAAGTGATGAAGGGGGGGGGGGGGAGAGAAAGAAAGAGATGATTGATGTATCGAGGATTGAGTGAGAACAGTAGCAAGTATACGAAACCAAGCAAGAAGTATTGGGCTTTTGCGAGAAGCAATGAAAATGTAGTGAAAGGTCAGTGAAGCCTTGCAACTAGCAATTGGGACGTGATGCGAAAGCAGTGCACTGCTCAATTCAAGCCCACGGATGGGTGATTCCAAGGCGAAGTTGGATTTTGAGAGTTGTGTTGCTGTGGACGAGTTGTATCGTATGTAGTCAAAAGCGAGCGTGCATCTGGCGAGGGATGGTACGCCGCTGTTCGAGGCCTGTGTGACGAAGCCAACATGATGGAGGCATACCTAAAGACGGGACGTTAAAGTGTGGTTGCAAAAGCTTGGGATATCAATCATCAAAAGAGGTTTTTGTCCGAGTGTAATTTGCGCTGTATTGCAAAAAGAATGCTAGGATGGATATCAAGACAAATAATACATGAACTAGTTCCGTGTCGCTCCCAGAGTGGTTACTCGAAGAAACCACCATCGCTCTCATCATCATCCGCGCTGGGCTGTGGTGCGACATGCTTGGATTCGGCCTTGCGGGCCGATTTGTCGTTCTTGCCGCTGTGTTTGTCCCGTTTGGCAGACTTGTCCTTGTGGGAAGCAGTCTTCGAATCTTTCTGGTGCTCCTTCTTTGTGCTCTTCTCCTTGTTGGTATCTTTGGTCGTAGCTTTGCTGGATGTGTCCTCGATCTTCTCTCCCTTGAAGTTGATGTTCAATTTTCCTTCACGGAGGAGGTCCAGTGTCTTTTCTTCCATGCACTTTGCAACAATGGGCCACAGCGCAGGTTTGGCTTGGGCAGCCTCAGTTCCTTTCTTCGAGGACTCGGCCTCCGCGGCCTCGGGTTTTCCATTGGACTTGGGGTAGATTGAGAGATACTTTTCGGTGAGAGGGTAGTAGATTGTGTAGTTGATGTTGACCTGGCAATCGCTGATCTTGGCTTCGAGTTGAGCCTTTTCCTTGGGGTTCAGATCTTCTGCTTTAAGACGGCGGGTAAGGCGAGCAAGTTCCTTGTTGGCAGCTTTGCGGTCTGTAGGAAGTATGTGTTAGCAATAGATGGAGGCCATATGAAATCCATGAGAAGACATACCAAGGAAGCGAACAAAGTGGTATTTGCTGATCAATTGTGACCGTTCACGGCGTTTCGTTTCATCTTCAAGGTCCTTTTCGTAACCGGCAAGCGCACGTTCCTGCAAGATGCGGGCATCGGCAGAGAGGTCTTGCTTGTTCAATAGTCGCTTCACATCTCGGATGCGTTTCTTGAGGTCGTTGACGGAAGGGTACTCCTTCTCCGGACGAGGAGCAAACTTGTCTTTGTATTTGCGCGCTGGCTTGGACTTCTTTTCCTCGCCTCCGCTGCCGAAGTCCGCGAATTCTGGCTCCTGGTTTGCTTTGTCGGCCTTGCGATGCGCCTTCTTGCGAGCTGGGGCAGCATCAGAGGACCCTTCCCGGGTCTTGCGTTTCGGAGCAGTAGACATGATGACAACCAAGAGAAATTCACGAGCAACGAAGATGCAAAAGCGATAAGAAAAAAAGATATCGGCGGATTGTCGGCCCGTCCCCAGATTGGCAGCGGCCAATCAGCGGGTTCGTCGATAACCATCGCCGCCCTCTCGCGTCGCATTGATTGGATTTACCCCAATTGCTTAAGTTGTGGTCCCTGAGTTTGGTTTTCAGAATCACATGCGACAAGCTCTTCGTCGGACACAGCTTAACAGGGCATGGAGTCCGCCATCCGCTGGTCCCCGACCTCGTCGGTCACTGAACAACGCTTCCTCTCCGTCGACGTCACAGGGAAAGCGTTTCGTTTATGCAGGGTAAATGGCTTTGACGGCAAGACCCTGCGCCACGAAGTCTTGTCTACCCTCACAAATGTTCCTGGCTTTCGTGCGTTCGACTGGTCTTCATCCAATGAGAACCTCATCGCCGTCGGGCAGTCCTCGGGCGAGGCCACCATCTTACGCCTTGACGGTGATGTCAAGGACGCTCTCTCATTCCCAGTGCGCAATCAGCGATATTGCAACGCAGTTTCTTTTAGTACGCATGGGCTCGTAGCATCAGGCCTCGATCGCGTCCGCAATGACTTCTGTTTGAACATTTGGGATGTCAATCAACGCCTCAGTCCTGCTGGCGGGACTAAAGGGTTCACGGAACCTTTACGAAAGCTAGCTAGCTCGGAGCCCATCACTAGTATAAAATTCTTCAGGGACCAGCCTGACACCATTGTGACCGGTGTCAAGGGTCAATTCGTTCGAATCTACGATCTCAGAGGTTTGTTTTGCTGGTTTATCGGAATATAAGGACAGAGCTAACTCCGCTTGAAGAGGGGCCCGGGAGCCCATCATTACAATACTCTACCCGCTGTGTCCACAACCTGGCCATAGACTCGCTTGACGAGAACTATATTGCATCTTGCGTTCCTTCCAATGACAGCACCATTTGCGTGTGGGATCGTCGCGTGGGAACTCGGCTTACATCGCCCTCTGTGGGCTCTTCTGCCGCCACTCCGGAAACAGGCCAAACAACGGCTGCGCTCCAGTTGAAGAATGTGTTCCATCCGAAGGCTTCTATTTGGAGCTTGCGGTTTTCTAAGACCAACCGCGGCAACCTTGCTGCGCTATCTAGTACCGGTCATTTCAAGCATTATGAGCTTTCCAAAGACTACTTGCCGGAGGAGTATCGCTCCTCGATAGACGAGACCCTTGGCCAGGGCTTCTCAAGAAATTATCCTGAATCCGTCTACACCAAACATGTGCGGGACGTGTGTGTGCCATTCGATCACCCAACGCGAGGCTGCAATGTCAAGGACCGAGTCGTTTCATTCGATGTTCTTAATTTGAACCTAACCGCCCAACCAAGCGCTATTGCCCTCGATGGCCACGGAACACCCCAGATAATCACTCCACAATCACCATGTGCCCCGGTGAATCTGTCTTCACAAAGTGTATTGGCGTGTGGCGTCTCATCAAGCGACTCGGATGTGAGATCGATCCACCCTCTCTCTGACCAAATATCGCCTATCTCGGACTTGATTGGAAACATCAGATCACGCGTCTGCTTTAGCTCGCAAGAGCATAGCGCGAACTCAAACGGACAACTTTTTGTTCCCAGAGATCTCCGGCCAGAACCTGTATCCAGTCATGAAAATAGGGAACGCACCATGGCCCTAGGAGCGCTAGGCGTTCCACTTACTGCCAAAGAAGCACTCACTCTAGGTGCAGTCAACAAGTCACGTTGCAGGGAAGGCTATCTCTTCGACGAGGCTCGGAACCGCAAAGTGGCAGCTGATGACCAAGCTTTGCAAGACTTTTGGAGCTGGGTTGAACGTGAGTTTCCTAATTCCCCTGCTTTGAGGCCTTCGTCCGCATCTAACATGACTTCGGATAGGTGCACGGACAGATTCCTCTAGCACCTCAATGGTAGTCAATGGCTTGGACCTCAACTATCTGGGCGTGACGAACCTCTGGAACAATGATCTAGGTGCGTATATCCGTGTTCGTGTATATTCAAAGCTAATACCAGTATTAGGACGTGGCTTGGAGCAACGTCTCATCAATGCTAAGACCGATGATCCGAAAACAGTCGCGGAGGCAGTCAAGACTTTAGCAGAACAACTAGACCTTCCTGAGACCAAGGGTTGTGATACGGCTTATCCCAGTCACCGACGCCTCTGTCTTCGTCTCTGTGGTGCATCGCACTCCTACCGCGAGCTAGAGCAAACAGTGAAAGAGCTGTCTGGCAACAACCAGCATACCAAAGCAGCAGCGCTGGCTGTCTTCCAAGACGAACCAAAGTTGGCTTATGTTGGGCTCCGGAGCAACAAGCCTACACAGGCCCATAAACTACTGGCTATGGCAATTGCCGGTGCCTCCAAAGGAGACAATGATACGGACTGGGAAGAGACGTGTGCTGAGATTGCCAAGGAGCTTACTGATCCTTATGCTCGGGCAATTCTAGCTCTTGTGAGCAAGGGTGACTGGAACGCAGTCACCAAAGAAATAACATTACCCCTCAAATACCGCGTCGAAGTTGCTCTGCGCTGGCTTCCGGACGAGGAACTAGGCGTTTACCTCAAGAGCGCTACTGCGGAAGCGATTCGACAGGGTGACATCGAAGGAGTGGTGCTCACAGGCCTGGGACACTTGGCCATGGGTCTGTTCCAGTCGTACATTGAAAAGTTTAATGACGTCCAAACGCCTGTTCTAGCGATGAGTCACACCGTGCCCAGGCTCATCAGCAACCAAAAACACATCATCCAATTCGAAGCCTGGCGTGAGACCTACCGGCGTCAAATGAACTCATGGAAGCTCCAGCTTGAGCGGGCCCGATTTGACGTCGGCTCCCGGCGGTTCGCAGTGACGGCAGATGGTCGTAAACTTGCCCCCACGCCACCACAGCAGGTCAGCCTTACTTGCAACTACTGTACTAATCCACTCACGCAGCATGATGCTTCGTCCCAGTTGTCTCCATCGGCCAAGGGCACAGAAACTGTGCACCCCACTGCGGGCAATCCGCTGGCCTCGGCGACGATGGCCGGAACTGTATGCCCGCGCTGCGGCCGACACATGCCACGTTGCGGAGTCTGTACGTTGTGGCTGGGGGCGCCCGACCCAATGTCGCGCGCAAGCATTGCCGCGGATGCAGAGGCCTCTCGCAAGCCTTCCGAGGCGGATGTTATGCGACGGTTTGTGGTCTTCTGTATACATTGCAATCATGGATATCATGCGAACCATGCGAGTGAATGGTTCAAGCGACACAAGGTCTGCCCTGTTGCGGAGTGCAATTGCATCTGTGATCGGTGACGATCCTGCAAATTCTTTTTTCCAACGACGACCATATACCCAGTCAATTTTATGCTAGAATACTGAAAGAAAACACATAGTTCTCCTAGGTGGTTGGTGCTCAATGTACAATGTATGGAAACATTTTAGTGGCTCGAAGGGTAAGGCAACAGTGGCTTCGCCGAGCAGTAATACGACGTGAGTCACCGAGTCTCAGAACGTCAGAGCAGCCCTTTGACTCTTAAATCTTGTTTTGTGACTTTGTCAATATCCAACTTCTCAACTTGGCCCAGCTGATCTTCGGGGTTATCAGCGCCCCACTAAAATAATTCTCCCCGCACCACATCGACTTGATATTTTGCAAAGATGCCCGATCACTCAGAAAAGCGCGGGAACGGGCGCGGTCAGGGTCGCGGAGGCCAGGGTCGTGATGTCCAGGTCTCCAAAGCACTGAGCTTGCTGTTGCGCCATGCCGCCGAGAAAGAAGGACTGAAGATGAATGCGCAAGGCTACGCAAGTGTCACCGACGTGGTATGCTCGATTCCTTCAAAGTCACAACATAATTGTCTGACCATGTGCAGCTGCAATGGAGGAAACTGAAGTCTCTGAAAGTGACCTTCCCCGAGATTCTACATGCCGTCGACTCGTCCGACAAAAAGCGCTTCGCCCTTCTGTACATTCCATCCGTCCAGCCCACCGAATCCACAACCCAGGCAACAACAGTCCCATCAACAACCCCCGACGCAGAGCATGAAGCCGGAAAGGTCGCGGGCGCAGACCAGCCCACGACATCTGTCCTGGAGTCTGCCCCGGCTACGAGCGAAGCCCAGCAATCCGCAACCGACCACGCGCTCGCAGTGAAAGACACCAATCCCGCGAATTTCTTGATTCGCGCTACCCAAGGACATAGCATCAAAACCGTGGAAGCAGCATCTTTCCTTGAACCGCTTTCATTGTCGGACGAGTCGAAAATACCAGACACTGTGGTCCACGGCACGTTCCACTCTACTTGGCCAGTGATTCTACAATCTGGAGGACTACGCTGTATGGGCCGCAACCACATTCACTTTGCGACTGGCCCATCGCTGGAATCTGTACTTGCTGTTCATGATGGTGATGCCGCGCAGGGGAAATCCAAGCCTGATGACTCCCGCGTGATTTCGGGAATGCGTCGCGATGCACAGGTGCTCATATACATTGATGTCCGCAAAGCACTCGCTGCGGGAATTCCATTCTGGCGCAGTGAGAATGGAGTTATCCTCAGCGAGGGCATTCCCGTGAGTCAAAGTGGGCAAACGGATAAGGGCGAAGACCAGAAGTTCGTGTCGCTGGACTACTTTGATGTTGTCGCGGAGCGCAAGATTGGCTTGGGCAAGCTCTGGGAACGCGGAGAGGTCCTCCAGGAGCTTCCAGAGAATCTCACGAACAAGGGCAATCCTAAGGGTAACCCCAAGGGTCGGCGATGATAAAAAGAACTCAGAATACCAAACAAATTGGTAGATGCAGGCAGCTCCAACTGCCGAACTCTTACCTTAAGCCCCAAACTAGTTACATACTTCCGTACTCCGTACATATAGACTGCATATAGCCAAAGAGTATGCAACGCCAATGGCCGAGTCGCCACATCCGACTGTGGGGAAGTCGGAAGCGGGCGATCCGATCCTTGAGCCGATCAGCAACAGGGACATCCGACCTCTCATGCCATTCGTTGCGGGGTCATTCTCGAATAAGCGTCATGGTGTTGGTCAGATCTGCTTGTATCTCCGGAAAGTCGTTCCTTTTTTCTGGAGACATCACGCGGGGTATAAAAGACTCTGTCCGACCCGAACAGCTTCAATTTCCCAAACTCCATCATGGCCACCCACCGCTTCAACCCCGAGTTCACAGACAATGTCATCAATGCGATGGGTCCGAAGACCACGCCGCGCATGCGCAAGCTCATGACCGGCTTGATTAGACACATGCACGACTTTGCGCGCGAGGAGGAGCTCACGGTCGATGAGTGGATGGCCGGTGTGCAGATGCTCAACTGGGCCGGACAGATGAGCGACAATAAGCGCAACGAGGGACAGTTGGTGTGTGATGTATTTGGTCTAGAAACGTGAGATGCATCTGCGCCGGAAAATTATACAAAAAATTTACCAAAAACTGACAATGCGCAGACTGGTGGACGAGATCACATTCACACTTGCGGATGAAGCCAAGGATGCGCCCACGGCGACAGCCATTCTGGGACCGTTCTTCCGCGCCGATACGCCGTGGCGCGAGCTCGGCGAGGATATCGTGAAGACGAGACCTGCGAATGCTGAGCTGGTGTTCATGCACGGCCAGGTGGTGGACTTCAAGACGAAAGAGCCTTTGGTTGGTGCTTCGGTGGAGGTGTGGCAGGCTTCCACGAATGGGTTGTATGAGCAGCAGGATCCTGAGCAGGTTGAGTTCAACCTGCGTGGCAAGTTCAAGACGAACGAGGAGGGCAAGTACTGGTTCTACTGCCTTCGTCCGACTCCTTATCCGGTTCCCAACGACGGTCCTGCTGGCAAGATCCTTGAGTTGATGGACCGCCACCCCTTCCGCCCTGCTCACATTCACATCCTGGTAAGTAGGCTCTGATGGTTGTGTTGAAGCGAATGCTAATATCTGTTTAGGCCACCAAGGACGACTACCGTCCCCTGACGACCCAGATCTTTGACCGCAAGGACAAATATCTTGATAATGATTCGGTCTTTGCTGTGAAGGACTCCCTCATTGTGGACTTCGTGTCGCGCAAGGGTGACCCTCAAGCCGAGTTCGAGCTTCAGTACGATATCAAATTGGTTGCAGATCCACCCAAGGCCAATGGGGCATAAGTAAAATTACCTGACACAATATTCTCATGGAGTTTCATTTAATTACAGCGTTATTTGCACGAGACCAAGGATTCCACTTGCATCAACCTTACTGTTAAAGTAATTTCCTGGCGCAGAGCGGTGCCTCTGTAAATGTTATACAGGTTATGGGTTTGCATCACAATCCCCAATTAGCGTGTCCTTTCAATTGCCGGAACTATTCTAAGCAGAAGCAACCTTGGAGCTAATGTTTCACAAACTGGGCAATCAAGTTGCCAACCTCGTCGGCAGCCTCGATACAATGCCAGTGCCCAACGCCCTGCAACACTTCTAAAGACTTCTTCTCACTTGAGACATGCTCGAAGATATGCTTACACCCCTCCATGGAAGCAGACTTGTCCTCTTCGCCAGCGATGAGCAGGAATGGCGCCTTGACGGCGGCATAGTCCGCCGGCTGGGCGGACGCAATCGCCCGACACAGAGCAGCATACCCACTCGGGTTCTGGCCAAGGATCAGCTCTCGAATGAAAGCCTTCTGCAGCGGGGTGCTGCGCGACCCGACAGCTCCAAAGGGAATGGTGTTGGCCATAGTTTCCATTCCAGCTGCAAAGGGAAGACAGAGTTAGCATTCGGGGTGTTTGGTGTAGGGTGCAAAGGCTCGAATGCGACAATTGGCAATACTTACACTCAAGCACAGTGTTCGATCTCTTGTTCATGACCGAGACCAACATTTCCGACGGATGTGTTGGGCCAATCGCCACAACACCTAGCATTCGAGTCGGGTAGCGAGCTCCCAGCTCCGTCACCACGAGGCCGCCCATGGAGTGGCCAACGACCACGGCCTTGGGGATCTGTAGAGTGTCCATCACGCCAATGACGTCCTCCGCGATGCTCGGAATGGTAATTGTGTCATTTGTGTATTCCGAGCGGGCGGCGCCGTATGTGTCAAGCGTAATGCAGCGATGAAATTCCGTGAGGTGCGGGATCACTGGGTAGTAGTAGTTTTGTGATGAGCCCAAGCCATGGATGAAGATGAATGTCAGGCCGGCTGTGGTAGGAGCACCATCCGGGTGGGAGTCTGCATAGTGCAGCCGGTGGCTGTTGGCTTGAACGAAGGGCATAGTGTATACAAGAGACAATGAGGGGAAGTAAGAACCCCAAGGCGGATTTAACTGATAACAACCCTGGGACGTCACTGATAAGATATTATTTCCGTCAGCTCAAATCCGTCGGAACATCGCGCGTCTCTGCTTTGTCCCGACCTGTGCATCCGATGTGGCACCCGACCGTCGGACCGCAGCCGATCTCAACGCCAAGAGTTCTATGGGTCTATTCCAGAATGTTCAAAGGCGATCACTGTGATGTCTTGCCAGAGACGAAAAGATCACCGCTGCCGCATGCATATGCCTCTTCAATCCAATCGGCAGTCTCGTCTCGGAAGGAATCTCCAAAAGATGCCAATGCAGGCACATGGCGCGGTTGCTCTAAAGGCTGCAGGAATGAAGTTGCTTGCAGCGGAGCTTTACTCTCGTGGGCACGTGTGATGGCTTCCTCGGCTTCGAGGAAATCTGCGGCATCGTAACCCAAGGAATCCCCAAACGAGGATTCTAGAGATAATGATGGGACAGTTCCCGGTCGCTCGGAGGGAACCTGGGCAATAGGTGGCTCAGGCAAGGCAGGGTTATTTGAATCCTCATCCTTTCCGCCAGTCGTTCGTGAAGCCGTCGCCTCAGCTTGGTTGATGATATCGTCAAAGACCGAACAGTCCGAAAACTCATCGTCGTCAGGAATACTAGCTTTCTCCGTAGTCGCGGATTTTGTGGAATCCACAATCCCCGCGCCCATTTCAGGTAATCCATTTTCCTCTAGTTCCAATTCTTCATCCAAGTCATCGAACGCGTCTGATTCGGCTTCCGTATCGCCAGACGCATTCCCGGGGTCCGTGTCCTCTTTAGTTCCATGCGGCTCTGTCTCGGTAGTTGTATGTGTAGGAGCGGGGGCAGGCGCAGGCTCAGGCGCAGCAGATGTGGATTTCCCTGCCCCCAGGAACATTGAAAGTAGTGGCTGGCTCGATGGAGGGCGGGGTGCATCCTGATGGGCGATGCCGCGACGCCGCTCCTCGCGAGCGCGTGCCTCTTGCTCAGCTTTTCGTTTCTTATTAGCGATGCGTTTCTTTTCCTTCTCGCGGAGCTGCTTCGCTTTCTTTGCTCGTGCTTCATCGCGGTCTAGTCGCGCGATCTCGGCCGGCGTGAACTCGAATCGTTGATTGCTGCGCTGCCACCGGCGTTTAACAGTACTGGATTTCTCCATGATAATGCGCCGTGGCGGATCCGGCATGGTGGCAACCGTCACAGCGACTGCCGGCTGCTTCGGGGGTCATCGGGGGAAATGGGTGAGGGTGGGAGGTTGACGGTATTGAGGCGCCAATGTTCCAAGGTTCTCGCGTTCGGCGGTGATCACTGTGCCGACCGAGTCAACAAACTGCCGGATTTGAAGTTCGCGCTTTCTTATTCTCACTTTTCTCTACACTACCTACACTACTCCACAGAAAACATCACGGATTGGACTGAATTTTGAGTCTATACTTCATGATACTGTTGGTTCATTGACGTCATTTAGATTTTACAGTCGCGGACGGGGTCCCAGCACACGGGCTCATATGAGTTGAGCTTCAGGCTGGCCATGTCCTCTGCGGACAGAGTGAAATCAAAGACCTCAGAGTTCTCGCGAATGCGAGACTCGGTCACAGACTTGGGGAGAGGCACGTATCCCTGGCCACAAATTAACACTGTGTTCCAAAGTTCTCCGGAATCAGACATGTCACATACCTTCTGCAAGCTCCAGCGAACCAAAATCTGAGCCTCGCTCTTGCCGTGCTTCTTGGCCAGGTTCTGAAGCACAGGCTCCTTCATGCGAGTCGCTTGCACGAGGGGAGAGTACGCCTCGACAATGATGTTGCGCTTCTGCAACCACTCCGCGATATCCTCACGAGGGCACCAGGGGTGGATCTCATACTGGCCAACGGTGATTTGGCCACCAGCTCCGCTCTTGATATAGGCCTCCAGCTCCTCGAGGTGCTGGATGCCGAAGTTGGAGACACCCAGAGAGCGGATGTGGCCTGCCTTCTGGGCCTCGACGAGTGCGCGCCAGGTGCCGTGGCGATCTTCCTTGCCGCCGTAGGGAGCGTGGATCAACATACTAAGTGCGTCTGTTAGCGTGCGCCCTGCCTCATTCCTGCAACGAAGCACATACAGGTCAATGTAGCCGAGGTTTGCGGCCGCAATGCTCTCCTCGATGGCCCGCTTGGCCTTCTCATAGCCCATACAGGTGCGGGGGACCTTGCTGGTGTAGAAGATCTTCGAACGGTCAATTCCCGAGCTGCGGATGGCATTGGCGCTTTCCAATTCATTTCCGTAGACTTTGGCGCTGTCGACCTGCACGATGATGTCAGTTCAGGGGATTCTTCCTGGTCACGACCCGGCCTGGTGTCTTCTTACATGGCGGTATCCAAGCTCAATGGCCTTGGAAGTCACCTTCTCGGTGACATCGGAAGGTCTAGAGTGAAAGAGTCAGTGGTGGTCGTCGTGACTGTAGACCGTCAACGTACGTTTGGTAGACCTAGTTCGTCAGTCATGCATCCATGACTATGAAAGGATGATACTCACTCCGAAGCCCACAACGGGGATTTCGTAGCCGGAGACCAACTTATATGTGGACTGTAGGGAGAGAGACATTGTGAATGAATTGAGAGTCTCAACGAAACGGGGGGGTTATAAGAGAGTTCCACGGACCACCTCGGTCCCGTCAATTCCGCCCACTTTCTCGAAGGAGCTTCGATAAAGTGGAGATGGAGGGCACTGCATTCGGCATCCCGACGGCTGATCAATGCTACACTGTAGTGGGGGTTCAATTGCCATTTTGGGCCTCAATAAATATCCCTCTTTACCGTTTGAGTCAAAAACGATCCACTTCTCCTGTTGCTGTTTGACGTACATAATGCAGACAAACTCCCCTACTAACCCGTTATCAATCAGCCATATTCCGCGCTAAGGCCGATTTTAATTTATTTAAGACCAACTCTTGACCACAGCTCATATGAAGTATGTCAACGGTATGGTCAAGCAGATACAGGAGCTCTTTAGTATCAAGTACATCATAGCCAGGTTGCAGACAGCGTCCCCCGATTTTAGGATGGCTCTGCCCCGTCATCTATAGAAGCTGGCAAAGACTTCCTTTGCGCTCAACTATGCCCCAATGAAGGGTCTTTTGTCTATGTGGTCCGTATTTGGTTGAAATGCTCGCCGCGAAACTCATGCCCCAGTTTCCCGGGTTGAGCCGTCTGTGTAATGACAGATGTGTTATCACCCATTGGAGATCAGAAAAGAAAGGCCTGATTGGGGTTCGGCTGGTGGTCCCGCGGACTGAACTTTACGCTTTTAAGTAGTTCAAGGTCGTACAGATGAACCTTGGAATATGCATTGTGAAACTCATACGGGATAGATGCTCACCGATGACATTCAATTGACAAAAGAGACGGTGAGAGTAATGACAGTCTTCAGACTAATGCCCTGGAGAACAGCAGCACAGTTAAACCTTGGAAATAGAGCCACTCGGTCTATATTTCTACCTTCTCTGTCTCCAGACCATCAAGAATAACAGTCTCTCCATGTCCATCTCCATAGGCCATCGAGTCTTGCTTAGAGTATTTCATCTGTAATACCTAGTACTAGATATCAGACAGATCTCACCCCCTTTAGAGACAACCAGTATCCCGGTCCAAAAAAATGTGTTTTCATCAACAGCAGCATCCATGTTCTTGCGGTCAAGGGCCGTCTGCAACACACTGTACCTGGGCACATTGAGGTCAGTTGGCCCGATTGGGGTTGAATTTCTTAATCAACAAGCCCATCAGAGCTGTGTATTTAAACTCCGGCGTACAAGGGCCAAGAATTAGGATTATTGGAGCTTTCCAATGGCCCTGTATATATACCCAATCAATCTCCACGTTGAAACAGATACTGTGCAATCAGAGAGACTCAAATTTACTTCGTAAATGGGCGGTAACAGATGGCAGTATATGATGGTGGGGTTGGTCTAAATCTTGGAAGTTGAACGACTTGATAAGCTATCGGAATACTAGACTGCCCAGGTGGTTCTTCTTTTTGATCTGGGTCAATTGCATCTCCGGTCTATACTCAAGGGACTTCGTCATCTCACTCAAAAGCGCACTTGAAGGCCGTTATAACCCATCGCATGAACATCGAAGCTATCCTATCACCTTACCTCTTCGAAATCAGGTCAAGAATCGCCCTTGGGAGCAAGAATGCGTTGCATTAAGAACAAGATCGAGCACAATGGCTCTGGCGCAGTTACTCTATGCCCAGACGAGCCCGAAGACATGGTACGCCGGCCCTGACTCCCCGTATAAAGCTCTCCGAGTCGTCTAACATGACGCGACCAATCTAGTGGCATGCGTACAATCTGATCCGACCTGGTGACATTCTTCGAGCAAGCGCAATTCGTCGCGTCACCACAGTTCAAGATACCGGGTCCACTAGTTCGGCGCGCGTTCATCTCAACCTTGTCATCCGCGTCAAAAACCTCGACTTCGATCCGCAGAGCTCCCAGCTCCATGTCTCCGGGCAGATTATCAACGAAACACAGCACACAAAGATTGGCCAGTTCCATACCCTTGATCTAGAGTTGAACCGAAACTTCACATTAGAGAAAGAGGCTGGCGCAAATGGAGAAGGTGTCGGCTGGGACAGCATTGCCATTGAATCGCTCAAGGATGCTGTGGACGAGGGTGGTAAGCGTCGTGCAGAGGCTATCGCAGTAGTCATGCAGGAGGGGCTTGCGCATATCTGCTTTATCGGTCAGTTCCAAACGATAATGAAGCAAAAGATCGAAATGTCGGTGCCCCGGAAACGACAGGGAGGAGGGGATCACGATAAGGTAAGTCTTCCTCTCAAACGCACGCTCCGCCCCAAACTTATATGAGAACGCTATAGGGCATGAACAAATTTTACAAAACCACTCTCGAAACTCTGCTTCGCCAAATGGAATTCAATACCAGTGTTACTTCAGGCGCTAATAATGAAGCTGTGCGGCCCGTCCTTCTTGCCTCGCCTGGGTTCGTCGCCGCTGGATTCCACAAATATATTCAGTCAGAGGCTTCAACAACAACCCCGGGATTGAGACGACTTCTTCCAAGCGTTGTGGTCGTACATTCAGCGTCCGGGTACACGAATTCACTATCAGAGGTGCTGCAATCACCCGCAGTGAAGACTCTTCTAGCCGATACCAAGTATGCCCGTGAGACAAAGTTGATGGACGACTTCCTCGAGCAATTACGGAAAGAGACCAACAAGGCAACATATGGGCCTCGTGAAGTTGAGTCCGCGGTTGACCAAGGTGCTGTCGGGCGAGGTGGGGGTGTACTCATTGTCTCAAATCGCCTGTTTCGGTCACAGGATATCGCCGAGCGCAAACGCTGGGTGTCGCTTGTGGATCGTGTTCGTGATGTTGAGGGCGGCGATGTGCGGATTCTTAGCTCCGATCATGAAAGTGGGAAACGTCTCGAAGGGCTCGGTGGCATCGCTGCGCTCTTAACATTCCCTATCATAGAAGAGGATCTAGACTCTGATGCAGAATAAAGTATCAATTCCAGATGCATTTATAGCCAAAATGGCTCTAAAACGTGTCACATGTACATTAATGCTAATCTCGGCCTTTTATTTCCCATCGATGGATTTAACCTGTGCATAGATAGATTTACAAAACGGCCTTGAGGATCAGCACTACTTGGAAACATAACAGCCAAGTGAAGAAGATATATGGAATTGATGATGTATGAAATGTGTATCTCTGAGAATATAAATAGGTGAATAATGGCTGGAACTATGTCCCAGTAATGCAATATGGTCTGACAAGGTCTTTGGCTGCTGTTCATGACGTTTGCTGGAGAAGAAGAAGAAGAAGAAGAAGAGAAGAGAAGAGAAGAAGAGAAGAAGAAAAAGGAGCCTCAACCAACCCGCTTGAATGGACAGAATCTTAGGCAACAAATGGAGAGTATGGAATAAAAAGGAATAAGAAACAAGGTGAAAAAAAAAGATGAAAGGGGAAATGCCCGAAAATTAGAAGAAACCATCGTCGAACTCCGACGCAAAGGAGTGTGTCCGTTGCCGTTTTCGAGACAAATTAGGTGTCGTGGGAGCAGGATCAGACAAGGCAGAGGGTGAAGCACTGATTCGATCTCGCTGGTGTTGTTTTGTCTCTAAAAGTCGAATCT
Organism: Penicillium olsonii; assembly: GCA_911174995.1. Taxonomy (NCBI): domain Eukaryota; kingdom Fungi; phylum Ascomycota; class Eurotiomycetes; order Eurotiales; family Aspergillaceae; genus Penicillium; species Penicillium olsonii. The sequence continues at coordinate 78,115 of CAJVNO010000020.1, read as the reverse complement.
GTGCTCTGCACTGGTCAGGCGAGTATGATCTTGTAGCCCCAAGTTCCCTGATCTGAAAATCCCCAGTCAGTCATTTCTGATAGCTAGCCCCGGTGTCCTGAGAGTAACTCACCTTATTTGAGAGAAAGTGATATTTCTCCTTTTCCCAAAGCTCATGGGCTTCAATTAAAATTTGGACCTATCACGGTATCCCGTCAGCAGGCATTCACATGAACAAGTCTGGTCCTCAGAATTGCAGGGGTTATAGTGTGGGATACATACTCACATCTGAAGAGTCCCAGCGCGTCAATCGCTCTCGCTGTCGGCGAAGAAGGCGCATCTGTAAGCGAGCCTCGGACGCATCTTTATGGAATCGTTCTTGGAACTCTTCCCTCACTTTTTTCCAAGCTACGTTATCGTTGCGCAGATTTTCCACAAATGCATCTTCCTCTTCTGCCTGGGGGTCCCGGCGCCCACGCCCCGGAGCTCGTGGCTTAGGGGGCATGCTAATTGGTTGGGGGTTCTGTCGATCTTGCTCCATTCTAATAACGCCCTCGGGGTTCGGGAGAATGCTGACTGGTGTATGAGCATGTGGTTCGCGCGAAGATGACCCAGAAGATTGGCGTTTGGCGCGCTTGTGTAATGGTGGGCCCTGCGGGGACTGGCTGGGTGTTTGAATCATCCCATGATGATGATCACCTGGGACTGGGGCAAAGAGGTAGTTTGATGTTGGGGCTGAGGTCCGGGGAAATTCATCAGGGAAGTTGGCTGTGATTCCCAGGCCTTGGGAGCCGGGAATAGAGTCATTGATGGTGTATTGGTAGTCTTGATAGTCTTCTGGATGACTGAGTGCTGGGCTTGGGCGGAAACTGCTATCCGGAAGACTGATTGGTGTCAAGATAGATGGGGGAACTAGAGGCTCTGTGCAGTATGGGTTGTTGGCTCCGACGAATTGGGACTAAGCCGATATACGAGTCAGCTTATTTTGATTGCCCGGGTGCAGGATGCACGAGAAGACATACCGGATCGGCTCCGGACCAATGAGCAGGAATACTTCCATAGTACTCTTGTAGCTCCTCAGAGGTTGGAACATTGGGATGGTGCGACATAATGACCCGTTGCAATTGGCGGGAGATGAAACACGTCTAGCAGGTTCCCTGTCTACTGCCTGGTCTCAGTGGAGGATAGACGCCGGAGCAGCAGATTATGAAACGAGGTATGAAACTTGAGGCAGGGGAAGGTTTGGAGCTGTAGGCGCCTGCCGGGGAATGGTGGATAGTTAGGGCTGAGTGTATATGAACGAGGCTCTCCCAGGATGAGGTTCTGTTTGGAAAAAAATTTACATTCCCAACTGTCGATGAAAGGATCTTATAAGAACCAACCCAAGAGAAAAAGAGGGGGCAGTTTAAAGGCAAGATAGCTGCGCAAGTCCGCTCATACTCCGCTTTGAGCGATATCACAACCAGCACTGGGATGCCTTGCGAGGCAGGATGTGAACAATCCGTCGCGGTGGTAACTATAGGCTCAGAGTGCACCAAAACCGAGCTCACTACCGCCGGTGAGCGCTGTGCAGCATTGGAGCGTGGGAAGACCCATCAAGACTCGATGAGGGCCTATATTTAAGCGCTGCGGACCCAATAGTCCAATGTCCATATCCCAATTCCGCCCCCATCCCCTGGAGGGGCTCAGCATCTGCAATGTGAATTACAATTGAGATCATTTCTATGACTTCAGGCCCACCGGGATGGGTCAAAAGAATTAATTATTTGATTATTTCCAACCCTGACCCTCGTTGAGTCCAATGAGCAGAGCGAAGGGGTCTTAGGGTTGTTAGGTGGAGCCCCCTCGCTCTGGGCGCCAGGGAGACAAAGCGTCAAAAGGCGCTTAGAGACGATGGATCACTTATGCAGTGAGAAGTACAATTTACGAGTATACACACCACCGGGACTCCGGAAAAGCAAAGAGCAGTGGTATAGAATCCCTAAAATCGTAAATTGATGACTGCCAAACCCCCTCCCAAGCCCTGGAGTCGTGGCCCCAGGTTCACTAGTCGGCCCCATTGTCACATCTCCCTTTCTTCACTCGAACTTCTGCACAACTCTGTCAGCCTTGTCAACAGCCTTTCCATGTTTACTTTCATCACCGTTTGGCAGCCCCCACAAGAAAGGGCCCAAAGAGGGGAAGCCCCAGCAAGGATGTTCGGCATGGAAGGGATCGTGATCCTGCAGAGGAAATTCTCACGGGCGGTTCTCGACTGGTCAAAGATGAACCCGTGGCTCTGTTGAGGCTGAGAAGCTCCGCGAGCCGCTTGGTGGCTTCGCTCACGGAGAATTCATGGCCGCTGGTTAAGCGCTGATGCAGGAAGCCGGCGAAGCTCATAATCATTTCGAAGGTTCCGAAGAACTTTCTTTGCGCCTGCGTTCGCTCTGTTTTCTCTTCCTTTTCCTCTTCGGATTACTCGGGTTGACATCCGTTTGATTGTGCATCGAACCTTCGAATCTAGAGCGAGTGGGACTTTTCGATCCCCACGTTTGTTTTCCGCCCCCACGACTCTAAGCGCTGCGAAAAGCCATCGGTGGGGCTGCGAAATTGGGTCGCTCAGCTCCTTGGTTGGGACAGATGGATGAGTATGGCCCGGTTCTAGTGTTCGCCTATTGGACGTTGCTTTGGCCTTCAATCTACTCCGTAGGTTCGTCGGACATCGTAGAGCTGTACGACCCGCTTTGAGTGACTACTTGTATCGATACCCGGTTGGTTTGTCTCAAGGCCCTCATGAGCTAATTTCATATCCGAATTCAACGAAAAAGAAAAAGAAAATCGAGATCCCGGGTGGTGGATGGTCAGATGGGTTGAAGTTCATCGGGGGCTGCCATGGCCCCCGGGTGGCCTTGTCCCACCGGGTGGACTCAAGAGTGCGACATACAAGAAAGAGGTCCCGAAAAGTAAGTTTTGATGTATTTTCTCGTGTCACTGAGACCGTTTTGAAAAAGACAAATCATAAAGTGGAGATCAGATCCCGGGAGATTGCCGAACTGGAGAACAGTGTTGGCGGGTCTTCCCGTGCAGTCAACCCCCGGGTGGGCCTATAGGGGGGCTATGCTTCCTATACAGCCTGACGTATATTCCCATACCGCATGCAATGTTATCAGCAAATCATCTTTACCGAGAGGTGTTGGCTCGGCCGTTGGTTTCATCCTCGCCTCCCGAAAATCCGTCAAGACTGTCGTCATCGCGGTGTGCCTTGTTGTGGCCATTGGTCTCCAGAGTGTCGTCTGCTGCAATGGAAATGCCACGGGCGCCCCATCGGTTGTGGTTGGACTGATCCTCTCCGTCAACCTCTTCGTTTCTGAGATGCTGTTCTTCGTCTGTGGAACGGCGCGATTGCCTGAAGTTCATCACACGGTTCACAAGCCAGCTATTTCCATAGTCTTCGGAGTCAACGACACCGCCATTTCGAAGCTTGACACGTTGGCGCGAGTAGTAGACCCAGGCAAAGTCAACATAGAACGCCGTCTGTACAATGCCAAACACGACTGCAATCTGATCGTGGAACGGTGCTGAGCTGAAGAGGCGAACGATCCAGTTGAGGATGTAGAATGCCCGGTATGCACCTAATGCAAGCAAGTAGTAGGAATCGATGACGGTCGGGACAGTCGTCTGGCGAAGCAAAAGGAGCTGTGGTAAAACACAGACGGATTCGAGGATTTCGGAAAAGGCCCAGCAAAGCTGTCAATGTGTGTTAATTCAATTCCAGATGCAGTCTGAAAGTCCTCTGTCACTTACCTCAATGAACCAGTCTCCGGGCCACTCCTGCTCGAGCACTGTGATCGCAATGGGAGCTAGAACAAGGGATCCTGCCACAGACCACAGGCCGAGTTTCCAGGCACGCTCCCGCTCTCTGGTGCGTGGGAAGACCTTCATCATCAGGAAGATGACATAGAATGATGATGTCAGATAGAAGAGCTTGAAGCAGACATTCCAAATCACATGCCATGCCCCAACTGAGCCTTTGATGCTGTAGGTTGAAGGGTTTAACAGGTCGAGATATCGGAAGACAAACACGACCGCGTAAAGTAACTGGGTCAATAGTGAGATACCTGTATAAGCCAACGATGTCAGTTATTTCTAGAAGCTGTCTTCAGTCCGATCGATTGCAAGTACCCTCAGCGCTTTTGTTTTTGTGTATGGCCCAGAGCAGAACACATATTGAGCCCAGGTGAGAGGTGTCACCCAGAATACGAAAGACGTTCCATGAGACCATGGTTGTGAATGAGTGGTGGAGCGGCCCAAGGGGCGAATTGGAAGTTCGGTGTGGACACCTGTCTTGGAAGCTATCGAAGCTTGTGCCTTGTACCAGATACCTAGCTGAAAGGTTTCAGGTTTCCGGGTGGTACCGAGTTGACTGGGCTTGTTTCTGAGTGTGGGCACCCTCGGCAATCTCTTGGTTTGGAGGACAAAGTAACAAACGAAAGGGATGGAGCTGTTGGAGTCGCACCTGGGGCAGATCGTTATCGGCACTCCACTTGAGCTCGGGCCGCGTAAGTTCGTGCTCACGTGAGCTCTGACGTCGTGTCGATCAACATTGAAGTTGTAAAGTTGTAAAGTTGTACAGAGTACAATCAAGTGTAGATCAACTCACGGCAGAATCCTGACTGGTAGGATGCATTGGTAGATATCACTTGTGGCTGTACTGATTTTCCAACGTTGACATATGCTGTTCAACAAGCTGATGTATATAATAGGTGGGTACTCCGCACACGCCTATCGAGATACTGATAGACACAACATGCAAACATTGGAAGCTCCTGGATTGAGGATTTCATCTACACTTGTCAAGCAACACTGAGCTGGACAGCTGCCATTTTCACAAGTGATTTGACACCGACCTTATGTTTAGGGGCAGCGTCAAAAGGCGACAAAGTGGGGCTGAGGAGGCACTGTATGAACGACCTCGGGGTTATCTCTAGAAATGAGGGATAGGAGAAGGTGTGAAACGATATCGGACGCCGCAATAGACCAGAGGCTCTTCTTAAGCTTCTGAAGTGATACCAATGGTACAGAAATCCAGTTTCAATTAAGATTGTGTACATCTGGCCCCATGAAGGTGGTGGATGTGAGAAGGTCTAGATGCTTCAACTATGCAGGTGACGCGGTAAGATCCCCAACACAGATGGAGTTGCTGCATGATAAAAAATTTTGTCATTGGGGGTTATAGCTCTCCCCGTTGATGCTTCATTCGTTTTTAACAGCAGTATGGCCCCAAAGAGTTCTTCCGCCAGCTGTCTGGTGGATCTATGTTCGTGGTTGGATAATATGAGCCGTCAACTGCCCACCAACACAGCCTGTGGGATCCATGGATAGATGCATGACTTTGGACCTTTGCGCGGGCTTGAGGGGTATCGGATATGCCTTGACCAAACGACCTATTTCATTGGATTGATCATGGGCTCGTTACTCCTGGCACCGACGGAAACCTTGCCAAGTTGAAAGAATAGGCGATGCAAGTCATATTTCACCCCCTGTGAACCTTGGCAGCTTCTGTAGTGTGCCGCATTTGGCGCAAATGATCACACCTGATCTTTTGCGTGCTTCAATGACAGCCAGAGATTCTCAGCGATTGCAACTTGTTATCTTGCCATATCAATTGTAGCGAGGTGTCGCAGCTTCGAAATCAGGTAGTTTGCTCGTCGATATGCATTGAATTTTGAGTAAGGGAGTCAAGGCTGTGCGTGTGACACGGAAGTATGCCGACAGGAGCTCGCGAGGTTGGACTTCGGGAATAGATGAATATATACACGCCCCAGATGAGTCCCGCGTGGTACCAAGACCTGAAAATGACGCGTAGAACCTCCCGCCCCTCTGCCCCAGAGTGTGCACGTTTCCCCTAAACGGCCTGCATGAGCAGAGAGAGGGGAACAGTACCCGGTGGCTTCCCACGCAACCGTCCTGTGGCTGGTCTAGCCCGCCAAGTCTCGGGTTGGACGGGCACTGCTACTTCTGTCGTTGGAATCTTGTTGATTGAGGGAGGAGCTCCCGGGTCATTGGATGTCTTTACAATAGTCAGGCCCTCGGGCGCGTCGTTGACTCGCATTGGGCGTGTTCTGTCATCCTCGCACGGTGTTGTGAGATCTCGCCGGGTCACCGGATTTTGGAACAGGCCACTCGCGGGTCTCTTCGGCCCAAATGTCTCATGAAAGTTGCGGGACGTGGCTCTCTCTGCTTCTGCATCTTGTCGCCGGCCGAATTGGAGCCCAGTTCGAGCTCAGGATCAGTGAGCAGGCCCCTGTCCGGGCATCGGTTCCTAGACCAAGGAAGAACTTGTGGAATGCACCGGAGGGGTTGGAGGCGTATTTGAATCGACACTGGGGTTGTCTTCGCCTTGAAGGACCATAATAGGCATGATATATAGCGAGTATAAACAGAGGGAATGGGTGAAAACCGCCCTAAGAGTAGAGTTCGTCCCCCATATTTCCCAAGCTTCGCAGAACTGGACATAATCGCAAATTGGCCCAAACAAAAGAAAGAAGAAAATCGAGACAGAAACAGTTTAAACTATTGAAAAGCAATAAACACGTCTATAATTACTTTTCGGTGTTGTGATATGAGGTGACTCCATCCCCCGCTCTCTGCCTTTCCTCTCTGACAACTCTCCTTTCTCTCTGTAACCTGGACTTCCCTTCTCTCTGACTTCCCTTCGGTCTTTCCCCTTAGTGTTCCCTTTTCCATCTGACTCTCTTCTCTCTTTCAAACCCCCCCTCATCCTAGCCTCATGTTCTCCCCGTATTCGGAAGACTTCGAGGTCCCCGAATCGACGCTTCGACCATGCGATTTTGACCTGTGAGCCCAACTTCCTTTGAACCCTCCCCACCCCCAGGGCCTACAACACCCCGATCGGAGTGTGGACTTTCCCGTGTCGCGAGTCATACCGCTCTACTTTGTTACCTGGATCTGGTTCTGCCTGGGATGCGCCTGTGTCATCGTCTAGTGTAACGCTTCCCGAAGAGTTGACCCAGGCGCGCCAGTACCGGATCTTGCTAACCCCCCTACGCGGCCTTTTTGTATGTACAGATGAATCGACACCGTGTGATTGAAAACCCTGCGTGTCTTTCACCATGTCGTAAGTCCCTTCGTCTATGATCTCCGTCCGGCCTCCAGCTGTGGGAGGGAGACTGGGTTGGATCTCAACTACACTTGGGTCGCGTTTTCAGCACACTGTTGTCCCCATGCCCTGTTGGCCCAATCTAACTCGCCCGATTAGTTCTCCCCCGACTTCAAAGCGAATCAAAACGTCGACCACGACGAGCGCCCCGCCGCATTTACTCGCCCAACAACAGATTCACCCCTTCCACCGCGTCCCGACCTTTGAAGGCATTCCAATTCCCGCTCCGCTACCGACACAACAAAATCCCGGAAACTCGCGCAAACGTCCCCCTTCCCCCGCGACAGGATCTTCTGTCATGATGGCATCGCCAGTGAACCCCGGAGTGGGTGCGATCGAGGATCCCAGCGCGCTCCCTGCAGTCGAGTCCACACCCAAAAAGAAAGGGCGGACAAATACGCCATGGACCGCGGAGGAGGAGCAACGACTCAAGACAATGCGCGACGCCGGCCGCAGCTGGAGTGAAATCGCCAAGGTGCGCGCGCGCGGGGCTTTTGCTTTTTTTATGGGAATGAATTTAGGTCGCTGATCTGGGTGATTTTTTATGATCTAGACTTTCCCTACTCGAACCGAAGGCAGTGTCAAGAAGCACTGGTACAAGGTAGGTGACCCTGGGGGAACTTCTACTTTACCCAGCTGTGTCTTACTGACACCCGCAGGACATGCACTACGCAGAATTCGCCGAAGACGAGGTAGGTCGATTTTTTACCCCCATTGGTATCCGTGGTCACATCCGTTGACGTTGCACAGTCCGTGAAGCTTCGAGAGGCAATCAAGGAGTACGAAACGAACAAGTGGAAGGTGATCGGGCAGAAAGTCGGCAAGCCTGCTAAAGTAAGTCTTCTTGAAATCGCCTTGCTTGTACATTCAACTCACATTCTCCCAGGCCTGCGAGCAATATGCCAAAGAGCATTTCAAGAATGTCTGACGACGCGACGACGCATCTGATGAAGTGATGATTTCGTTTTCTTAGCATCTTTTGTTTTATTTCCGATTTGTGCATTCTCTTCCGGATTGCAATTCCAGAGCGATGCACCATCTCTGGCCGTGGAGGAGGTCATTGATTTTACAAGGCAGACGGAGTTGGTGATCGGGATTTCGATTCTCTTTGGAATCTCTGCGCTGGAAACTTCGCGCATGTCTACTCAGCCCACCGGCGTTGACTCTTTTTTCTCTTTTTTTTTTTGCTTGGTGACCCAGCGCCTCTTTTCTCTCTGTTTGATTCTGGCGTATTCCTGAATATCGTACGATTCCCATCAATTCCAGGAAAATTACATTGGCACATATCGGGGCTAGACCATCTCTGTAGATCTATGCGCATGTCATAGGGCGGAGAAGCAGCGCGGATCTTATTTTTTTCCCCGCGGCAAATCTCAAACGTTCCCCGTTGCCATCCCCTCGCACTTTTCCTCTTGCAATCCATACTTGACTCACAGGTACCCGATATCTCCCGTGTCACCTTTTGTATTTGCTGACCCCCACCCTGCCTCACAGTGACTCTCACGCAAAGTGACTCGGAAGGTGACACAACCCAGGCTACGAAGACGAGTAGTATGGTATTGGCTCAAGATCAAGGTATATAGGTTAAAGCCTCCTGCATGAAGACCGGTGTTCGACTCTTGTCGTTCTGAGAATATACGGTTCAACTTGATCTGGGTAATTCCAGCGAAAGGACTCATGCGCTTTCCCTCCAATCTCCCTCGGGGCCTCACACTAACCCCATTCATAGTATGGCGCCAGAAAACGAAATCACCACCCTAGCGGTGCGCTCCAAGGAAGATCCACCAACATTGGAACCAGAAACCCCCGGTGTAGCGAACAAGGATGAAGGAATATACGCCGCTGAGACGACCAATCGCCGCAATCCCATTGGATCGCGATTGGGTTTTCTGATCAGACAATTCGAGAACCAGCTCATCGACTACAACCTCGAGGCGCGTGGCATTGAACGGGTAGCCGTGGACGAGCGCATGAAGCGAAACTCGTGGCTATCTTATCTGCAAGCGTTCCTACTCTGGATCTCCATCAATCTTGCGCCAAACAACATCACCCTGGGAATGCTGGGTCCGGCCGTATATGGACTTAGTTTCCGGGACTCGGCGCTTTGTGCTGTCTTTGGCGCTTTGGTTGGTTCCGTGGTCTCCTCTTGGATGGCGACATGGGGCCCCGTTTCTGGGATTCGCACTCTGGTAGGTGTTACATATGCTATGTTCCGTTATCATTGGGCCAAGGATGCTGATTATTATCCAGGCCTTCGGGCGTTATTCGATGGGCTGGTGGCCTAGCAAGATTATTGTGCTGCTGAACCTTGTTCAAATGATTGGATACGGTCTGATTGACTGCGTTGTAGGCGGCCAGATCCTGTCCGCTGTCTCCCCCAATGGCATGTCTGTGGCTGTTGGTAAGTAGCGTGCAAAAGGTTGCCTTTCTCCCCCGGCAATGCTAATATTTGGCTTCCAGGTATTGTCATCATTGCCATCATCAGTTGGGTGGTGGCTACTTTTGGAATCCAGGTTTTCCATTATTATGAAAGGTCAGTTTGAGGGCTTACTGTCAGTAGAAAGCATGTCACTGATGTATGAACTTCCAGGTTCGCTTTCATTCCACAGGTGATTGTGGTTTGCATTCTTTTCGGAGTGTCCTCCGTGAAATTTGATTTGTCGACCGTGTCCGAAGGAGACACTCGCACGGTAGCCGGTAATAGGTGAGCCAATGTGCCAGTGACCATGATGAAGACTTCAGCATCTAACAGTGATACCAGGCTATCGTTCTTCTCCATCTGTGTCAGTGCCGCGATCACCTACGCCCCACTCGCAGCTGATTTCTTCGTCTACTACCCCGAAAACACCTCGAGAGCTAAAATCTTCGGCCTTAGCCTAGCGGGTCTTCTCGTTTCGTTCACCATGGCATTGGTGTGTGGCGTGGGCCTTGCATCAGGTATCACCGCACACCCAGAGTACGCCGCAGCCTACAATGAAGGCCAAGGCGCATTGATTGTCGAAGGCTTTGGCCCGCTGCACGGTTTTGGCAAATTTTGCTCCGTTGTGTGTGCCCTGGGCCTGATCGCCAATACAGTGGCACCCACGTACTCTGCAGGCATTGACTTCCAGATTCTCGGCCGCTATGCCGAGGCAGTTCCCCGTGTCATCTGGAACACCATTGCCGTAATCATATACACTGTCTGTGCGCTCGTTGGCCGCAGCCATCTCTCTGAGATCTTCACCAACTTCCTAGCCTTGATGGGCTACTGGGTTGCCATCTGGACTGCGATCACACTCGAAGAGTGTTTCATTTTCCGTGCGCGCACGGGCTACAACTGGGCCATCTGGCGGGACCCGTCCAAGCTGCCAATCGGCATTGCAGGCTTCATCGCCTTTGTCGTTGGTTGGGTAGGAGCCGTTCTGTGCATGGCACAGGTTTGGTACATTGGCCCCATTGCGAAGCTGGTCGGTGCCTACGGTGCAGATGTAAGTGGCGCTCCGCAACAATCTCCTGTATACTTGATCTAACCTTTCACTTGCTAGATGGGAAATTACATTGGCTTTTCTTGGGCCGCCCTTGTCTACCCCCCGCTCAGATACATTGAGCTTCACTTCATCGGGCGCTAGCTATTTGCTATGAGCTCCGTTCATGGGGAGATGTCGCCTTGGTCTCTTCCCATGAGCACCATCTTGTTTGACCATCATTTAGATTTCAGATCTACATTGGTAGGCTTCAGCCATGTGGTTTTGTGAAGCCACCATTTTTTATGTACATTTGACAGAAGTGAAGACCCCTAGCCACCAGGTGGTCTGCGCATGATTTCGAATCTTTCGAAATCTAATGTATTTTATCTATACACAGCATGGCGCCATCTTTGAATAATTGTTTGACACGACCTTGGGACCCGTTGGTGCCCGGGTACACATGTGCGATTGTACCTGCGACCAAATGCGACAATTCATCATGGTTGGAGGGTCTTAGCATAGCAACTCCACGTTAGTATCATAAAGCACCAGTCTATCCCAACCTCACCACTTGACCTCGGCCGAGTCTACTAGGAGACCCTGTCCGGAGTGAAAAGATGTCAAAAAGAAACAACCCCATCTAGGCACTCATATTCAACCACTAGAGCACTATTCTACAAAAGAGACAGAGAAGTCACGGCGACTAAACAGACAGACAAGCAACGTAATGTTCACACTATATTGGATTTTCCATGCCGGAGCCAAAAGAAACCGCGACGCAATCAGAAACACGGCATTGAATATTTACCGGTACCAGTAATCGGGCTTGACGTAGTCGGCGAAGGTCTTGGGCTCGACGTGGGGAGGGTGGTGGTGACCGTGGTCGTGGTCGTGGTCGTCTATCAGAGGTATGTTAGCCTGAGTAAAAAAAGATGATGGAGCGTATATGGCCCATTAGGGCACAGGCGAAAGAGGAAACATACGGGAGTGGGGGTCCTCCTCGGGTCCAATGTAGTTCATCTTAACGACGTTGCCGCACTCGAGGCAGCGCTCAATGGGGCGCTCGCGGGAAACCTGAGAGGTGAAAGGTTAGTTTCTTGCATCAAAACGTAGAGCCGCATGGACCACGGGGAGTCGAGAATCATACGGTCAACCAGTTGACCTGGTGGGAGTCGACGGGGTAACCAGTGCAACCAGCGTACTGCTCGTCACCGGCGCTGTTGACGATGATGGGGTCCTGGAGTGTGCCTGTATAGAGGAATCCGCGCGATTAGCCGAAGTTTTATATTTCGCTGCAATGTGACGTTCGTGCGATTTTGGCAGCACTTGATCGTTCATGCGAAGCGAAGCTTGGGGCGTAAGGCTAATATTCAAGACGGGAACACATACCCTTGCGGGAGGCATCGAGGGGGCGCATGTCGAAGATGTCAATACCCTGCATCTTTCCGATGAGCTCCAGACGCTCGAGACCGGTGGCCTGGTCGACGTCGGAGGGGATGGTACCGGGCTTGGCACCGGGGGCGAGGAGGTCATCCTCAACCTTGATCTCTATATTTTTGAAAGAGAGAAAGTAAGTATGATATCTTGCGGTTGACATGTTTTACATGGGCCATGGCCGGTAGAACCTGTGACCAGGAAAAAGCATCCGCGGAGCGTGCGACCTCGGGTTCAATGACCTCAAATTGGACACAAAGTCTCGAATATACCAGATGAATTGGCTTCCCTCCGGCCATGGTGACCATGAATGGTGTAATTTGCTGTGCTGGGGTCGGGAGGAGCACTAACCTTCGAAGGTCAGGATCTTGCCTTCCTGCTTGGGAGCCCACTTCTTCTCATTGGCTATATAATGATCGCGTTAGCTGGTTGTTTGAGTAAAGATCGATAAATTTCAAGCGAAAATTGTATGCACAGAGGCAATTGAGGCGGGTTGGACGGGAAGGTCATGAGAGGGTCGGATCAGGCCATAGGAGTCACGTACGGCGAACGATGGAAGAAGAGAAGGGGCGCTGAGCGAGAGTGAAAGCGCGGGCAGGCGAGCGCCTGGCAAGGGCGGAGGCGGTACGCTGGAGGAACATTGTCCTGGTATGGGGTGGATGACGCGGGAGTTTGGGGCAAGAAAGAGGGAGTTTGGAGGTTTGAGGTTGGGTGAGTTTGAAGCCGCTTTGGCCCGAGGGCCTCTGATTGGCTGTATTGATGATCCAATGGGATCGCGATCAATGATGACTCAGCTCTGATTGGCGGAAGCTGGGTACGGTAGCCCATCCATGCCACTTGGGCAGAATAGCTGTTTCGAGACTGTTATTAGGGCTTTTTCGTATAGGGCTGGGGTATGGCATGATACATTGAAACTGCAAACTATCGTGACAAGACTATCAACAGTGAAACCTTGGAAACCCTTCAATAAGAAAAACTCCTTCTAACAACCCCGATAGCCCTATATCACCCAGAGTGCTTCGTTCGTTGTTGACTCGCCATGGTGGCTCTTTCTTGACACGCCACGGGCGTGAACCCATTGCCAACCTTCTGAGATATGACTCGCCATCTGTCATTGTCATAATCTTCTATCGCTTTGCTTAAGCGTGTGTCCTAGAGATAGGTGAGTGTGATTCAAAGGAGGAGTGGAAACCAACAAACCATCTCTTCAGTCCAAACGACATTTTTGGCCTTCAGCTTGGTACAATACCGGACCTGCAAAGTGCCACTAGTGCGCCCGGGAAACCAGTGTTGGATCTGCTTCCAAGTGAAGTTCCAATGTTCCTTCAATTGTATCAAAGTTGCATCTTCGGCGGGGCCAAATTTAGTCTTTGGCCCTTTGGGTATGGGCAGGACCGCCGGGAGTCCATCGTGCTTCAGGAAGCTCATGTCTTCATCTTCTCCGTTGCCTGACATCGATCCTCCCGCTGAATGAGAGGTTGCAAGACCCATGGCTTGAGCGGGTAGCCGATGGTGGTGGTGTTGCTGCGGGATTGGGAGAGAGACTGGGGGTAAATAGTCATGGTTCGAAGGTTGATGTGCGGACAAATGGTCGGCAAGAACTGGATATGTCAACTCTGTCGACTCGCTGACGGGTGCTGATGTATTTGACAAGCTGTGCAGCCTCGGTCGAGGTGGATAATCGCAGTTGATTCCACGGTTGCTGTCGTCGTCCTCGTGCTGTCGCTTTCTGTTGCCCTGAGGGGATAGATCATAGCCACGGGCATGGTGATGCGGGGTGGTCTGGCGTGGTATCATGCGATCCGTAAGAAAGCTCGATGGAGATCCAAAAGGCGCTAGAGTGTCGGACTGGAAGCGGATCTCGGGTCGATCCTGAAGCAACTGGAGTGCACCGTAAGAGATAATATCATCCTGGCTTGTGTCTTTACCACTGACATGATGGGTGAAGTTGACCATGAAGCCTCGATACGGACTCGCTAGTGTTGCGGACATACATCGACTGTGCTAGGGCCGACAGCCCCAGCGAGAAATGGCTCGAGTGCCTGTTTGGCGGAGGGTCCAGGGGTGTGCCAATGTCTTACCCAGAATCACTCCCAGTGGAATTTGCAAGGTTAGAGATGGAGCAAAAAAATAGAAAAGAAAAGAAAGAAGACCTCGCTGTTACATAGGCTTTAGCCAAATATAACCTGTCTGCGGGGGGTAAACTTGAGAATGGCCACGAAGGATATTCGAGGGTTTGATAGATTGACCTGCAGCAAGGAAAGATATTTGGAGCTCAAGTCTCAGCCAGCACTGGTAGATATATCAAACACAAAAGGGGGTGTGTGTGCCCAAGGGAAGAATTTGGATATCTAAATCAGAGAAGAAGAAGGGGGAAAAAGAAAGGCATGGCCACGTCTATAACGACATCTGGGAGTGTCTCCTAACCAAGAGAATCCCAGACCCGAGCCGGTGACCAACTTGGAGCGTGCGTTCTGGGGGCTGATTCCATCAATCTCCAGTGGACTGCAAGAGCGAATAGTCGCAATGGAAGACTCGGTGATAGGCACTGTCCCCATTCATTCCGGGTCAAAGGGAAAGTCTGATTTCCCTCTTTTGCACCTCTAAGCCCAAAAGAACAGAAGGACTGACCCGTGAAAGTGGGATACCTAGGTAAGTACTCCGTATTGTTGGTAAAACATCGAAATGAAACCCGTTAGGGTCGCGAGAACGGCACAAAGACACCTCAGTGTCAAGGTCAGAGTGTCCCGGGGAGATGACAACCCAACCAGCGTATTATTCGTCGGCCTGATGTCCCATGCAAGCGCGTCGAGGACATCGGCTGATTGACACGGTATGGGTTAGTCAAGTAAGCGATGGGCAGCTATTAGTTCATAGCACCGGAGCCCTTCGGAGCCAAGCCCTGCGAGAGTCAATCACTGAGAGCAGAACAGGGATGAAACATTGATCTCTTACCCGAAGCAGAGACGAGCAAAGTGCAAATGAAATCAAATGAAAAAGAAGACCAACAATGGCTTGTTCGGGTCTGTGCGGTTGGGTTTAATCTCGGGATAATCGTCAACTTCCATCCTCTTGCACAAACCCCTCTTTAAGGGGCAAATCACCTTTCACAAAGCCTTCGGTTGCGTTCCCGAACGATTCTAGTGACACGGCCCGTCATCTCTGAGAGTCCCCTCCTCAATGCATCACCGTGCATGACTCTTGCATGGATGCGTGCATCAAAGCGGCACCGATTCCTGCGCAGGCCTTCTCTGAATGGTCGCCCATTTCAATAGTTGCACAGGCTCCCGGATGCAATCCATCATCTCGTCCCCTGTTTTGTTGGGGGTGATATTTCCAGTTACACTTGGTCCTGTCGGGATGCTTCTCGTCCAGGGCGGCTGGGAAGAACCAGTGGCGTAGCTTCAACTCCATTGGTTGTGTTGGCTACTCGGTCAGCCTCATTGCAATCACGCCGCAATCTTTTAGGCAGGTCTCAGTGCCGGAAATCAAAGGTGTGGCGGCCTTGTCAACTAGTCGATGCATTGTGAAGCCAACCGCATCCTCGTATACTGACAGGGGGTAAACAGAGGGGGTTTGGAATGGCGCTACTTGGATGGCATATTCACATTTTTCTTGTCGAGATGACAGGGAATTGATTCGCCAAAGAAACTCGTACTGTACATAAATAAAAAAAAATAAAAAAACATTCGAAATCCATACTTGCTTTTCCTCGCCCGGGTTTTCGCTGCAATACATGGGAATTAAGGTTGTTTTTGATACAACCCAAATGAAAACAAAAGGGAAAAGAGATACCCAAAGGAACAAGATGGTGTACCCTGCCAGTGGCACATGTTTAGGCAAAGTTGTCAGCCCGGTCAACCCAAATGTCCTCCAACTCGGCAAAGTTCTGGAAGTGGAGGGGTCGGTGTTGGTCGTCGTAGAACTTGAGCGGGGTGTCAATCTTGACATAGATAGGCCGCTTCTCCACACTACCGAAGGAGCTGCCCATGAAGCTATAGTTCCACACATTATCCTCGGGGACAAGGAAATAGCCGCGGATCTTGTCGCTGAGCAACAGCTGACACTTCTCTCCCATGTTGGTCGAAAAGCCTTGTGGCTGGTCCGACGTGGTATCCTTGTTCTCCGCACCCCACTTGTAACCCGAAGGAGTGAGACCCCAGGCGGAAAGTGAAACGGATCCAGGGGTGAAAGAGACCGTCATGGTCACGGTCTTCTTATCCCACGAAGGATGCGCGTTCATCAGTCGTGCGTGATGTGTGACATCTGCCGCCGACATGTACGGCGGCTCGTTGCCGGACACTGTGTGGATGACACCCAGGGGCTCCAGGTTTTGGAGATAGTCATGCTGCGGCAGTTGGTGTGGCAGTTGAACGTCCCGGGTATTTCCGACCTGGGGGATCATGACAATGGTGCGAACTTCCTTGACCTGGTCATTGTCCGGTGGAGAGCTACCGTAGATGTAACCCGTAACCTGGACCCGGAGATCGGCGATGGTGATGAATCGCTTGAGGACATTCTTGGGCATAATGTAAGTGAAACCCTCGTCGCGAATATCATCAGAAGACACATATATGTTGTTAGACCTCGTCCGCAGGTTAGAGGTCGCGATTGCTCGAGTACGCCACTCCGTCTTGGAGGCAAACGATTGCTGCTCGTACTGAGACGTCGTGGTGACGATGATGTCCTCACCACGAGCGTTCTGGGTCTTGGTCGTAACGGCAGTAAGTTGCTTCTGTTCCTCTTGTTGCTTCTCGATCTCGGCTGCCTGCTGGCGCTGCAGAGAAGGAGCACTGATCTCCATACCCAAGATGATGTCACGGACTTCACTGCTGGTCAAGCTCTGCACATTGACGTTGTTCTTCTTTCCATAGTCGTTCAAGATGAGATCACGCAACTGCACTTCAACCTTGATCCAATCCTCGTCGGAGAGAGAGGGCCAGATATGGTGTTCTTGGGTGATGACAGTCTTGTCAGGACGAAGAATGATCTTGGCTTTGTCAATGTTGACGTGAAGAGCTCGAAGAATGAGGATGAGTCGAGAGAAGGCAGTGTAGGGGGAGATTGACTTGAGCCACTCGTCGTACAAGTTGAACAGCACCATCTGAGGCTCAGTGGCGCGAAGGATCATGTCGGCAAGCTTTTCAACCTTCATGGCAGCCTGGAAGGGCAACTGAAGCTCGGAAGCACGGATGGAAATGTTAGGGAAGTCAAGCAAGTGCACCTCAAGAGGATCAAGAAGACCCTTGCGGGTGACAATAAGCTGCTTCGGCTGCTCTTCCACGGGTAGCGATCGGATAAGAGCAGCAACTTCTTCGGCCGTCTTCCACTTGGCCAGCTGACCCAGACGCTTTTGGCCTGCCCAGACACTGGTATGGATGATCTTCAGGAACAACTGTCCAGTGCGAGGATTGAAAATGAAGATTGCACCGTTGATTGGCTTGGTCGTCAAGTTACCTTCGAATGTCTTGTGAATAGTGACACGGTAAACGTTGGTATCATCAATGAAAAGCTGGATCTGCGGGCTGAAAAGCTCAGAGTAGTTCTGGGAGTTAAGGAACTCCTGGTTGCTCTCAGACGCGTACAGCTGCAAACCCTTGCGAATACGCTCACGCAAGACATACAAGGCTGGGTTTGCCTTCATAATCTTAGCCATGGCCTGTTGGATCAAGGTCTTGAGGCCTGGGAAGTACTGTCCATAGGCCGAGAACAGGTTGTAGGCAAGATCGACACCAATCATCAAACCGGTAGCAGAGGGGTAGATACTCATGCTGTCAGTGGTGTAGTCGAGGTACTTGGCCCGAACGTATCGCTCAATGTCGTGGGAGTCGTAATCACCGTATCTGAGCTGAACATCAAGCCAGAATTTGTTTGTCGTGGTCGGTTCATAAACATCCTTGGTATCAAACACCAATGAGGGCCGGGTGACGTTCCATTTGTTCGTCGCAAAGAGAAGAATATCCGCACAGGAGCTGTTCATCTTGTAAGACTTACGTGGATGGATAGTCTCCTTCTGAACAGCTTCGATACCGAGCTGTTCCAATTCTTGGTCCAAGACTTGACACAGATCCATGACCACTGATTCGTGAATCTTCTGCCACAGGTGAGCACGGAAAATTTGAATCAATGAGATCTTCAGGGTCGGGATCTTGCCGTGCAAGAAGATACCAGTCAGATCTAGTTGGACCTGGAAACCGACGTACACGTTGGCTCGGTTGATGGTAGGGGACCACCACAGGGTGAAGCGGCGGTTGGGAATTTGATTCAGACCGGATCTTTGGGCATTCGTGAGCTTCTTAAACTTCATGCTCTCTTCGAAGCCTGAAGCACGTTCCCAGAAGAGACCCTCCCATGATGGGAAGGCTGTGGCCTTGAACAAGGTGTGTTCCAAAATAGTTTCCACACCACCCAAAGCTTGGATGACGTCAGTGCGGTAGGCGTTGAGGTTCCAAAGTTTACCATCGTGTCGCTGACTAGTCCACCAGAAGGGGTTGCTCTTCATCAGCTGGTATTGCTTGAACTCGGCGCGAAGTCGGAAGCCCTTGTCGAAGCTGAGTGTGCTTCGGTCTTTCTGGAAGAGGGTGTTGATACGAGGAAGACCTCGGTCCCAGCTGTCCTCCAAATCCTCCAGGGTCAGTCGGCGGTTCTGCTGCTGAGCCTCCATACGCTTCTGCGAGTATTCCATCCACACACGCTGGGAATCGATGAACTCGGCTTCCCAGGGGATGATGTAACGGAAGATGTTAGGAATTAAGGTTTCTTCGTCGTGGGACATACCCGCACGGAAGTGGGTGATACCAGTGTCGGTTTGCTTGGACCAGCGCTTGTCGCTGGTGGGGATCAGAATGTGAGATCCTGAGATCATACCCAATCCTCCCAATTCCTTGGGGGTGTAGAAGACTGCTGGAGGGAAACGAGAAGGCATCTTGGAGTTGAGGCCGATCTTGACACGAGTCTGGATCTTGGTTTCACACTTCACGATGGTGTCAAGAAGGTTGACAGTAGAGACAGCAGCCTCACGGTAGTAGGTGAAGAGTGCAATCAGAGCAGTGTTCCACTTGTTGGCAATCTTCGTGAATGTGGTGGAGCCGGAAGACATGAGGATTTGACGGATACGGTTGTTGAACTTTTGAACATCCTCTTCGGTAACCTGCAAGAAAGCATGTGCAGTGCGTTCCTTGGTCGCGTTGTCAACCAGAGACCAGACACTGTCCTTGACAGAGAATTCCTCGTTCATGTTTCGGATCTTTGGCAGGATTCTGACTTCAAAACCATTCATTGAGAACAGCAGGTTGGGGTTGTCCTTGCTGTACACGCTGGCGAATGTGTCATCCCAGTCGATGGTAGTGATTGATCGGGGAAGACGGTTCTTCATGTCCCAGAAGACAGCACGGCCAAGGTTGACATCGTGACGCATCAAGCGCATGCGGCAATCGCGAGGCCAGCACTTCTTGTTCTTATATCCAATCACATTCTCAAAGTTAGGGTCTGGGTTCTCGGTCAAGAAGCGCTGGATGAGGTCACGTGAATCATCCACCTGGAATCGGAAGAAGACCCAGATCTTGTCGACGTAACGGGTATAAAGGCGAATGGGGTGCCTTGTCTCCGCAGCGCGGTCTCTGAACTGCAGGAAGTCGTTGGGGCTGCCAGGAGGGCCGGCCATTTCGCTGGCCCGCTGCAAGCCAAGCAGCAAGAGGTCGATCATCAGACCGTAGTATTGGAAGACGAAACCAGAGAATTGGAGGCCGCGAATCAAACCGTAGCTGTTAGTGTGGTTCATGTCCTTGTAGCTTAGCTGGACGTTGTTCTTCGAGGTGATGTAGTCAGCCAAGTTGTGGTCCATGATCAACCGAAGCAAGCGGTTGAGAAGAGTAAGATCAATCTTCTCATAAACTTTCGACAACTCGGTCTCAATCATCACGTTAGTTTCACCTTCTGAGGTCTCCCACACATTTGACAGGTTGTTGATTCCCTGTGTCCACTTGTAAGTGAGAAGAGGAGGAACCTCAGAGTCAGAGGGCTTGATCCAGGCAGGGAAGAGGTGGCGCTGCTCCGCTTGGTACCAGAGGTACTGATCCAGATAAGCATCGGTGATCTTCTCAATGGGCTCAATATCATAGACAGGATTGATGTTGTTGTAGTTATCGTTCATGTCAATCTTGACTTCCTTGAAAGCCCGCTGGGTAAGAAGGAAACGCTTGATTCTGGCAAGGGTCGTGCCGGGGGAATCGTAAGCCTGTTCAATGAGGGCCAATTCCTCGCGTTGACTCTGGTTCAATCTTCCTTTCACGGAATATGACTCCCGTAAACGCTCCAGTGCGAGGATCAGAATCTTGGTATCGTGCTTGTAAGAAACACTGGGGAATGGAATCGGAGAGAACTTGCGAGACTCCAACCAATGGACCATTGTGGTGTAGATCGCAACCGCTTCCTCAGAAGAAACGTAAGGTCCATCCTTCAAATAGTTATGTTGACGCTCTTGTTCAGACTTGAGCCACAGACGGGTGAGACGACCCAGGTTCTTCTTAGCAACAGTCTTGTCGACCGTGGCACCACGACGAATTCTCTCTCGGTTGTAGTGTGCAACAGAGATCCACCAATCAGCCTTGCTCTTCACATAGCGAAGAATGATATTCTCAATTGGTGCGGGCAGGCCGGGAACCTTCCAAGGGATGTTACTCTTCCAGCATCTCCAGGCTTCAGACAAATGTTGCAGGACAACGTTGACCTTGTTCTGCTTGATACCCTCGGGCATCATGTCCATCAAGTCAGACATGACCGAGGCACGCAGTTCAAGATCAAAGTGGGACTCGACGCGCTGCTTGGTGACAGTCTTGGCTACACCCTTGCTATGACGACCCTCGAATTGACGAGAGAGCAAGTTTCCTAGCCAGCGCTCTAGTAGGGGAATGATACCCCGCATAAAGAAGAGCCACACGCGCCAAGCAGGGGCCCAGAATCCACAACCAGGTCCCTTACCCACGGGGCCGGAATTGAATCGGTAGTAGATCAAGTGCTTCAGGTCTTTGCACGAACGAATCTGGTGCATAAGCTTGTACTTGTACCGATACATACCAGTGAGCTGACCGACATGGTTGAAGGCGTACAAGATACCATCTGCCAGTTGGAAGGCATCAATGTTGCCCAAACGGTATTGGACTTGGGCGTCTACGATAAGCTTGGTCAAACGAAGAATTTCACGCATCAGGTGGAAAGCATTTCCGAAACGAGACTTCTTGCGCTCCTTGGTGGTCAATGTCTTGACTGGCTTCAAATTGAAGTTATAGTCAAGGTGGAGATACGTCAAGTTCTTGCGGTGGATCAGGAGGTTGAGCATGTTGAAGCCCTGGCGACAAACCTGCAAACCGGCCTCGACCCAGTCGATTGTTGTTTGTTGGAAGAACTTGGTTGTTTTCAGAGTCTTCATTAGGTTTTGTTTGCTCTGAGCCTTCGGGGTACTCTTGTGCAGCTCGTTGAGAACGAAGGTCTTGAGCAGTTTCTGGTACGAGACACGGACCTTGACCGGCTGGCCCTGGGGACAATGCTCCAGATACCACTGCTTGACCAGCGGGACGTCCTGTGCACGGACCATCTTGCCGGATCTCTTATCGAAGGGATGGGGCGCCCACCACAGAGCAATGGCTGAGGCAGTATCAGGCGTGTAAAGGTCTTCGTCTTCGAAGAAAGGCTCGACTTCACCGGGAAGTTCAAAGTCATCGTCTTCATTATTTCCGGGGCCGAAGATCTCATCTTCGTGGCTCACGGTGATATTCTTCGGGGCGACGGATCGGGAGGAGATGGGATTAATGACGGGGTCGAAGTAGAAGGCGGGCAAGTTAGGGTCCTCGGTGCGGACATAGACCACCTGAGGATGAGAGTACCAAGCTACCTTGACACTGCGGGGGAGGGTATTGTACAGGAATGGGAAGGTGACTCGGTATTCGGTTCGGATGGGGGCACGGAAGATGATGCGGTCGATGGCGTTGAACTCGCTGAAGTCTTCGTCGTTGGGATCGATATCCTTGTACAAGGGCTCGAAACGGGGGCCACCGGGAATTGCAACGTTGAGAGCCTTTGCAGTGAAGAAGCTGTTTAGGTCGAACATGTGGTAGTAGTTTTGGTCGACGACATCACTCAGAATTTGGTGACTGAGACGATGAAGAGTGGCCATCTGCGGGAGAGACAAGTTCCAGCTCTTGTAGCTTGGACCATTGACATGGGGGGTATCGAGAAGAGGGCGGTGGTCGTAAAGCCATTCGTAGACGGCCGCGTCTTCCTCCTCGTCCAGCTCCATTTGAATGGGCTCCAAGGGCTCGACGTCTTCAATGTTCTCGGACCAAGATAGAGGCGGTTCCTCGTCGTCGAATGGGGGGAATCGCATGCGCTTGAAGTGTCTACGATCACTCTTTTCGCGACGCATGCACATCCACATCGTGGCCCACTGGGCGTGGAAGACAGGCTCGATGACACGCGGTGTCTCATTGACCAGGGTCAGGCAGCCGTTGACGTGGTAGAGCACCTTGACCTCTCTCGCTGACTCCCAAGGCATTGGCATGTTCTCCAGGAGCTTCAAAACGGCATGGGGCATGAACTTCAGCGCGCCAAGGTAGCTACGCTTCTCGTTGGTGAATTTCTTCTGCGAGACATCGCCGATATCCCGTACAATTTTTCGCAAATGCTCGGGGGGCATATCCGCCTTTTGTGTTTCAACAAATCCCCCTTTGCGCTTCTCCGCGAATCGATTGCGTTGCGTTCGGAGCCACTCATTCTTCTTTTGTGAAAATTTGGCGACATTGGGGTCGGCCGGTGGCTGGTAGCCGGGCGGGGGCGGCGCCAACGGCATTGAGGAGGATGCGCCCCATCCAGGAGGAGGGGGCGGCGGCAGTGAAGCCATGTTGGTGACTGATGGAGAGGATCTCCCACCCTCAGTCGTGACAGGTTGGGTTGATCTCGAGTCGCGTCAAACCACGTCAAAAGATCATGTGTAGCAGGGGGAATCAGCTGGAAAGATAGGTCCAACTGAAGGGGAAGCTGAAAGGCGATGCAGAGATGGGGAATTAAGATGACGAACGCGACAAAGATAGTAATCCACGACCCCCTACGCGATGAGACTATCTCTGCTCCCTTCTCCGGTTGAACTTTGAGGTGGCGGCTCCGATTGGCCCTAGTCCGCATTTGGACTAGCGCAACCTCGCCAAAAGTGCGCTAGCGTCGGCTGAAGCAGAAACCCACACAAACCCGTCTCGCCATATTTCACTTTGCTTCACGACAACTCCGACAACTGCCGCCCTTGACCAGTTCAAGTACAGTCAAAATGACCAACAACAGACTGCAATACGTGAGTTTCAACAGATTTATACCAGGATGAATTTTGGATCTGACCCTTCTCGATCTTCAGCGCCGCCGGAACCCGTACGTTTTCAAAAAAATTCCTTTCCTTCGAAATCCCCAATTCCACGCACTCCACGGTTGTCTCTGCGACGATAACAGTGATGGGGCTTCTCTGTCTGCTTTTCGAACGATTCATTGACGGTTTCTCTTGCGCTCGATAGGTACAACACGCGGTCCAACAAGGTTCGCATCGTCAAGACCCCTGGCGGTGAGCTCCGTTACCTTCACCTGAAGAAGAAGGGTACTGCTCCCAAGTGCGGTGACTGTGGCATCAAGCTCCCCGGTGTGAGTGAACCCTCTGCGTCTCGATTATATTTTTGAACGGTTATGTGGGATGTGTGCGATTGGGTGGGCCAAGGACCGACTCGGGAAAAAAAGAATTTTCTGTCTAGATGGACAGGAGTAACCAACGAATGGCCGACCGAACCAGCACTCATACTACGACCGTCTCGCCGCATTTTTGGAGTCAGACCGACTGACGAATTTTCATCCGTATAGGTCCCCGCTCTCCGTCCCCGCGAGTACGCCCAGATCTCCCGCCCCAAGAAGAATGTCAGCCGTGCCTACGGTGGCTCTCGCTGCGCTGGCTGCGTCAAGGACCGCATTGTCCGTGCCTTCCTGATTGAGGAGCAGAAGATCGTCAAGAAGGTCCTCAAGGAGTCCCAGCAGAAGGCCGGCAAGCGCTAAGCGTGCAAATTTGTCGGTGTTGTTCTTTTTCGGTGGAGCGAATGTTATGGGAAAAACGGCTGGGAATGGTTCTCTTAGAATCTTAAAGATGAACACGAACAGCTAGCACGTGGGTCCAAAAAAAAGGCCGACGGCTAAGCAAATGAATCAATTTCATTTACCTTCATGAATACTCCCTGACATTTCGAATCGAGTTGTCTGAAACGAATTGCTATGTTTTCTTGAGTATATCCCCCAAAGCCACGCATTCCAACCTTGAAAGGTTTGGCTTGCTGTCGAACTACGACTTTAGCGGTCAATCCCCCTCCTGTCTGTGCAGTTGGTACCTAGGTAAGTCTAGACCTCGGGTTGGACCATCTTCATACCTGTCGGGGTCCCGGATTCAATCTTCGTACCATGCAAAGATAGGACTGCTCCTGGGATACAACCGTCCATGGGTGCATGTGTAGATGCCGGGTAGGCGAACAATCACATTCTTTGCATTAGTACCTACCTGGTCCTCCGCACCGTAGTTCTGCCATACGTAACTTGTACACCTGGGTATCCACGGGGCCGTGGCCCCGTGGGGTGTACTGCCTAGGCGCCTGTTGCTTGTCAAGGATACATATTGCGTGCTCTCCGTTCCAAGGTTGTATTGAAGCGCCTGCGCATCATTTCGTGTCCATGGGGACCTCAACCCTATCGAGGACTTCCGCCTGCACCTGCGGAGCTAGGGTACCTGGAAATTCATGTGTGCCCGGGCGCCCAGGTGAACATCCCAAGGTTCCAAGTTAACACCGCTTCTCAGGCATGCCCAGGTAGAAGGAAGGACTTCGGGGAGCACCTGGGCATGAATGACACATATCGAGTACCTACCTAGGTAGCTTGGGGCTAGTTAAAAGTACTCCGTAGGCTGGGGTGTTTTTCATGTTGCAATCTAGATACTTGGGTATAATCTGGTCTAATGGCCTGGCTGGGAATCGGCCAACACATCAAAGCAGTAAATTGTGTTGCTCGATGGCTGCAGATTGCCTAGAGACTTCGGCGGTGCAGCTTTATTGGGAAGTGAAAGGGGCTATATTACTTCATGTTATAGACAAGGTCATGTGTGCCATTGTGTGGAATTATTGTCCGTGGAGATTGGGCTCTTAGTGAATTGGGATTTGGACCAGTCGCGGATTCAAGCTTAGCGTTGATGGGACCGCTCGCCTGGGAACCGTTCACTTTTCCGTCTTGTGCACTTTCAGAGGTATCTAGGTATTTCCAAATTGCTACTGTAGTCCAAATCATGGATTTAGTGTATGATTAGCAAGCTCGTACTAGGCCGGAAAAGATCGTTGTGACAATGATATATTTAGCCGTACCCGTGGACAAACTGCACAATGCATCTGACCCTCCCCGAGGCATCGTATCGGAGATCTCACAACAACCGATTTAGCGTCATGAGTTTTTCTTGGCTTTTGATGGACTCTTGAATTGCCCAAAACGGCAGGAGTCTATTTTGACTATCCCTGCAGGTACTCTGTGCTTTGCCTGACATGGGTCAGCTCACAGGATTGGCTGAACATGACCAAATAAAGCACCGACCACTGATTCATGACTTTCCATTCTAAGTGTAACAAATGTACGGGGTACTCCATACATAATGGCCATGTCTCGGGGGGAACAAAAAGACACACCGATCGTCAGTTTTTGCTGCAGCGGTTGACACATTGTCCGCGTACAGTATAGTATACATTCGGAGTGCAACAAAGAAATCTCGAGAATGAGTGTGGACGATCTCCGAGGATTACCTAGAGGATTCCACCCTTCATCACCCTTGCTTCGTAATGACTATTTAGTCACATAGTGCCCCGTGCTCCCTACGGAGTAAACCCAGGTGTCTCCATGGCTCCCGAGGTACATGAATGCTACGTGGCAGCCGACGAACCTCTGCTGCTATTTGTTCAAACCTCTTGTCCCGATGAAACCCCAAGGGACAGCCGGCAATAGGATCTGCGGTGTCTAATGGCCAATTGTAACATTAAAAAAAAGAAAGGATACGGAGAAATACGAAGTGGGAATATACTAGTAAAGATGGGCACTCCGGGCTAATTCGCCGTTATCTCCACTATGGATGGGGCCCGCGGGGATACGGGATCGCACAATGAGATCTGCTCTCAAATGAACCATCCAAAAAGCGGTCAACTCGCTCTTGGCCTGCTTTGGCAGATTCTATCCACTCTGAGGGCTAGCGTCTGCCAATTGAGACAGCGCTACGGACAGATTATGCTATGCAGGTTGACAGCTGTCTAATCGGCCCGTTCCATCCTACAAACGCCCAACGGGCGAGGTTCGTGCGGTCTGAATTGCAGAAGAAAGAGATTATCGTCAATCCTGTCTTTGTCGGACCCCCTGCAGTCCCCCAACGGCCTGAGGACCAAAAAGAACCTGCTTTTACGCACGGAGAGCCCGGCTCCCAGCAGGCCGGGCACCCTATCGGCTACTGAGTACATAACAGGGAAGCATTTAGCGGATATTTTTCGTGGCTGTACGCATTATCCGCCGGTTCATTTCATGCAGGTCGAAATTTGGGAAGATCTACTCCGTACTGCGTACAGAGAACTTCGTACAGATCTACCCCTTTTTCGTTTATAGATTCCCCTTTGCCCCCTGCCTCGTGCCCTCGCGAAAGATGACACATCAACCCACCCTGGGAAGAACCCGGTTGGGCTAAGTTTCAAGGCTGCATGTTTTAGTCGGCGGGCTGGATGATAGTTCTTATCTCATGTGGGCACCTGTCAGCACTTGTTTATGAGATCGAAACTATTGGCACAGATTGCAGGGGTGTCGAAATGTACTCCGTATGAGTGCCAGTCTTCTGTGGCGTACCGAACCTCCGTGGCGTGCCAGTCCTCCCTAACCTGCATCGAGGAGACACCAGAGACTCGTAAATCCGGTGCATACATACTGTATATATTCATATATGCTGAGTATAATCTGGGTAATCTATGCCCCGTATTTCGGCGAACCAAGAGGGAGCACAAGGGGATAGAATGAAAAGAAAATGAAGATTCTATTTTGTCGCACGTTACTCCGTAAGACACGTCTGGCATCACGATGGCTACCATCGTTGCTGAAGATCCAAGCTCCGCGGAACTACTATACCGGTGCATGGACCGAGATGGCACTATTGTACAGCCCATTTCCCGAGGAAATAATGTCACCTGCGGATGTCATATCGAAGATCAGCCATGGGTCGGAACTTCCAGTCGTCGGTTGGACGGCGGCCAACTTTACGTTGGTTGTATGCAATTTCATCCGAGTCGCTTGCCGCGTTGTGATTCATGCAATGGCTGAAATGTCACGAGGAGATCTGCGCCTCAATCTGTGAAAGGGTCCATGCGAAGTTCAGGAAAAAGAAAATACCAGGTTCAGCTATGGGTTGCCGATGCTCGTTTACTCCGTACAGACATGGATCTTCCACGCCATAGTTGCAAATAGAGATGGTGGTAAGGGTTATAGTGATTAATCTAAGAACCCACCATGAAACTCCTCTATCCCTCACACGGAAACCACTAAAGGCAGAGATCGCTCCTTGATTAACGGCACGGCCCGCGCAGGTGTCCCGAAACTCACTGCAACTTCCAAGGTTCCAGGAGGCCTCAGTGTGAACGACACTGCAGCTGCCAACCTGTGCCCTGTTGCACAGTGTACATACAGAGTACTGTCGGCTACATAACGAGCCTTAACGTCTAGTGGGAGTTAGTTACATACTGTACATGGACTTGGCCCACTGTGTGTTAACTCGCGCGATTTAGGTCACATACACCCCCTGTGGGTATCTGAAGGCAACCTGTCAATCGAGGTAATTGGATCCGAGAAAGTCAACCTTGTACCTGTCATTCGTCATACTAACATCATAAATCTGTAAACGATGTCGATCTATACGGATCTACCCTGGCTATCCCGGCAGGTACTCGTATTTTCTGGTATATCGCATGAGGGTTTCCGTTAGTCCCCCACCCTTGTACATATTTCGGGGAGGCAAGTGCTTACGCTAGGCCAGTCCTCCGCCGGTGCCATTGTTGCTTTCTTTTACTATGCAGATCTGCGATTAATATACTTAGCTCTGCGCTAGGGCGTCCTTCCAAGGAATTTCATGCGCGGGTCGAGGTCATGGAATAGGAATCGTGCAATATAGGTGACAGAGATCTATAACACATGAGCATTTGCCACTGTCCGCAAAGTATAGACAAGGGGGTCTCGAGTGAAAATAGAATTCTGCAGAGAGGCTCTCTATCTCCACGATTCGGCATATCCGTCGACAGGGAAGACGACCAAGTTCCCTCCCCTGGGGCATCTCACAAGGGGGCCGGGGCCAAGTTGGGAAAGGGGAGGGGTGGTCGTCAACCAATAACAACACACGGGCTTTCAAGGCTGTCCGCGTCACATCACACTCTGGGAGACCACAGCAACAAAATTCCAGAGCGGGGTGGTGGGGGGTCACCCAAATCCCGGGTGTCAAGATGGACTACCAGGTGGCAAGTGTTTTCCATTGCCCCTGCACTCTGTATGTACACTGCGTACAGCACTCCGTACGCTCGGTATACTCGTATCTCTCGTCAAAGCGTCCTGTACTTCGTAGATCACCGTTGCTTCCG
Organism: Penicillium olsonii; assembly: GCA_911174995.1. Classification (NCBI taxonomy): domain Eukaryota; kingdom Fungi; phylum Ascomycota; class Eurotiomycetes; order Eurotiales; family Aspergillaceae; genus Penicillium; species Penicillium olsonii. Next base: position 49,397 of record CAJVNO010000020.1, on the reverse strand, counting down.
TACTTCGTTCCAAGGTTGTGTTCTGTGGTTGGATGTTGTCCTCCGAGGTCTTCAATCAAAGACACCGCTGTTCTGTGGGTGTGGAGGGAACGGAGCGATACAGCCTGTGATCAATCCCAGCTGCAGCCTGGGTTGCTGTCAATTAGTTGTCATGGGCAAGTCTCTTGCTTGGCTTTTCACGCGAAGTGTGGGAAAAAAAAGCGGATGCAGCTGGTAGAGCGTGGAGACACTTGATTCCCACTTACTTGCCTTATTCATGCCCAATCTTGGGATATTACATACATATGTTGCAATGATCGGAGAATCCGAGAGAAAAAAGAAGCTTCCAAGGTTGTACACCTCACTCCAAGCGGGTCATTGAAGATCCATTTGCTTGATGAACATGACAGGGAACGATGATCGACAGCACCTGCCTGCGTGATGGATCTAGATTAGACTCCCGGCCTCCAAAGCCCGCACGCGCCAACATATAGTACAAAAAGAAAGCATGAATTGCTAGTCCAAGTGGCCATGAAACGCACCAGTCAGACCGGAAAGATCCAACGAGAAAAAGCAAAGAGAGAGAGAGAAGAAAAAATGGCAAAGAGGCAGTACTCCGTAGATTGCCGAACCCGGAGCCGAACACCAGTCAGACATTTTTGGATACCTAATCCATACTATGCAAAGGAGACAAGAAAAAGAACCACAATCTTCTAGTGTATTCAATTAGACTGGAGGATGTTAGAATGTGATAGAGAAAGAATAAAACAAAGAGAGAAAAAAATGGGGAGATGGAAAAAGAAAGCCACAAGAAAACAAAAAACCCCGAATCCATGTGTGTCAGCGCCAGCAGGCTGTTCATTAAGATTTCGCCCACACCGTAACCCCTTTTGTTCTTTTTTTGGGTAGATTCTGGTAATTTCCCTTAACAGAAATACCCCCTCATTGATCTTTGCGATCCAGCATGGGATCAGCCGGGCCATTAGAACCAACGGCCCTATCATTTAGAACCGGAGATGGCGCATATCATCCTTGACCAATGGCATAGGTTGACCCGTAATCTGGCCCCATTTCGGGGCCCTCGATGAAGACACTATTGTTTCCAGGGAATTGGGCGGTACAGCCGGTGACAGGACCCATGCTGAATCGTGGCACGAGGTGGTTGACGGTGGGATGATTTGATGCAAAGGACTGAGGCATGTAGCCCATTGGTGGTAGCTCCGAAGAGACATAGTCCTGACCGTAGATCTCGACACGGGAGTTCGCGTGATTACTTGCATTTCCCATCATGATCTTTTTGGAAGGGTGTTCATTGGGTTCTGTGGGCTCACGCTGTGAACCACGGCCCGTTCCCTTCGTCGAGCCTTTTCGATATCTTGTTGTTGATTGGATTCCGCCTTCTTGGATGGCTTCTGGTGTAAGACGCCAGAAATTGATGGGCTTTTTCCCGGGGCACACGTCCTCCTTCACGGCCTCGAATCCCTAGATGATGTTTTAGTATATAGTTCTGAAGATACGGTGTCGGGACTTGACGTCTATGCTAAGTGACATCTTGAAAGTCAGATATGAGAGTGGTTGCGACTTACAGCATTCATCGAGAGGTTGTGTCGAATACTGTTCTGCCAGCCTTTGTGGTTTGGATCCTTCGCTTTGTCGGTGTTTTCTTCAAACCAACGATAGATGTTTTGCAATGTGAGCTTGTTGCATTCAGCACTCTTCAAGGCTCGGTAGATAAGAATAGAATAAGGCAAGTTGGCGTTGCGTTCCTCTTTAGGATCTCCACTGATCAGGCCTTGAGTGGTTCTTGCTGGACTAGGGGCGGGACCAGAGTCCGGGGAAGCGTAAGATGAAGCCGTCGATGGTGGGGAGGGCGGAGCGTGTGGAATGGAATGAAGCGTGTTAGGTGGATGGTAATAAAGCTCTTCTTTATGAGACGAAGATCCAAAGGCTCTCCAGTCGGAGTTATCGTCATGGAGATATTCCGACTTGACCTCTCCCCCAGGGCCCAAATCTGGGGAGTCCATGGCAGCACGGATGTGGAATGGGGTGTCTTGGTGATTGATGTAAGAATGTGGACTGGCACCCAGAGGTTGATGAGACAGGCCCATGTTGTACGACTCGGCACCCATGATTTGAGGGTAGTAATGAGAAGGCAGACCTGAGTGCATGTAGAATGGCTGGGAGATGTATCTCGACCAGTTATCCACGTTACAGGGATTGTAATGTGGAGACAAGTTGGTTTGGTAACTAGCAACCGAAGCTGAGGGAACCGTTTGTCCCGAGAGAGTATCTGACCCCTCTCGCTGGTCAGTTGCCATCTGAGCCGAGTTGAAGTTTGAAGAGTGATCTGAGGGATCCATGACTTTTTAACAGAAGCCCAGTTGGATATAGCTTCCAGATTTAGACGTGTTTGATAAAGAAGTGAAAGAGAGAACAGGTGCTTGATGGAAGCAAGCGGATACAAAATGATGGAAGAGGAGGAGGGAGAGGGAGAAAGAGGTCAAGATGGTCTTGAAGAGTAGAAGTACTTTTTCAAAAAATGGTCCCAACTAGGTTCGATCTTTCAAGATCTTCCAGCGCATTGAAGTGAAGGCTCTCTATTCTGCACATAGCCTTGGGAGCTCCATAGGCCAGACAAAAGACGGTCTAGCCCAGAAGTCTGGTATTAATGTATAGCATAGTAACAATACCTTCTCCAGAAACGCCCAAGATGCCCAAGGTCGTGGAACGGAGATTCATACTCCGTACAGTCAGTGGCCAATGGGTTTGACCAGGGTCAAAGTGGCTGATCTTGGGTGTACTACGACCGAAAACGAATGGATCTGAGGCACCTGTTGAACAGTAGAATGGCCAGTGGGTGCTTGCATATGTTAATTAAATTGGTTTATCATTATTTTTAATATTCTATTTATTTTAAAAAATAATTGTTATTATTTGGGTGCTTCTGGAAGCTAGAGGCGTTTTTCCTGCAATTAAGTCCGGTATACGGAGTAGCCGGGTCATTTATTGGTTTTATGTTTTGACAGATGGATCTCTTCGCCTATTCAGCCAGCCGGAAGTCTGGAGTCGCCCCTCCGAAAGCTGCAGGCTTTCACGTAGTAGTTGCCTGCTTAAGTATCTAGGCAGTGTTACCAATCGGACTTTGTAAAGGGAGAAAAAAAGAAAAAGAATGAAAAAAAAAAAAAAAAAAAAAAAGACTTAGGGGCAAAGATCCCCTTTCGCTGGAGAACAGAATTGATCACTCAAATGGTGGTGGTTGGGGATGAGGTTGGAAGTATGGGAAAGAGGACGACCGAGGTCAAAGTAAGCATTTTGACATCTTTCTGATACCTCTAGGGCTATCAAGATCGGCTTATTTAATCGAAGGTTTGGGGGGAAATCTTTCCAGTCCAATCAATTGGGTGTTCACGGTGTTTACTGGATATGAAGTCTCTGGAAAATACACCCCGAAATCTCCCTGCATAACATCCTCTCCACTCTCCCGATATGACGCCCATGTGGACATCGGTGTTACTTCCGATAATAGATCTGAGACAGTTGATTAGCTTTGAGAATATAAACCATGGAGATTGCCACTCACCCTCTTAAATTGGAAATGAAGCTGAAGAATTCCCTAATGTTGCGTCAGTTGCGGAACCTGGAGAATGTGGTGGCACGGCATACCTTGTCGAAGGTACTCTTGAAACCCCTCTCTCGTTTGGCACTATAGTCCCACTCTTTATCGACAATGCGGAAGGCGAGGTCCTCATACGGGGGTCCAGCCGTGAACCGAATGAGACATGTGTCTTCCTCACCGGCCTCGGCGGACGACTCACCGCGCTTGCGACCATTCTCGCGTTCAATTCGGTATGTCGGAGCTTTGGTCTTGTCGATCAAATCCGGGTAAAATATGTTGAATTTGTAACCTTGTACGACCTTCGGTGGCGGGTTATCATGGTCATAATGGGTTTGGTTGTATTTGTTCCATTCATATCCCATTTGAACGCGATTGAAGTATCGTGGCTTTCGAGGCCGGTGCTTGCCTTCCCACTGCGGACGCGAGCTCGTGCTGACGGCTTCCTCGCCAGTAAAGATTTCCTCATTCTCGCTGACACCCTTGGCAAGCTCTCTTTCATAGAGCGCTTTGGTAGCTTGAGAGAAGTCCTCATTGGGAATCGATGAGAATCGGGTAGATGTAGAAGTGGCGGCGGCATTTGCAGAGCTAGTGTTTGATACAACCACCGAGGACTTCTCGGCCATTCGTTGTCGCAGTGGGACAAAGCCCATACGAGTAATTTTCTGGCGTTCACGCGCCTGCCATACATCAGCATTGGGACCGTCATTGACCTGAAGCGGGTTGATACGTACCACATGATCAAGGAACGCTGACTCGTCCATGATTTCTAAACTTTTGTCTTCAGCACGAACCTGAAGCAATGGGTCCGGGTCCAGCCCTTCGAATTCCGCAGGGTTTGTGATGTTCGCATCAATGGTTGGGGCGAGGGGCGCCAGTTTTTCCCGAATCGATTCAGCCTCTTCCTTTTGCTGCTTCCTCAAGTCACGGACGCGCTCATCGATAATGGCCTGGTACACATTCCTCAGTCTCGCTCTGGCCTTCCAAACGGTCAGACTGCGCAGCAACTCTTCCCAATAGTCTGTATCGATCGGCTCGTTCGAGTTCAACTTCCGCTTCACTTGTACTTCGAGCTTCTGAAGCTGTTCGTAGGTCTTCGGCCGAAGGAGTTTATTGATATCGGCAGCAACGGAGCTCAACGCACGACCTTCCGGGGTTGCAGTCTTTTGGCGGTCTCGGCAAATAACTTTCATAGTCTGCAGCAGGTGATGGTCAGCGGAGCACCAGGGTTGCATATCGGAGGAACCACGTTACCTGCCAGAAATCCCGGTTCTGGGGGTTAGTTTCCAGGTTCACAAAAGTATCGATATCCTTTTCCAAGTCCTGTAGTTGGGTTTGCGACAATCCCTCAAACACGCCATCTGGATCCACGACATCCAAATCACTGTCTGCAATCTCATCGTCCAAAGGATCGCGCGTAGGATCAATAACACGTAAAGTGACCGTCAACCAATCGATGGGCTTTGCGCGCCCTTCCTTCACTCGGATTTCCGCCTTTTTCTTGGCCTGCTTCAAGACGAACAGATCCTCTTGAGCGACCCACTCGCGCTCCTGCTGGTCTTCTTGAAGCATATTGAGTCGGACCTGGTCGCGCATATTGCGTGGCTGCTGCGAGGGTCCCGATCGCTCATTACCCCACCCACGATTTGAGTCTGGCCTGTCGCGCCATTCTCTGTCGTCACGGGGGTGTTTCTGCTCGCGCCAAGGTGGCGATCGCGATCGGTCTCGCCTCGAATCTGATCGGTCGGGGAATCGCGTGGACATCGTGCAAGCGTCGATGCAGGTACAGTCAAGAAGACCGGGCCAAGGCGTATGTGCAGCGCGTAGTCGAAAGTCGAAAGGTTCGGGTCGATCAGCGGGTAAGTTGAGCGTAAGGCGGCTTCCAGCGGCTAAATAATGCCCATCTAAGTATCTGGCAGTTTAGGGGGTTTCCAAGGACCTGAAAGTCAAGGAGATTGATTTTGAAGAATTTATTAAATTGGGAATATCTGGGACTTTAGCCATACTGGTAGGTCCAACAAACCAGGGTAATCCGGAGGCCAGTCAACTGGTCGCGGAACAAGTGTGTACATCAGGCCGCTAATAGCTAGGCGGCAACCTTACCTTGCGGCTCTTACGGCCATCCCTCATCGCACTCACGAGTCTCTGAACATGTCTCCGAAATGGGAGCGGTTTGACCTGTCTGGTGAAAGCGTGCCTCCCTTACTCTTCCAGTATACATGGACAAAGCAAGGCTACGAGATCTACATTACAGACCTCATCAACATCTGGTCAGAACAGCTGTCTCAGAAGCAGATCATCAAGCGAGCAGAGGAAGATGCTACCACTATTGACCCCGGAGAGGATCCAGCACAGCTCACCGTGCTCTTGGAAAAGATCGAGGAGGCTCTTCAAAAAGGAAAGGACAGCGCGATCTTGAGCAGTGGAGCGCAGACGAACTCATTAGAAGTCAAAACCACGACCATTCTGCCCGCTCCCCTCGAACCTTTGATATGGAGTTTGAAGTTGACCAAAAAGCCACCGTCATATATGACAAGCAAAGTGCTACTCCCGCTACTCAAGGAGGAGACTGCTTGGGAGCTTCGCCAGCGCTCTCTTTTGCAGCAGCTCAAACAGAAAGATTTGGTGCTCAACAAATTGCTGGACAAGATGCAAACAATGAGCGTTGATCTAGGAACTGTATTTCCTAGCGCTGCAGGATCTCGTACCTCTCGCAAGGGCACCACGCGATCCGAGGCTGCGAGGTTCGTCAAAGGCCTTGAGCCTTTTGACGAACAAACTTGGCTTGCCAAGACAGAATCTTCCGACGGGGGGCTAGCCAGCAACTTACTCCAGAAGATTACAGGATCCGGGGGGCCCCATGATCTCCCTACGTTCAGCCAACCGCAGGAGGAATGGTGGCATAACCTTACGGGGTTATCTGGGACCACCGCCAGCAAGGTGTCCCAAGAAAGCGAAAAATCGCCGCATATTGACAGGGATCACGAAGAACCGGACCAAACGAGTCATGTCGACATCGAAGGGGAGACAACGGCAAGTAGTGATGATGATGATGATAATGACGAGTTTCAGGTATTTCACACTTTCTCTTCGGTAAATGCGACTAGTCTTAGCTTAACTGACAACTTATCTGGTCTAGCGACAAAAAACACCTCCCAAACTGAAGCCGGATTCTGTCAGAATAAGTCGCTCGCCATCTGGACAAAAGCCCAGGACAAAAAGTCCATCCCCAGTGCCGTTACCTGAACCCGATGATGAATCTACAGCATCAGACTCGGACCCAGAACCAGAACCAGAACCGCGCCGAAACCGCATCCCTACTGTATCGAAATCTCCAAAATCCCCGTCTTCAGAGCCACAGGAGAAACCCAATCGCAAAAAGGGCGGATTGGGTGTTATTGGGGGCAAAAAACCCAAGGCAGAGTCTTCTGCTACTCCAACGCAGCCCTGCAGTTATCCAGAGCCTCAAGGTCCCCAGAAATCACCACAGGAAGACAAAATCGACGACAACCCTCTGCCGGTAACCTCAACTCTACCACTTGGAGAAAACAAGGTCAAACGGCCCGGCAAACTGGGAATGATAGGCGGCAAGGCCAAAACTAAAGTCCAAGCTCCTGTACCGAATGATCCATCACCGATCGTTGAGACAAGGGCTCTATCTCCCGACCAAAGCCTTGCAACCAAGTTGAAAGATACAAAGGAAGCTACCACGAACCCCGTCTATAAGGAGGATTCCACATTGCCTGCATCACGGGCCACCGAGAAACCTATTTCTGCTCCACCCACAGAGCTGGAAACTGACAAACAGCGCGCCGACCGGAGGCGTGAGGAGCTGAAACGGTCACTCGAGGCTAAGAGCAAAGTACCCGCGAAGAAGAAGCGGAAATTTTGACAGATGCTTGAGAGCGCGTCTATTGCCTTCGTTCTCAATACGAACCTGGAGATTTGGAGGAAACCCCCGATCAGACACGCATAGACAGAGATAATCAGTGTCTATACGGCTCAATTGGACCAATATCTACATTCGAAAGCGAGGATGCTGGCGCTGCCCAGGTTGGGGATCCATGGATGTAGACCACCTGGGCAGTCAATGATAGTATGTTTAGGCTTTTCTGGCTCTAAAGTTTGTCGATGCTCCCCTAGTATTTACTGCCGCATTCCCACCTGGGCAACCTTGAAGTTCACATGCAGTCGGGACATCAAATCACATGCCGAAGTGGCATCCTCCAGGACTGCCACATGCATTCGCGCTCACGAGAGTATTTTCCATAATGTGATGTTGCTTCCAAGGTTACTACGACTACCGCCAGTAAGCGAATACTTGGCACCTGGAATCTACTAGAATTGGTCTCACTTATGATCTTGGTTGGATGCGTATCTGATGGCATTATTATTAACGTGGATCTCGTCATTGCAGAACAGAAATTCATGTCAGACATTAGTCTGAATCGCGATTGGGGAATCAAATAGCAAAAGCAACAAATAATGAAAGATGGCAGGAAAATAATCCACGCCACAGAAATCGAGACCACATTGCGCCCGAAGTGGGTAGACAGAAGCTCAGAGAGCAGCCGTCCTTGCGAAGGCATCATTCTGCTCTTCCTGCTCGGTCGGTGTCACGAGACGGACCCGCTTGGGCGACATAGCGCCAGGTGAAACAGGTGCCGGGGAGGAGGTGTTGTTATTCGTAGAAGTGACAGGACCGGCACCGCTACCACCGGAAGCTGCGGCCACGCCAGCTACACCAAGCATGCCGCGGACCTTCTCAACGGCTTTGCTTTCACCCTTTGTCCACGGGTCACGTTTGACAAGGCCGGCACCGGCAGAGCGACTTGCAGAGTCACGACGCTTGGATTCAGCTTGCAGGGCTTGGCGGTTGGAATCGCGACGTGGACCGGGCCCACAGTCATGCGAGCATCCAGCTGTGGCACACCCGCCTTCGCTGATTGAGATGTCGGCTAGCCATGTTGTGATACAGGCTAGATGGCCGCCGTGGCCGCAGCCTTGGCACCAGGTCCAAAGGGCGGAACCTTGGAGTCGAGGGGCGGTGAAAGGGTCGAGGTCTTCGATTTCCGAGGCTGGAATTGGTTCAGTGGGGACTGATGACTGCGACGAGAAGCTTGCATTGCCACCGGCTGCTGGGTCGGGGCTGTTAAGGGTGGACGATGTGGTCCGTGATTGCTGCTGGCCCGTGGCCCATTCTGGGGGTGGGTCAAGGCTCATACAGATAGAACATGCTGCTTGTGGGGTGTTACAGCGATGACACCGCGTGTTGTCTTGCGTTGGATTCTCGAAGGGCCGTTGGCATGTGTAACAATAAACGTTGATGAAGGAGTCTGATTGGGCGTAGTCATAAACAGCGGGGTATGTCGACACGCATGACAAACGAAGCTCTGCTGCCTCCAGATCCATAGAGTGTCGAACCAAGTGATCATTGTAAGTTTTGAAAACCATCTCGGCCTCCTCGTAGGGGAAGATTTCTTCGCAGTCTTGGAACAGGATGTGTAGCTTTTGGAGAAGATGGGCTGCAGTCTGTATGTCGACGGAGCTACTGCTGCTGTGATAGTATCGGACTGCTTCCTGCAAGATAGCCTCAATGCCCCACGGCTTTAGATCTGTGCCAGCCGACGAGAGTGGAATTTGAACACGGGAAATGCCGTCAATTGTATAAGAAGGCATGGTGCCTGCGTAAGAATCACCACCTGCTGCGTGATCGCCATGCACCTCAAGCGGCGTTGATTCTTTAATCAAGGGCGGAGGGCTGGACGGGCGCTCCAGGTGGAGTCGGCTCATTTCAATGGACACTTCATCAAGCATCTCCTCTTCTGGCTCTTCACGCGTAGAGGCTAGGTTCGATTCTCTCCTGGTAGTCGGCCGAGTGGCAGACTGCCCAGATTCTTGAAACCTTGATGGATCAAGTTGTCCAGTGGACGAATAAGATGCACCGGCAGACTTCGAAGGATGCGAGCTGTCGGTGGATGTGGAAAACATCGGAAAGCTCTCCGAAGAGTCATGTCGACCATACCGTTCGACAGCTGGGGGTCGATTGTATTCCATTGGCGATTCGAGAGTCAGGACCTTCTTGGGATAGTGCTTGTAATCACGGATCGCCGCACGTTTATCCTCGATATTTTGATCAAAATAATCTTCAGAATTCTCCCGTGGGAAATCAGGATGTCCACGACGACGCCAATCTGCTTTCCCAGCGATTGCCCGCGGTGCGGATCGTTGATCACCATCCAAATAATCTCGCGTTGGATCTCGTAAAAAGTCCAATCCTTGGGTATCATCCCCTGGTGAAACTCGCCCGCGGGGTTGAGGGACACGGCGGGCATCAGGATCAGACATCCCCCAGCCGTTATGATCGCTCAGGACAGATGGCGGGAGGGGGTCAATATCGATCGCATCGTCGTTCAACGAGGGAAGTTGAGAAGCAATTTGGGAATCAGTACTGGACCATGAATCCTTTGGAGAATCTGGTAATGGTTGTGCAAGTGGTGTAGTCATGTTTGACGTGCTTTCGGCCTCGGGAACCGCTTCCATGACACCTTTGAACAATCGACTTTTAACTCGGTCCTGTCGGCCATCATCAATCCGAGACCGATCAGTCAAGGATCCATCCTTGGATGTTCGGTCTTTCAGGGAACCCTTGGTCGGCTGTTCCCTCGCTCTTTGTTGAAATTCTTGGAGGATCGCGAATTTGATGATTCTCCAGGTTTGAGCTAACTTATCTAGAGCAAGCTCATCCGCACACTGGGCGTTGTGATCCAGCGACTCGATCAGAGAGTTCAGAATCTCGGACTGGGATTTTGATTCCCAACTTTCATCCATCAACGGGGAGTAATGGCTTGCTAAATACCGAAATACTGCTGGGTCACTGGTGGCACCTGGAATGTTGGCGATTGTGCCGACCTGACAGGGTCCTGGGGTCGTAATTTTGGCCAAACCTTGGTCCAAGGGCAGCACGGGAATCAAATCCACCGCACCCGGAGGAGTGCTGCCAAGGGACTTGGATGGTCTCATGGCAGCGGATTTGGATTGCGGGTGACGAAGGGAAGTAGCAAGCACAGCTTCGTCTAGATTATCATCTACGGGGCTTTGGCTCAGAGAATTTTCCCCGTTGCTCTCCTCTCCTTCCTCAAGGTGAAGAAATTCGGCAACGTTGACCCCGCGAGCACGCCGTCTGGGCCGTTGCTGTCCAAATGCAACGAAATCGCCGTTGGGGCTCCAAGCCACCGAGCACATCGGCCGGCGAGTAACTACGGTGGGCGCATACCGAACGTCGGTTTGCGTAAAGGCCCCAGCCTCGCCCACTGTCCACAATAGGTCTTTCGAGCGCCAGAGCAGATCAGTTGCGGGATCGTCATACCGATCAAACTCGCGGAATGGAACATATGGGCGACGGAGATCCCAGAGATGGACGCGTGGATCTTCTTTGTCGTAAGACGTAACGACCTGCGAGGATTGCCACTCGCCTGAAGCAGGCGACTCGCCGACCCAGGACGGAGGGCGCCATCGCACATTAGTGACCGCCTGGGGGGTCCGGAACTGAATGGCAGGTTTCTGCCGTCGCTCTGCAGAGGACGAGAAATCCCAGACTTTGACCTGGCGGTCCGTGCCCCCGCTGACAATATGCTTCCCATCTGGGTGCCAGTCGACTGCGAAACATGGGCGATCGTGGGCGGCAATTCTCATCAGCGGGGCATTCACTTTGCGGTAATCCCACATCTGGATGGCGCCGCTGTCTGAAGCAGTCGCAAAGACAACTCCATCGGTGGGGGACCACCGGACGTCCCGGATGGAATCGCTATTGCCCTGGTACGAATGCTTGCTGCCGCAGGTGGAAGTGCCCCGATTCGCAGACGCGGACCGCAAATCCCACATTCGAATCGTGCCATCTTGGCTCCCAGACAGCAGCCAGGAAGGCAGATGGGGGTTGAAGGCAAGCTTGTGAACCTGACGATTATGCCCCTGGAAGCGACATAATTGGAGGCCGGGCCGCTGTAGGTCGTAAACGACAATCCGACCATTGGCGACTGCAGTTGCGATTATCCGGTCATAAGTGCCATGTGACCATTTGACATCGTTCACATTCAATTGGTCTTTGTGCGGCATCGAGGCGCCCGCGCCATGGTGGGTGGACGCATAGCTAATGACCGCATTGCGAATATTGAACTCCTCAGAGGAGTGATCTGGCGAGACCCGAATGGTTTTGAGGATCTCCTTGCCTCCGATTACCGCATGTGTCCGGTCAGGCGAGATGTCCAAGGCCGCGATGGCGATACCTGTTTTATGAGTGACGGTCTGCGGTTCTCCTGGACTACACAAACGGTCCCCGTTAGCTGCTGCATTCCATTGGTTGCATTTTGATGTCGTTCCCCGATCCCACTAGCTTCGGATGACATCAAAGGGCGGGGCCCGGAGAGGGGCCATTGCATTCAGGCTTTAAATAAAGGGATGCTGAAGATATAGCGGTGAGGGCCAGACTCACAGCGACTTGGACCTAATGGGTCGGGTGCCATCCGCGCGACTGCTGTGTGGGCTGGGGGGCCGCGAGCCCGAGAAGAACGGTTGGGCGAACCTCGCTAAGGCATTGGCAGCGCGATTGGAGTACTTTTGTGGCGGAGGGGGAGGAGGGGGAGGGAGCGGCGAGCGCGACCCTGAGAGGTCCGACATCATTTACCTCCATTCCACGACGAATGCACCGAAGCGGAGAGTTGGGGATTCCAGCAAGCGGTGAAGGCAGATCCCTGAGGCAGCAATCCCAGGCATTCACACTTTCCGGGTTCGCAGGGTGAACAGTTTGATTGTCAAAAGTGCATTTCCCTCTGATCGGGCCGGAACACATGTTAAGAGCGGTCTAGAAGACAACACATGAGAGATATCAGATTCGAATGGAGGATTTCGTTTTTCTCTGTATCTAAAGCACAAAGTACCTCATCTCTTCACACTACATCTCTGGCTGTTCATTGGTCTCACCGGTGAGACGCGAAACACATGGAATTTACAGATCGAGTGCACTAGACCTTGAAGTGCCGGGGAAAAAAAAGAAGGCGTTATGAGACATCGGCACTATTCAGCTAACCAGCTTATATGCACCCAGCAACTGGTCACACATCTCTACTAGGTAGTATGCACAGATAGCAGGATCTAATTATATTCGAAGTTTGAGATTGAGGATATATAAATGACATGCTACCTCCAGCCTCTTGGCTGTGAAGTCATATATGCGAGACCATTGTCTGGATTGTTCTCGATCTTCGGATCGACATCTTCTCTTTCTCTCAGGACGATTTGAACTTCGACCATCGGGCACAAAAGCGAGGTGAAGACCCGAGATCATCTCGGAGACAAACACAGGCAAGTTGTATAAGAGAAGCCATATCCCTGTGTGGATACCCTATGCATCTGCAATCCACACACCGTCATTCCGCGAGACCTGTCTGTGATTCGACGTCGAGTTTCCTTTTTATTTTCGACGGTTCCTGTTCTGGATTTGAGGTTGGAATATCTACGAAATTTTCATTCCGAGCGCGGAAAGCTTAAGCTCTCCCTACTATTTCACATTTCACACCCTTTGTTTAATTGACCGGTTTTTGGCAAAAGCTCCCCACGTGGAAACCTGTTGAGGTCCTCCCCGCGTCACATTATCATTCCTCGCGTCGATCCTTCGACCCGTCCAAGAGTCCTTTCCGATCCCCATCCTCCTGAGCACTGGTCATGGAAGTCGTGTAGAGTCCCTTCATCATGGATTCCCACGCTGCGTTGGAGCTACTGGAGTACTTGCGTACCGGTTATCCTATCCTCCTATTAATCCTCTTTGTCGTCGCCTTCATCACCAACACCGTCGTTACTGCGCGGAAATCCCGCAACAATGACTCTCAGTGCTTCGGGCCCGGAGGCAGGCTATTGCCCCAACGATCACGAAGTGTCCCATACAAACCCCGAGAATTCTCGAAAAACGTCAAACGACTATTCACCGTCCTCTCCGCACTCATTCCCCTCACCTTCGTTGCCGATGCAACTATCTACATCCTACACGTCATGGCCGCCAGGTCGGAGAACTGGTGGCGAGGCCAACCGGCAGTGGTACGTTCTTGGCCCCAGCTCTATCAGCGTGTAGTCGTTGACCTTGGCTCTTACAGATCTACATCGTCGGTTCGTTCTTCGTCTATGCTGTGCTGCTCATGGCATTGCTGGACACCTCTCCATCTCCTACCATCGCTCAGTTCGTGTGTTGGTCAGTTGCCATCCCCATCGAATTGGTGATTGTGAGCACCTCCCTCTCGCTATACACCTCGGTTCACCATGAGCCTATTGTTGGGGACCCAGCCGGTGGCAAGCTTCGGAAAGGGATCACCCTCTGGGAAATCCTGGAAGTCGGATCCAATAGCCTGCGTGTTCTGATTTTGTTCGTGTTGGTCGTGCTCTATGCCTGCCAGACAATGAGCCTGAAGAGCCATGAGAAGGAGACACAGCGGGCCAATGAAGCCACAGAAGCCACCGGGCTTCTGGATGCGAGCAGGACCGAGAACGGAAACGGCAATGCCCACGGTAATGGCAATGGAGCGAATGGTCACACATACGGCTCGACAAATGGAACTGCTCCCCCCAAGGCCCCCAAGCCGGACCCGTGGGTGCGTCCCACTACAGTTCCTTCCACCAGCTGGTGGGAGTATCTGGCCGGGTATTCGCTCTTTTTCCCATACCTGTGGCCGTCGAAGTCCCGCCGGCTGCAGATAGTCGTGACCGCCTGTTTTGTGTTACTTGTCTGCCAGCGTGCTGTCAACGTCCTAGTGCCGCGCCAGGTGCAGGTTATCACCGACTCCCTTACCAAAAATGAAGGCAAGGACTTCCAAGTGCCATGGACCCAAATTTGTCTTTACGTGGTCTATCGTTGGTTGCAAGGCAACCAGGGTTTGCTCAGCTCTCTGCGCTCCAGCCTCTGGATTCCCGTGAGCCAATATTCCTACATGGAGCTTTCAACTGCCGCGTTCGAGCATGTGCACGGCCTGAGCTTGGACTTCCACCTCGGAAAAAAGACCGGCGAGGTCTTGTCCGCGCTCAGCAAGGGTAGCTCGATCAACACTTTCCTAGAGCAAGTCACATTCCAGGTTGTGCCTATGCTCGTTGACCTTGTCATTGCCTTTGTCTACTTCTTGATTGAATTCGATGCTTATTACGCTTTGGCTGTTGGTATCTCTACATTTGGCTACCTTTATGTCACCATTCGGATGGCTCAATGGAGAGCAGAAATCCGCAGACAGATGGTTAATGCCTCACGACAAGAAGATGCTGTCAAGTAAGTTTGAAAAACGTCGGTGAAGATTTCGGGTCTAACATGAGTTTCTACTAGGAATGACTCGATGGTATCCTATGAAACTGTCAAGTATTTCAACGCCGAACAATATGAATTTAACAGGTATCGTGGTGCCGTGGGTGACTTCCAGAAGGCTGAATACCACGTCCTGTTCTCCTTGACCCTGCTCAATACTTGCCAAAACACAGTGTTCATGATGGGTCTTCTGGTGATGTGCTTCATCTGCGCATACCAGGTCTCCATTGGCCAACGCCCCGTGGGCAAGTTTGTGGCTCTCTTGACTTATATGGTGCAGCTTCAAGGCCCGCTTAACTTCTTCGGTACATTCTACCGATCCATTCAATCGGCACTGATTAATGCCGAGCGTCTTTTGGAATTGTTCCGCGAGCAGCCAACTGTGGTCGATAACACTCGTGCCACCCCACTGGCGTTGTGCAAGGGCGATATCAAGTTTGAGAACGTTGAATTTGCTTATGATGCGCGAAAGCCCGCCTTGAATGGTCTTACATTCCACTGCCAGCCCGGAACCACTACCGCATTGGTTGGCGAGTCCGGCGGAGGCAAGTCCACAGTCTTCCGTCTCCTGTTTCGGTTCTACAACTCCGAGAATGGCCGAATCCGAATTGATGGGCATGATGTTCAAGACATAACCATTGATTCACTTCGCAAGCATATTGGCGTTGTCCCCCAGGACACTGTACTGTTTAACGAGACTTTAATGTACAACCTGAAGTACGCCAACCAGAACGCTTCTGATGAAGATGTTTATGAAGCCTGCCGTGCCGCCAGCATCCATGACAAGATCCTGGCATTCCCTGACGGTTACAATACCAAGGTTGGAGAGCGTGGCTTACGACTCAGTGGAGGTGAGAAACAGCGTGTGGCTATTGCACGTACGATCATCAAGGATCCTCGGGTCATCCTTCTGGACGAGGCTACTGCCGCGCTGGATACAGACACAGAAGAACACATCCAGAGAGCTCTCTCCACCCTCTCGCGAGGTCGCACCATGCTGGTAATTGCTCACCGTCTCAGCACAATCACGACTGCGGACCGCATTCTGGTCCTCTCCGAAGGCCAAGTGGCGGAAAGTGGTACCCACGAAGAGCTGTTGGCCATGAAGGGCCGATACGCTAGTATGTGGCGGAAGCAGATCCGGGCCCAGAAGGCAGCGGCGGAAGCACAATCTCTTGCCGAACGAATTCGCACTGCAGCCACCAGTGACGATAGCTCGAGCCAATCCGATGAAGACCGCAAGATCGGTGCTCGTCGAACGAACTAAATTAACCATGCCGGCCATGTCAAAGGCCCAAGATTGATCCTGGTTTTATGTTTCAACATGTGCATATGCGTTCTATACGTTTTGTTTCTTCTCATTTCTCTTTCGAAGAAAAGTTCAGAGTCCGTCATAATCGGAGGCAGCATGAAACGGGGCCAATTCCCCAGCATGCGGGTTGGATTCCTGCTTTTTTCCTTTTTCGGTTCCTTCATTTCAAGGTTTGTCTGTTCCTCCGTTATATGTTGGCGTTTGTGGTCCACGATGCGTACGATGTCATTGTCCTCGTATTTCCTATTGTCCTTGTTTCATACGAACCCAGACGCAGAGAGGGTCAGGGTTGGGACTCCTGCATAATCAAAATAGATTAATCGCTAGGTTCAATACTAATAAGATTTCAGTCCATGTGCATGACTAGTGTTAAGTCAAAAGTACGAGATAGATGGCATTTACATCCTGGTCATACATGCAGCAAGCGTCTTTCATCGGCTTCCGAGGTTGTAGTGCTGCCAATATTCTCAGTGACTTTTTGGGACTTTTAATTAGCAAATATACCGGGATAGGACTGTCAATGGCCCACTGATCGAAGGTCATTTTAGTGATATCTGGCTATACAAGGGTGGCTCTTAGTTGCATATCGACAGCACTCAAGGCCCACTTCACGGTACTATCTTCGCCAAGACCTGGAGCCGGCAAGCTTTACCTTCACCACCACCCGCACCACATCGACCTCAGATCCCACTCTTTTCAAGCCATATCTAATATTGCAAATACCATGAAGTCACCATCACCTCAACTTCTTCGCGCCCTGCGCACCTCATTAGCCAACACTCGGCATATTCCCAGCCAGCCTCGACTCTCCGTCCTCTCAGCCACCGTATCCCCATGCCATTCTGTCGCTCCAGGCGCCGTGATTCCTTCCGCGCGACGAAACAACAGTTCGACCGTGCGACCATCCCGCATGGTCTCGCGCGCACACGCCCACAAGCCCACCAGTCGTGATCGGGGCCCAGCGTCCCAGGAAGACACCCAGACAGACTTCAATGCGCTGAATGTACTGGGCAACATCCCCGCGCCCACCACGGCGATTGACGCATGTCTTGACTCTGGCTTCCACCTCAACAACGGAGTCAAGGTCGGTAACGGAGATGGAGTCTTGCTGGTTGGTGGCGAGGCGTTTGCGTGGCGGCCGTGGAAGGCCGTGGAGGGAGCCGAGAACGACAATGCGGCGAGAGACTCCATGCTTAATTCCAAAGGGCAGTTTGAACTGGATGAGTCGGTCTGGGGTTTGTTGAACCTTGTGTGGCCGAAGCCCGGTATGTTCATTTCGATTTATGATCTTCGACTCTATGCTGCCTCCATGTATGGAAACCTTTGACCAAAATTGGATTGCTAACTTTTGCGTTACCTGCAGACATGCTGATTCTCGGTCTTGGTGGCTCGATGTTCCCTCTTTCGCCTGAAACCAAGCGTCACATCAACTCGCTGGGGATCCGGGTTGATATTTTGGACACAAGGAATGCAGCTGCTCAGTTCAACCTGCTTGCCACGGAGCGTGGTGTTACTGAAATTGCTGCTGCAATGATCCCCATCGGATGGAAGGCCCGGCCTCTCTAGGTTCTGGGCTTTTCCAAGGATGACATGTATACTAGTACCTTCTCAGGACGCTCTCCAGGATCAGTATTTAGACTCGGTCATGTATAATTTAGCACCTCTCTTCTCAATGTGAACCCTGTAGTACCCGTACACCCCTACAACGGCCATGGATGTTACCCCAGCCCTGGAGGGCTATGATGCAGGAACGTGACGTATCATGTGAGTCTTGGCCGCTAATCTTATCTCTCACCTCCGCCTTCAGGGCCCTGGGGTCCACTTAGGCTAACGCAAGGTCTCGTGTGCCTGTCCTTGACTCTCTTCTCTTTACATTACACTCAATTTGACCCCCTGACCCGTGCTGTCTTACAATCAGCCATGGCGCGGGAAGAGTCACTCCTGGTTCCGCGCCCGTCCTCCGACGGCTCGTCGATTCGAAACGAAGAGGAGGAATTCGCCTTACTGACCGGCGAGCGGACAGCTCACCGGGCCGAGAAACAACGGGGATGGAAGTTTTGGCGAGAGATTGGATTATTCGCTTGGGCGTTACTTGCTACAATCCTGGTGATCGTGCTGGCCGTGGTCTACCAGCACAAGCCAGTGGAAATCCACGGCCCCAGTCATGACTCGAAAAACATCACCTGGGGCCCTGGAGGCAAGCCAACAGGCAAGCGAAATGTGATCTTCATGGTTTCCGACGGTATGGGACCCACGAGTCTCTCGCTCACTCGGAGCTTCCGACAATACAAGGAGGATCTGCCGATCGACGACATCTTGGTCCTGGATCAGCATTACATTGGAACTTCCCGGACACGGTCCAGCTCTAGCTTGGTGACGGACTCCGCAGCTGGAGCCACCGCATTCTCATGCGGTCGCAAGAGTTACAATTCCGCCATCTCCGTGACTCCGGACCACGCGCCTTGTGGGACTGTGCTTGAAGCGGCCGCATTGGCAGGTTACAAGACTGGGTTGGTTGTGACGACCCGCTTGACGGATGCGACGCCAGCTTGCTTCGCCGCGCACGCTAACCTGCGGAGCTACGAGGATTTGATTGCTGCCCAAGAGGTTGGAGAACATCCCCTTGGCCGCGTGGTGGACCTTATGCTTGGTGGTGGCCGGTGCCATTTCTTGCCCAAATCGCAACATGGAAGCTGCCGCGGCGATGACCACGACCTCATTGACGTGGCTGGCAAGAATGGCTTTGGTTACATTGATGACCGCGCTGGATTTGACAGCCTCAAGGGCGGCGACAATGTTAGCCTGCCTCTGCTCGGTCTCTTCGCCAGCGGAGATATTCCGTACGAGATTGACCGCCGAACCCAAAACGATGTCTACCCTTCCTTGGAAGAGATGACCCGCACTGCTCTCAAGGCCTTGAGCAAGGCCACAGAGGACAGCGAACAAGGATTCTTCATCATGATTGAGGGCTCTCGCATCGACCACGCCGGCCATGGTAACGACCCTGCCGCGCAGGTGCACGAAGTTTTGGCTTACGATAAGGCATTTGCTGCTGCACTGGAGTTCGTAGAGAATGACTCTACTCCTGGCGTGATTGTCAGCACATCTGACCACGAGACTGGTGGTCTAGCTGCAGCACGCCAACTTCACAAGACCTACCCAGAGTATCTGTGGCTTCCTAGTGTGTTGGACAAGGCAAGCCACTCTGGCGAATATCTCGCGGCTCGCTTGAGCGAGTATCTTTCTGGGTCTGGCAAGGATGGCAAGGATTCGACCAAAAAGGACTGGGTCAGGAAGAACCTTGTCAAAGATGGACTTGGCATCACTGATTCCACAGATGCTGAGATTGAGGCCCTGGTCCACCCAGAGCCAGGCGTTGGTCCCTCCTACGTGTTTGCTGATATGATCAGTCGTCGTGCACAGGTTGGCTGGAGCACTCATGGACATTCTGGTATTTATTCCCCACCACTGACGCTTTTTACGCTGCTAACTCAAATATAGGTGTTGACGTCAATATCTACGCCTCTTCTTCCAAGGACGCCTGGCCATTGGTTGGTAACAACGAGAACACTGATGTTGGCGCTTTCCTGGCCGACTATCTCGATCTCGATGTCAACAATGTCACAAAGCTGCTTCAGGATACCAAGACTGGAGTCTTCCAGTCATACGATTGGATGGGTGACCGTCTTGGTATGAACTTCCACTCTGAGGGCCTGGACATCTACCACGGAGACTTCAGGAAGCGATCTGACGATGATTGTGGATGTGGTGCAACCCACTGATATATGTGAATGCGTTAATACTACTGTTTATCTCCAGGTTTACCTCTTCTGCAAGTACTTAGTATCATGGACAGGCGTGAAATTTCGGCATTTTGCAATTCAAATCATTCATCGAAATCACAAGTTTCAAAGGCAAATTGTTCAACCAGGCCACCAGAGCATACACATTCACTCTCGGCTTCTTCCAAGTTTTGATATGAGACAATGTAATCCGTCCAAACCTTGGAATCCCTAGGGTCCCCTGCCCATCACTGTATACCCATGTGTTTCCCACCCTCTTCGCCATCAGCTACTGTTCGTCCACACTGCAGTATGGGCACACATCCAGCAAGTCCACCACCCTCTGCACAATGTTGGTTCTCAAAACACCACCAGTGGATCGCCCATCTGAGCCAACAGGCCCGTTTGGATCTGTCATATAGGCATACGGCTCACAGTCTGGACAATATGGGTCAAATGGCAAGTCATAAGTCTCACGCTGCTTTTCGTCGTTTATACGATTCAGTTGGGCGAGAATCGCTTGGCAGAACATGTCGAGCATGAAGCAGGTGTGTTTGCACTGGTACTGGGTCTCTATAAATAGACACATGTCAAAACCAGCGTGAATGGATGGTATCTGCTAAGCCCAAACCTTGGAAACTATTAGATCGTACTTTTCTGTTATCCCAAATGTATTGCCATAGTGGCTGGGGCAGAAGCCACATACCTTGTTCTATTGACTTGGATAGGGCGTTGCCTGTTTGTGGCTTATATCCTAGGTAGCTAGGCAATATACCTGTATTGATTGTGCTTCTAGTTCCAGCGAGACAGTGCTAATCTCAAGTTGCTTGTTTCTTGTTGTCGGTGAGCTGAAGAGATCAAGGCCAGAATGGCGATCTATATGGGGAATAGACATTGCGCCATTGAATGGGAAGAATATCCCCAGACCCTCAACTGGTGATGAGAGCCTTTATCATTGAACAAAAGTATATGAACACAAAGCACTCTATGCAACCACCCTATTCCTATCACTTAGCATGATAACAGGGCTTAGAGTTTCTCTTTGGCCCTACCTAGGTAGCTCATGTCACTCAAAAAGCTAACCTTAGAACTGGTATACGTCCTGACTCTTCCATTCATCCCATCAATTCACCTCACACAAACCACAGGCGTATTCACCTCCATTGGTAATCAAACCTTAGAATGCTTCAGAGAGAATTTTCAAAAAAAAAAAGGGCTATTCTCACCTTTGAGTTCTATGGCCGCACGCTGAAATGTCAAAGCGGCTCTATCAAACAGTCTATCTGAACAATAGCTGTAGCTTGATATTTCTGTACCTAGCTATAGCATCCACAGCATTGGAAGAATAAAAGAATCACAAAGGAAGCCACTATTCCCTTCACATGACGGGAAATTGCAGTTCATAGGTATCCGGGAAAACAAGACTAAAACGAGGCGTACCCAGAAGGCACAGACCTTTAGGGCTCGCCATTGAGTAGCCGGTATTTGTTGTAATATCAATCCTATTCGGCCCATTCAACATATTCAGCGTAATGACTCGGGCTATAGATTGTTTACAACGATCGTAATGATTGTTTCCACGTAACGCTTCATGGCCTGAAATTTGCAGCCTTGGAGCTAGGATCCTCCTCACGAAGCCTTCATTTCACAATGCGTATCACTCGGTGTTTTGTTTCTTTTCACTTCTTGTTACGGTTCTCGTTTTGTCACGCTTCACATGAGGGCCGGTGAGGGGCCATTCATTCATTTGACTTTGATCTTTGATCTTTGATCTTCTTGCACTCGCTTCCTTGATCTAAACAGGGGCACCAAACTTTGGGACCAAAGCAAACCTGATCTGGTAAGCTTGAACACAGTTCATTCCGAACCCCCTTTGCATACACCACACAGCTTCGGTGCTCCCACGGTACGTTTGCGACACTTCCAAGCCCAGAATACCTGCGCGGCCAAACTGACCGCGGAGTAGACATGACTAACTGAGGTCGAAAATCGCAGATGAGTAAAGCGTGGCGGAAGCAGAAAAAGCCCTGGGATAAAAAACCCCTCACGATGAACCTGGACGCATGGCTTGATGAGGATGATAACTTTGACTTGATAAACAAGCACAATGAAATCCTCGAAGAAGCTGCAAAGCACGAGGGCACCGCTTTCGAGCAAGGCTCCCTCGAAAGACTTAACGAGTGGTTTGATGGTCGCAGGAAGGAATACGATTACCAGAGATGGCGCGTTGCACTTGAGGTGACGTTTGCGCCTTCCATGTATCAGCCATGCGCCGCGCCTTTCGAGGACCTTAACAAAGTCATGGTCAAAGACTTGGTTTGTGGGCAACGGAGTATCGACTCATACATCCTCGTCAGAACGGTGAATATGGCGGCGAAGCTGTTTGCAATGATCGTCATTGTGGAAGATGAGAATGAGAACTGTGTCATGTTGCAGGTTTCCGTTGATGCGTTTCACGCCCATGATGTCCGTTATCTTCCGAAAGATGCGGTCTTGATTGTCAAGCAGCCCCGCCTGGAGTTTGTTGGGCACAAGAGATATGAGATCAATGTCCATCATGTCTCTGACATCATGTTCGTGGCTCCGACCGATGACATGGTCCCACTGAACTGGAGAAAGAGACGCTTCCAGGATGCTTCGGAATGGTCGTTGGACAAGTGGATCGACATGGGGGAAGCTGAGACCAGCAAGGGCGAACACGGGTTCTCAATCGAATGGTAACGAATGGCAATGTTCTTTGATAGCCAGGACGGACTGACGTTTCGAATAGGTGCAACCAAGCCTTAAAGCGGTCACCAACCGAGGAGGACGCCAATCTTATCTATGCTCTTCGTTCAAACGGAAACTATGCGGCATACAGATATGATGCAGCACTGGCTGATCTTGAGAAAGCTCTTGAGATCCCAGGATTCACCGAGGAGGTCCTGCGTCGCAAGGCATCGGTGTTATACAAATCCAGATCGTTCAAAGAGTGTATCGAAACATTCCACCAGCTTCTTCGAAAGTATCCAGGCCATCGCAACGACATAAAGGGCTTGGCTATGGCCTACCGACGGCTGTTTGAGCAAACACATGGCACATATGACTTCCGGGCCATGCAGGTTGGTGCGGCAACCAGCGAGACCCTTGTGTTGGACCATGCAACATACACGGGTCCTGTGGCTGTCAAGGAAAGCGAGATTCATGGAAAAGGTCTATTCACGACCAGGGATGTGAAACTCGGGGAGCTTCTTCTTTGCGAGAAGGCGTTCGCGTTCATCTTCGAGGGTCTCGATTCGAGGAAGATTCCCGACGAAAACGCTCACAAGTTCATTCGAGCCCGTTACCTTGACACCGCGAGGGTCAACGTCGAGACCAGGACAGTTGCTCGAGGGCCTTTGCTGGACCTAGCAACCCAGGTCATCACCAAGATGCATAAGAATCCATCTTTGCGATCTCAGGTCACTGATCTTTACGCTGGCAACTTGCCCGGCTTGCAACCTGGCGATGACAACTCGGTTAACAGGTAAGTCCTAACCAGAACAATTCATACATGTCCTGATACTAACAAACCCCCAGCTTCCAGGTGTTGCAGGCAATCTTGGTGAACGGCTTTGGTAGCCCAATGACATCCAAGACGATTCACGCCATCAACGTCGATGATAGGAGGACTTTGCATGACTTCAGCTGCCACGGACTGTGGACCAAAGCCTCCTACATCAACCACTCATGCGTGGGCAACGTGCACCGCGCCTTCGTGGGCGACATGATGATTGTGCGAGCCGCGCAGGATATCCCCGCCGGCACGGAGTGCAAGTTCTGGTACACAGTGCCAGCCAAGAACAGGGCCACCGACACCAGACCATGGGGCTTCGAATGCCGCTGTATTACATGTGTCGACGCGCGCGAGACTCCATGGGAAGTTCGTCGGAGCCGGGGCCAGCTGCGCAAGGAGGCGTGGAGACTCATCAACGGAAATAAGACAATTGATTACGATGATCTCGAAGAGAAGCTCCGATCGCTTGAGGGAACGTTTTCGAAGCCTGCGCTGGAGGTGCCGCGGTTTGCGCTCTGGGATCTTCAGTTCGAGGCTGCGAGGAAGATGGGGAAGATGGGCCATTCCAGCCAAGCGATTTATTGGGGACTGGAAGGTTTCAAATCGTGTGGTTTCATCATTGAAGGGTATGAGCCACGGGGAACGGAGTTGGTGATCAAGAAATGGGGCGTTGTGACAGATGAGCAGGTGGAGGTGTGGGTTACCCTGTTCCTTGCTATGGGGTGTGTTGCGCCGGAATTGGCGCCATCGGCAGAGAAATACGCCCGTCAGACGTTCATGCTGTGCGTCGGTGAGGAAGTGTCGTTTGATCTGTTCTGTGGCTCGAAGTCCGGACGGTTCTGGCCTCTGACGGACTTCGAACTGAAAGTGAACTGGTAGGCGTTTTCAAGTGATGTGTGTTGTCCGACCCATTTCCGGATCTGACTCACGCAAGCGCAAGGCTGATGGAAACCTGGATGCTGGCGCAGGCCTCCCCTGTACCAGTTCCGAAGCTGAGATGTACTTATGCCTCTAGTTAGTATTGCGTGAGAAGGCAGCCTAGGCAGCGAAATGAAAACGTATCCATCTCTTTCAGTCAACCCTTGGGGGTTGACTGAAAGAGATGGGTAATTCGAAAATACCACCTGGGGGCCTACAGCTCGAAAGAAATGGAAAGGTTTTGAAGAAAGAGAAAGATTTTGAAGAAAGAGAATAGCAATTCGAGGTATCGAGAGGGGGCCGAGGCTAAACGTAGAGGTATCAAGCTTGGAAAACGAAACTCGAAAAAGCAACAGCATTGAACGTCAATTAGATGGAAAAGAGGTAGTCAAAGTGATTCATTAGATGATTTGTTCAAAGTTCAGCCAAAGACTGACAAGAGACAGAAATTGCACATCAATGCGCAGATTTAAAAAATGTACTCGGTGCGTGTGCAATGAAGCATTTGCAAGAAAGGAACAAGAAGGGTGGACGATATGTACGTATCGAAATCAGAAGGGTAAAAAAGGGGGTACATTTACAGCGTCACAAGGACAACGAGGGCCACAAGGACACCGAAGAGCGAGCCACGGAGAACACGCTCGTTCTGGCCGGCGGCACCGCTGTCCTTGGTGGTGGTACCCTGCGAGAAGCCCGAGGAGGTTGTGGACGCCGAGTCATCGCTGGTGGAGGTGCCAGTGGTGCCAGAGGTACCGTTGGAGGCCATGCCACCGGAGCCACCCTGGCTGGTGGGAATGCTGTTAGAGACGGAGGTGGAGGTGCTGTTGGAGGAGCTGGAGCTAGCGCCGAGGTCCATGTCGAGACCAGTGGCGCCGAGGGAGCCGAGAACGGTGGAGTTGTTGGTCATTTCGATATCAGACTCCATGGCAGCCTTGTTGGCGTAGAGGTAAGACTTGTTGCCGTCACCCTTGGCATCAGAAGGAGCTTCGTAGCACTTGACGCTGACCTCACCGACGGTGGCGAAGTCGTAACCAACGTTCTTAATGTCCTCGCTGTTCCAGTCGATCTCACCACCAGCCCAGTCGATGGTACCCTGGGCGTTGGAGGCCTGGCCGGCGGGCCAGAGGGACATCTGCAGGCGAGCGGGGGTCTGGGGGAACTGGTATTGCTTGGAGGTCTCGTTGTAGGTGTCGGCCTTCTTCAGAGTGCGCTGGACAGAGCCATCGACAATCCAGTCGACCTTCTCGGGGGTCCAGTCGATCTCGTAAGTGTGCCAGTCGTTGAAGGTGTCCTCACCCTCGACGGAGATGTTCCCGCTGTTGTGCCCTGAAAATGATAATCAATACCTGACTTTCCATGTTGGAACTGGTTGCGACTTACAGTCAAGGACACCCTGCCAGTAGTAGTTGGTCTGGACCAGGGACAGGTCGGCACCAACCCACTCGTAATCGATCTCGTCCTTCACATCGGAGAGCAGAATGAAAGCAGTGACCACACCCTTACCGCGGGAGCTCTTAATCTTGCCAGAAACCTTGCCGTACCAGATGTAGTGGTTGTTGGCGAACAGAGTACCGACACTCTTGGCGGGCATGGTCATGATCAGGTTACCGTCCTCGGTCTTGGGCTTGCCGGAGTAGGTCCAGTCAGCCTCGGAGGCGTTACCGAGGTACTTGTCCTGGGTGATAGCATTGTCGAGGTTGTCCCAGTTGTAGGTCTTGCTCTCGCAGACGGGCATGGGCGCACACGAGTCGAGCGAATAGGAGGCGAGAGG
This sequence comes from Penicillium olsonii, assembly GCA_911174995.1. Classification (NCBI taxonomy): domain Eukaryota; kingdom Fungi; phylum Ascomycota; class Eurotiomycetes; order Eurotiales; family Aspergillaceae; genus Penicillium; species Penicillium olsonii. The sequence continues at coordinate 23,152 of CAJVNO010000020.1, read as the reverse complement.
GTCGCAACCACCGAGACAGAAAGCACCCGTACCGCACTCACCATATTCTATCAATTGATTAGCACGCGTCGCGCATAAAAGATGTCGCAATGATACTCACGGGAGCAGCAGGGGTACTTCTCATCCTTGCACTGGCTACTGGTGCTGCAGGACTGGGCGGCGAGGGCGGTCACTGACAGCGAGGCCAGGACAAACGGAGTGGCCAAACGAACCATGGTGTGTATGTACAACCGAAAGAAATCTTTGGAAGTAGGAATGCAAGCCACAGAATGAGGGAAGTGGGCTAATAGGGGGGGAGTGGAAGTATATTAACAATGATCAACGAGGGGATAGGAAATAGTTCCTGCAGTAAGTGAGGGTTGGGTAAAACGAGTGCATCCAACCTGCAAACGGGGGGGCCAATAGTGTCTTATTATAATTAAAAAGGGCAAAAAAAAAGGAAATAACATGATTAAATCGCATATGAAAACATGAACCAGGAATTACACTCCTAACCCAATCAGGGTCCACTCCGTAGGCTCCAAGGGTCTTTTTGTGGAGTTGTCTGTGCGTTGTATATTCGGACGGGGAGAGCACATTACGACAGTACTATAGTACTACTACTTCAAAGTATAGTAGTATACTACTAGTATATGCTCGAGTGGACTATAGTATACTATCCTATACAATGCAATATAGACATGGATATGCAATTCAATCCCAACTGACCATTGGGTGAGACCACAGCTGGCGATAAGGGAGATTGGTATTCTATCTTACCGTACCAATACAGTGCGGAGAACCCTTGGAAGCCCTTTACTAGTCCACAGGATGTCCACAGGCTGTACTCGGACAGCACGTTGATCGACATACCATGGCTACGTTGTACATATGTTATCTGCATACGTATACTCGTGTATGTCCTGTACGTGAACTCACTTGAAAACAATTGAGACATTCTCCGCAGACTCGCGCCAAGCTATTTCTAGTCCCAAGGCTAGTGGAAAAACGAAAACGACGAACACAAAGAAAACCAAAATTCTGACTACGCGAACACACTAGAAATTTAGGCTACCGAACTCATGGTCTCGGCACCAAGCACCCGACTTCGCCCCCAAAATCCCATTTTCCCTCGACTGCACAGCACTAAACTTTATCCGAGCTAGCTGGGCCAGTCACTGGCAGATTGGCAGATTGGCAGATCCGCCGTCCACGGGTATACACCTTGGCCGCATCCTGTTCTGTTTCCAGGGGCTCACATCACTTGATAGACGCCACCACGCAACCGCCTCGGTATTCTTCTGGAAGGAATGTGGCTCACAGTACACAAACATGACAATCTGATATTTTCCGGTTGCAACGGGAAGCCCTGGAATGTAAGGGGCGACTCGTCATTGGCCGTGCTCAAGCTTGCTTTTAACCTTTGGATTGAAGCTGTGGTCGGGTTGGAAATATGCAAGGCACGTTGTGCTTCTGTCGCGTTCGGCATTGGCATTGTTGACCTGTCCCGCTTGGCTCGCTCCGGATTTGGGCACCGTCTTTGCACGGCGCTTGGCCTTGGCTATTCTCCTGACAATCTCTGTTGTGGGTATACGTCATCCCAACCTTGGACGGGATCGCAGAATGAGTGGGCATTGTATCCCGGTGTAGCATACCTAGATAAGAGATCTGCCAGATGAGACCTCCGGTAAGGTGCTGATATATGTATATCTACAGTGAGTATCAGTCGGGTGGTTACCTAGGTACATTGTCCCTTGGTCTGACCGTGATCGCCTGCCCAACCTTGGAAGCTTGGAAGTGCCCAAGTGGCATATGCATTTCTCATATTCGTAGTAACACAATGCAAATTGGGTGCATCCATTGATTCCAAGGTTGTACTGTGCTTCTTGGAGACCTGACTCGTCCCAAGGTTTGCATATGATAGACTGCAATTACTCCGTTTGAGTAGAGACTTCCAAAGTTTCGACCTCGGAATAGAACGTCATTATGCCTAGACATGGCCCTAGTACCTCGCAATGTGGTGCACATGTTGGATTTTCATGGCCATAGTATGGGCACATATAAAATCGGGTTAACCGATATATATTGAGACACCGCCCATCGGTTCCAAGGTGCGGTGGACGCTCCCGGTCGCACTGCACCCTCATTGGCCAGGATTCACAGGTGGGCCCGAACCGGACCTTGGAATGCTCTCCGACTTAAAATAGCCGGGTATGCACACCTACCAGGGCAGTATCAGTACTAGGTAGAGTATTTGGACGTATCTAGGTATTGATGTTCTGTTCGACAATGGGTAGAAATCAAACATAGGCATATTTAATTTATTTCCAGGACTAAGCGTTACAGCCCTGCCCAGGTGGAGGTCAGCGGGTCTTGAAATGCCCCGATTTTACATCGCTCCGCTAGCTTACAACTGTTGGCATCAGATTTGAAAAAAAAACCCCGGTTTTAACTTCTACTAGTAGTCAGCGCTACTCCATAATCTACCTAGGTACCTATCAAACCCTAGTGGTTCGCACAGTATGAATATCAGGCGTGTATTCTCCAAGAACTCGGCCCGAGATGATATGAAACCTTAATCTGAATCAGTTTTCGTATGTTCAGATCTGAAAGGGGTATCGAGATTCACCCGTGAAGACCTTCAACTGTGCACGCGACCCTGGGTCAAATATAGAAGCCATATTCGTCTTCGCTCCCGGGAACATCGCTGGGAAAGGCCAATTCATCGACAGCAACACGAGGCAACAAGTCCAAGATCAAACCTTGATCTGGACGAATGAGATATCCCTCGTAGTTTGGCTCAAATAGCTTGTGCACCGGGCACTAATTGTCCCTTTAGAACAGACTGGAGAGGTACCTAGGTAGCAGAAACAGGGCTATCAAGGTAGGCACTTGTATGGGTATCGTTGCCATCTGCACCAGCCTTGATCTGACTCCCAAGATCCCAAATCAAAGCCATCTGGGGAATACATGAGACCTCCGACCGACTGCCGACCCATTGCCACCGCTGACGCAGCCCTGGAAACAGTACATTCCTAACCCCATATCTCGCTGTTGATTCCTGGACGAGTCATCTTCTCGGAGCCGACACACAAGGACATTCTGACACCGCAGTTCGTGGGGTATTGGGAAAATCTCAAGGCGCGATTTGCAGATGGCAGGCAAGAATTCTGACAGGTCTGGGACTGGCACAGGCCTGCGAGCTTTTCAACAAGGCCCCCAGGGGGGCGTTTCTCGGTCCATATGTGCCGCCAGACCTATATTCACTGCAAACACCGAAGTTCAGAGGCCGCTATTACTGCTCATCCTGGCGTCTGTATCGTCTGTATCGTCTCTATCGCCCTCCTGCCACAGCAGGGGATTGTTGCATCCGCTCTGTACCTCGTCATGCATGTTGCTCTGGCTCAACATTCGCGTCGTTGATATTCCTCACCGCCAAGTAGCTTACTCCATCGTGGAAGAGTGAGGGGCTTGTGACGAAGGTAGAGCAAATCGTGAACGGGGGTGCGGAGCGTCTCGAGGGTAAGATAGAAGAGATGGGGAACAGGAATCAAGCGCAGGGTCTCAGAATCGAGCTGATTCAGTGCACTGGTAGCTAGGTCTTCGAGGTCCCGATTGCTATCACATTGTCGATTTTGAAGACCCTTCAGGAATTCCTTTCTCGGTTGGTCAAACTGCACGATGGCTCGACAGAGTTTCAGGGATATCGTTCAATGAAAGATGATTGACCGCCACAGTTGGTAGTTGGGGTCACTGGAGAGGTATGATGCTGTCAATAGTGAGATCCCGAGGCCATGACAGTCAACCAAGTATCAAGATAGATATCTCACATGAGGTTGGAAGGGTCACAAAAGTGGAGGTAGCAAGTACTGTCATGCCGAAAGAATAAAAGTGACGACAGCAGTGAAGGCTTAGCGACAGTCAAGGACGAAAGCCACAAAAAGAAAAACTCACTGTCCATGGAACTCGATGTGAACTGATTTCCGAATTCTCCTGGGCACGGATCACTCAGGATGGTCTCTTGTCAAATCGAGAGATTATGATACCCACCACGATCACTCAGTTCATTTAATTTGATCCACGAGGCCAATAAAAAAGTAGGCCTGCAAGCTTTGAGGCGAGAGTGAATAAAGTGAAGTCTTTATACTCGTACCAATACACGGGACAAGTGTGGAAACACTCGACTTGTTCGGATTGGCACAAAATTCGAAGGCTGACTATACACACGCCGGTAATAAAACGGCCAATAAGTGGTGATGGCATGCTTGAACTGGGATTAGCTTGATTGGGATGATTCCAAGGTCTGAAGATTGGCAAACGGTGGGTGAAAGCAGCAAATGGAGTAATGGAAGATTGTTTAGAACGAGCGAGGACAGCGATTCAAAGCAGATAGAAATACCTACCAGGAAAGCTTTGAAGGAGACTGTGGAGTTGGAGGTGGTAAACATAGAGCATAATAGACAATGAACTTCTTCAAAAATCTCAATGAATCTATAACAACTGAAACTGCTCTGCCGAGATACTACATGACAATGAAGAGTTCCAACAAGGGGACCATTCGGAACTATAACACTGGTTTCATCGGTATCTTTTCAGGGCAGGTGAGACCTCGAGACAATTGGTCTATACCTAGGTAAAATAAAAATATCTTGCTATCATTTAAAAGGATAATTCTCGCAGGAGGTAAATACACAAAGATAGCATCATTTAAAGTACATCAGAAAGTCATAAATCCCAAACCAAACAGATGTGCAGCATTATATCGTCAATGGAAACAATCAGAAAATGGCAGCGATAGAATCTTCAAATATTAAGGATTGAAGGGAAGAGTAACCCATTAATGTCATGTCTGCCTTCAGTCTTTGAACTCCGGCCATGCTCGACCTGCCCGCTAGACCCGAACCCCCTTCGAAACATAAAACAAAACCAGCAACCGACGCAAAACGAACGTAATCCACACGTGAAAGAATTGTCCCGATCCAAACGCCGAGATCAATCCACCATGGTAAAGCAGAACTGGAACAAGGTGAGCCAAAGAGTCAACATGAGTGAACGGGGGAAACATACATTATGTGCCAAGGAATGTAATTATGCAGCTTGGTATCAGCAGTCAGGGCAGACATCTAGACTTGGGAGGAACACAGTAGGCTTCAAACCGATGATGAGTGCCTCCGAGGATACTCCGAGCTGGATCGCTGGGTCGATTGTTCATCGACGAGTCTTATTAGGGGCGACCGTTTTGAACTCAACTCTTGGTTGATACCGAATCGCGCCGCCATCCTCAAGCCAAGGACCAAGATTCTTGCACTGGCTGACGTCAAAGATCCTAAGCTGGTGGCATCCCTCTGCCACAGCTTCAACGCCAGTGCCGGTGACTCGTACACAGCCACGCACGGATAGGTGCTGGAGTGAGAGAAGGTGCAGACCGATGCTCCGCAAGGAAGGGTCAGAAATTGCAGAGCCACAGAATGCCATGTTGAGAGATTTTAACTTGGAGCACTGCAGAGCAAGAACCTCCGTTGCTGTGTCTGACAACGCACAGCAGAATGTCTGACTTTGGTTAGCGGGTGGAATTCCCAAGAAGTCACGAGGATGCGACTTACCAGATCTAGTTCCTCTAGGTTCTTGGCAGCATTCGTGAGGTGCACAATGGCGTTATCCGTCAGATAAGTACAATCCGCCAAGCAAAGCTTGCGGAGATTGGTGAACTGAGCGTTTCCCCAGTATTTGAACCCTTGGTCGGTGATCGTGGTGCAACGCGTCAGATCCATTTCCTCAATCCGACCAGCAGCATGGGATGCAATGTGATGCATAGATCGATCGGTGACGTGCTTGCAATACGAGAGAGTGAGTTTCTTCAACTTCGGGCAACCATACACTGTGCCCTCTGCTGTCTGGATTTTAGGTTTGATAGAGGATTTGTTCTCTTTCTGGTCGGCGGGTGCTACCCAGCCGACAATTCGGGCCAGGAGTGTGTCACCAACCTTGCGGCAGTTGCTCAAATCCACCTCCTGGATATTGGTAGCCTTGCTGGACATGTCAAGAATAGCAGAGGCTGTGACATCCCACACACTCTTCATCTTCCAGACGATAGTGTTTTGTGCACAAGCAGAGGCCAACGCCGTAAAACCTTCGTCTGTGATATGGAAGCAATTATTGATATTGACAGACCGGGCTCGGCTGCCGACAAATGGGCAAATGATCTTGGTCAGGACATGGTCTGTGATCCTGCGGTTGTAAACACTCAAATCCAAGTTATGAGCTACACCTGCGGACTGAGTCAAAAGTTCTGACCAGTGAGATGACACAGCCCTGAGCCGGAGGAGGTCATGTAATTCCAAGTTCTGGAAGATGTTGACCAAGATGCTATCCGGGAGAATACCGTTGGCCCCGTCGACACGGCGACGGGCGACTTGATGTGGTTTCGGAAGGCCGGCAGTCTCAGGAAGGGCTATAGTTGAAGAGCTGGCAGAGCGTGGCTCGGTGGGCGATGACCGCTGGCTCTCCCCCGACACCTCCTCGGGAGCCAGTGGTGCCACGGAGCCACGTCGGCTTCTCAATCGAACTTTGTCCAAGCCCAGACTAAGATATGGATCAGGATCAGATGGCCGCAGCACGGCTTGGTCTTGATCTTCGACAGGTGAGGACTGATGTGGTCCGTCCAGTTCGGTCTCGGTGAGTGTCAACAGCGGCATTGAACGCCGCCGTGACGACGTGATCTTAACTCGGTCATCAAGGGCAAGATCTCCCATAGAGGTTTGTGTATCTGCCTCATCTGACATGACCACGTCGCCATCGGCGGCTGCCTGGAGTCTTTCCTGGGCGGTGCGCTCGACCTGGTCTCGCACCACACTGGGGCATTTCTCCCAAAATTCAGCCAGGATATCTCCACCCAGCATCAGACATTCGACTGATGTTACAGATCGGACTGTAGCGGTCCTCCGGGGTGCAAGGGCCAGACTGACAACCTCGCCAAAGTACTGGCCCTGCCTAAGTCGAGCTTTGACTTCTGTTCCTGGCCGGCCCACCCCATTGCGATGATTGTTGGAGGCGGGGTGGTTCGCGTCCAATTTCTCTGTGAGTACTTCCACCTCACCGCGAACTATGAAATAGAGCTCGCGGCCCTGAGAGTCTTGCTGTATGATGTCGGTGAATGGAGGGAATGATCGCGGCTGGGCGTTGAGGCCGAGGAAGTGCAAAATATCAGCAGGTAGGCCCGAGAAAAGTGGTAGCTCTTTGAGTAAGAGCCGGACGTTCACTAATCCATTTGCCAATGCACTAGAGCCATCCCGCCGACCAGGACTCGGTGATTTTCGTTTCTTGTACACTGACTTAGTACTTGGATCCTCGTCATCCTCCATAACGGCTAAATCCTTGGAAAAGCTTTCACGTAATCTTTTGGAGCCTCTTCTCCCGGGACTTGGCGGGTCGAGCGCAGGCGCAGACGTTTCTTTCTTTTTCTTTTCCAGAATCATCAATCGCTCCTGCGCTTCTTCGCGGATGGCTTGTTCCACCTCTGGAAAACGGGGCAATATGTTCCGGAAATCGTCCTTGGTCAGCACGACCAGCATGCATCTCGTTCGGGCGATAATGGTTGCCGTGCGCGGTCGATCCATGAGCAATCCGATCTCGCCGAAGAATGCTCCTGGTTGGAGCTCGGCGTATATACTCTCCCCATCCCGCGATGTGACCGAAACCGCACCCCGCACCAACCAGTATATAGCCTTGGCCTCATCGCCTTCGGTCAGAATGTAGTCGTTGGGCGCGTGGAGTTGTGGGCGCAGGTGCTGTCCCACTTCGATCAAGAAAGACTCTGGGGTGGCCTGGAATAACGGAAAAGACCTCAATCGATCGATCAATTCCAGCGGGAGAGCTTGGATGTGGGAGGAAGCTAAGGGCGAGGGGCGCGTGGGTCGGTTTGGGTTGAGGACCGAGTCGAAAGATCGGATGAGAGAGACATTGTCAGACAAAGGCGAGGCAGCCTTGGTCGAGCCGCCACTGGACCTGCCATGGCGACGCATTGTGATGTGGTTGAAGAGATGTAGGAGCAATTATTGTGGACCAGGCCTTTGGAGCGATGACGTCGACGAAATCCGTGTCGAGCTTCGCGGCATCTTCAACACCCAATGGGCAGTGTATCGCGGGGTTCAGTGAACATAGATGCAGGGTTTAGAGAAGAAGCATGGAAACCCCCAAGAGCTATGTGAGGTGGGGGAGGTTGAATCGATGTCAAAAGCGGTTTCTCCACCGATCACCTGGGAACCTTCGGAAACTCTATGGGAACCTCCACTTTCTGCCTCTCGGGGCTTTGAGGATTTTCGCAAATGTAACAAAAAAAAATTAGAAGCTGGTGGGGGAAAATGTCAGAGCGGTCAATCACAGTTCCTTTGAACCTGCATCCGGGCCGATCGTTTTAACAAAGAACATGTATACAGCTTCTTTTTTCGGAGTTCATACTTTCTTGATGGGAACTGGTCGATTTATCCGATACAATCGTCATACAACAAACCCTATGGGAACTCTAGTATAGACCATCTTAGCATATTAAGTACCGCACGATGGCGTTTTTAGCTGACTTGGTATTTCCCGGGGAATCTGGGTCACGTGTGCCATGGCTTGATTGACTCGCTAATTAAACAGGGTATCACAATGTAGGGGTTCAGGCAGTATGAGAGGCTGGGAAAAGGTGGAATTCAGCCACTGAATGTCAGGATCTACACCATGGGCAAGACCTTCAGGCCATGATCGGCTCTATCTCAACGCCAGGCGCCATTATGAGAGTCGACGCCAAGATAATGGAGGTTGGCCCGGATATGGTGTTCCGCCAATGGCATCGATTGCAGCGGGTATGCATCAACATTTGTCCCGGTGATCAAGAAGTCACGCGCCGAAGCACCAAGTGAGGTAGCAGACGGGTGCCATCGCGCCATTGCAGGTTCTGCAAACCTGCCGGCCTGTATATCATGACGCTTCAACCACCCGAGTAGGATGAGGCTGGATGCCATGGGCATATAGATAAATTGCAGGATCAAATTGATCCTTCTTTTTGGGTTCTCGACAAACGGTTACCCATTATGAAGTCAATGTACGCAGGTTGATTTCCTTTCAACGTTTCAAGAGCGTCTTGCAGGATTCCATATGTGAAGCTCAGCTTCAATCCAAGCTTGGCTGTTCGGGCGGCAGTGTAGACATCGTGGCGAGCTGGAGAAAGCAGAAAAAGTCAGCTGGAGACCCCTAGTAGTTACTTCGGAGCAATTAAACCATACCAAGCAAGCTGTATATTCCAGAGAAGGACAATCCAGCGGTGACGGTGGATAAGAAGTCTCTTTCATCATGTCGAGCGTAGTCCACTGTCTCCTCGAACAGGCAGAAGGCGAGTGCACCAGCACCAAGTTTGAAGCCCATTTTAGCACCATCCTTCGCTCCTCCAACCACACCAATGTAGTTTTTCGTTTTATGGTATTGGAACCAGCCCGTTGACGACGTGGGGAAGCGATGGGCATTCTCCGCTCGGAACACAAGGCCTGCCTTTTTGCTGCCATGGGAGTATCCCAGCGCCGCGCCCGTTGCAAGCGCGGACATGGTAGCATAAGGTATCCGCTTTCCAACCTCAATGCCTAGTCGCGGAGGAGTATCGGACTCGAAGAGCTTGTCCCAGTGAATGATTTTGAGGAGGGTGGAATTCTCGCGCGCGAGTTGAGCGGACCGGGACGGATCAGACTCCATGGCGGATACAGAGAATGAGGGCCGTGGGAGGTATGGGACAAATTGGCCAAAGGTGAGGCTGAGCTGTGGTTGCTGCCAAAGCTCAGAATTTCGGCCCCGGGGGGTGCGGAAAGTCGCAGTCCCGCCGGATTCTCCGCCTTCGTCACTCTTCCGCAACCTAATTGATATCCGGCGATACCAGGATTATATCGACCATTACCCTCAAGATGGTATGTGCCTTGAAACCTCAAGCTCATTGGTTTAACTACCTGGACCTGCATGCTAACGATTGAGTAGCCACCAAAGCAATCCAAAATCGACTCGCGCGCTGAGACACTCTTATTCAAGAAGCACAAAACCACGGTCCTTCTGATGATCCAACCCCATGAAACTCTCGATCTCGTCAAAGAAATCTTACTACAATCATTGAAGTCGCGAGCTTTGGATAACATCAACGGCGACTCTGTTCCCGACAACTCTTTTGATATCGAGCTTGGTGTGCCAATCGATCGTGCCGACCTTGGGAAAGGCTGGAGGTCCGTAGAAGTGGACCTATCAGAACTAGACGAAGACAACGCTTCAAAAAAGAACAAAGGCAAATCAAAGAAACAGTCGCCTACTTTATTGGAGACCGGCATCCAAGAGGGACACACGGTTGCATTCCGCTTCCGCAACAACCAGAGTCAAAATCAAATGGATCTGGATATCGAGGACCCGGGCTGGGATGTTATTATGCCCAGCTATGACGAGGAGGATTTGTGAAGGAAAGTCATGGGCAAAGACACGAAGCGCAGCCGGAGGCGTCCACGGTTGGCTCATGGCGCACACGGCAGGAGGCTAGTTAATTTCAGATTTCAGATCATCTAATGGAGTTTTTGGGCTTTTCCTGTGGGTGTCAAGGGTCGGGACTATGGTATATTAAACAAAAAGTATATACTTCTAAGGTGGCATGTTTCCAAAAAGGCAACTGGATATAGTTCTGTGACTGGCTTAAGACTGGGGCAGGGTATCTGATGAGACCTCACTATATAATCAGAAGTTTAAGAACATACCATATCATGGGTGAAGTAAGGGTGGTCGATTGACATCAAGATCACCCCACATCGTATATCGACCACATCTAGGTCATTGGCGATCTTGAGCTTGTCGACACATGGGGAGAGAACTGTGCGTGCAGTTTGATGCAGCAGGACGTGCCCGGTCCCCACGCGGGAGCATTGCCACTGCCTGGTTTGTGCACGCACTACAAATGCCACGCTCATCCACCCTAAATGCCACCATGAAACCCGTTGCTCGGAGCAACCGCTGGGGACAACACGTAAACGCATCAACAAATGAGATCGCTTCCAGGAGGCCCTCGGAGAATACTGCATCCCCTACCCCATACGCGACTTTAGATCCATTCTTCGACCGTTCGACATTCCCTGTTCACGATAACCAGCTTAGCCGCCACCCCTCCCCCTTGGCCTTGTGCAGGGTCGCCAATTGCCTGACGTATCGGCCCCGCAAAACAGCAGTGCAACCCGGGGTCAAATCCGACACATTCAAAATGGCTGCCTCCGATGGTGCTTCTTCGATCAACGTTGCAGTCAGAGTCCGTCCATTCACTATCAGGGAGGCAGCCCAAATCACCCGGTGTGATGATGGTCCTCTGTTTCTCGGCGACGGATCTCTTGCCGGGGCGCCAACGCCAAAACTTAACCAGAAGGGTATAAGGTCAATCGTCAAGGTTATCGACGATCGATGCCTGTAAGTATTTCCGGCAGCTGTTTACTGGGTCCAGCATCCTAACTGGTATAGGGTGTTTGACCCCCCAGAGGACAATCCTGTCCAGAAATTTTCCAGAAGCGTCGTGCCCAATGGCAAGCGCGTCAAAGATCAAACCTTTGCCTTCGATCGCATCTTCGACCAGAATGCCTCCCAGGGAGAAGTCTACGAATCTACCACGCGGAGTTTGCTTGACAACGTGCTCGATGGATATAATGCAACGGTTTTTGCATATGGTGCAACTGGATGTGGAAAGACCCATACGATCACAGGAACTGCCCAGCAGCCTGGTATTATCTTTCTGACCATGCAAGAGCTATTCGAACGAATCGACGAGCGGTCAGGCGAAAAGTCGACTGAGGTGACACTCTCTTACCTCGAAATCTATAACGAGACCATTCGTGATTTGCTGGTCCCAAGTGGTAGCAGCGGCAAGGGAGGTTTGATGCTACGGGAAGATTCCCAGCAATCTGTCTCTGTCGCTGGCTTGTCGAGTCACCACCCACACAACGTCGCCCAAGTCATGGATATGATCATGCAGGGCAACGAGCGTCGCACCATGTCCCCCACCGAAGCGAATGCCACTTCATCTCGATCCCATGCTGTTCTTCAAATCAACATTGCCCAGAAGGATCGAAACGCCGACGTGAATGAGCCCCATACAATGGCCACTTTCAGCATCATCGATCTTGCTGGCAGTGAGCGTGCCAGTGCAACAAACAACAGAGGAGCGCGCTTATTCGAAGGTGCCAACATCAATAAGTCTCTTCTGTCCTTGGGAAGCTGCATCAACGCCCTTTGCGACCCCCGAAAGCGTAACCATATCCCTTACCGAAATTCGAAACTCACCCGGCTGCTCAAATTCGCCCTTGGTGGAAATTGCAAGACGGTCATGATTGTTTGCGTCAGCCCCTCTAGCCAGCACTTCGATGAGACTCAGAATACTCTTCGGTATGCGAACAGGGCCAAAAATATTCAGACCAAGGTGACCCGAAATGTGTTTAACGTCAACCGACACGTTAAGGACTTCTTGGTCAAGATTGACGAGCAAATGAACTTGATAAACGAGCTCAAGGCGCAAGCGAAGGATCACGAAAAGGTTGCCTTTTCCAAGTTCCGCAAGCAAGGAGAAAAGAAAGACGCCGTCTTGCGTGAAGGCGTTGCCCGCATTCGCAATGCCTATGAGCATACCTTGCCCGAAAGACAAGAGAGGACAAACAACATGCTAAAATCACGACAGATTAGCCGTCGCATTGCTATTCTATCATCGTGGATCGCAGCATTTGACAACATCTGCGCTACACGCGAGAATGATGAGGGTCTATCCAGTCTCCATGCAGTTCGCAAATCTGCGCAGGGGATTCTCATCGAGTTGGAAGGCAGCAGGCACCATTACAACCAAAGATTATCCAAGAGCACCTGGGACCGACCCGTTGTTTCTGCGGTTGAGAACGCAGCCAAGCAACTCAAAGAATTCGATATTACCGATAACAGCGACTACGCCAACTTAAACCGAGAAGCAGATCTCCTGAGGTCTAGCGCAGAGCGTGAGGCATTGACAGCTGTGGCGGAGCAAGATAAGGCCGGAGAAGCCGCTGCCGTGCAGCTTCTGCTTGAAGCACAGTTCGAGACTATGGCTTCAATCGAGGATATCATGCAACTAAACGCAAGCGAAGCTATTCAAAAGGGGCGCACCATCCTCTCCAAGATGTTGGATCATTGTTCGAATGCCGCAAGCAATCTTGTCAAGCCCGATGGCAGCATGCCGTCTGTCTTGAACCTCACTTCTGCCCGGCCTCCCAGTCCCATGAAGCCGAAGAAGAGATTCAGCTTAGTGGGCATACCACCAGTCTCCACCGTCAATCCCCCGGTAACGATGGCCCCTGTTGCACCGCCTTCCCCCACCAAGGGCTCTCCGCGACGCCGTAGGGCGACTGTCGGCCGAAAGAGCGTCAGCTTCTCACCAAAGAAAGTCCAAGTAAAGCCCACAAAGAGATCGGTCCGTTGGAGGGATGATGAGGATGAAGGCGACCTCACGGAATTCCAAAAGACCCCCAAGAAAGCCGAATCTACAGATGAATATAGTTCTGAAGAGCCATCTTTGCCCCCTCGCTCAGGTTCTCCTATTCTGCGAAACTTCCCGAGAATCGTGAGCCCGTCGGGTTCAATCTCGCCCACCCCCGATGAGCCCACCGGGCCTGCCGAACCGACTTTGAATGTTCAAAAGAACAACAGCCGGTTCCAAGCCGGGTTCCTATCAAAGAAGAACGGGAGCTCACCGCTAGCACCGCCACCTACCTCCTCTCTTCCACTTTCTCGCAGCCGAGAGAGCTCTCCTCTGCGTGACATCGAAGGAAGCAGCTTCATGAATCGTCCTGCAGTGGAGCGCCCATCACGCATCGCCGTGCGCAGCCCAAGTGGAAACCTTTTGAGCAGTCCGGTATCCGAAAACAGAGACAACTGGAAGTCGAACAGAGAAGAAGCTATTAAGATCAATTCGGCTATGCGTCGCATGTCTAGTGGGCGAGTGACGAGTGGACAGCATGGTGCGCCGTCTGCTAACGCTCTTCGCGTCCATCGTCGACGTAGCCCCACTGCTGCTGCCCACGGTACCTCGCCAAGTGACAATCACATGTTCACCGCATCGCAGGCACGACGGATGGTCAAGAGTGAGCGGGAACACGATGCGAAACCTCGTGTCTTGAGTCCTCACACGCTCCCTGTCATGAAGAATACGGGACGTCGCTCTACTCTGGGGGACGGCCGACCTCGCAACGTCAGCCTTTCGAGTAGAGATGCCATTCGCCTTAGTGCGATGGCAGCGCCCCCCGACCACGGCGCCGACGGGTGGTCTGGTGGACTACGATAAACGACTATACGAGACTTGCATTGGGGATGTTTTGATTGGCGTTTTGAATTGGCGTTGGCGTAGCAGATACCACGACTTTGCTTTCTCTTGTACACTCTGAATCTGTTTTTCGGCTGTCATCTCTATGTTTAATCCGCACCTGGGCATGTACAATATTCAATGGAGTCACGAGGTCAGCCCTAATGACTAAAATTCAAATGCCGAACTCCCCGCGCTTTGTAACCAAATGACGCCATTCGCGATTTGTCAGTGCAGACAAGCTCCAGCTCCAGGGCCCAACTGCTCTTCAACTAACCATCCTTTGCATCTTCCCTCGCTTCCCGGCAAGTTTACTACACTAGGGTAAATGCCGATCCACGCCCTTCACTGACACACGCGAACCCGCTAACTCCCCACTTCTCAGTACTCCACCTGAATTTCGGATGTCTTTCGCCGCTCCGCTTGCCTCGACGCTTTTCTCACGTTTCTTCCGTCCCTTTTCAACCACTCCGACTCGTTCCCTCTCGCCAGAAACACAATCGCGCAATATGTCAGACTCACAGATCGCCACCATAGCAGCCGGCTGCTTCTGGGGCGTCGAGCACCTCTACCGCAAGAATTTTGGTAACGGCAAAGGCCTCCTCGATGCCAAAGTGGGATATTGCGGTGGCTTGACCCCCGATCCCTCATACCGATCCGTGTGCTCCGGAACAAGTGGTCGTAAGTGCCAACATGGTTGAAAGCCAGATCGCCGTGCTTCCTTATCGCGACGCGGTCCGAGTCGCATGCGCGAATTTTTGGATTTTTTTTCTCTAACACTTGTCCACAGACGCCGAAGCTCTGCAAGTTACATTTGATCCTTCAATCGTGACATACCGCCAGCTCCTCGAATTCTTTTACCGCATGCACGACCCCACCACAGAAAACCGACAGGGTCCGGATGTCGGCACACAATACCGCAGTGCTATCTTTACACATGGTGCCGAGCAGCAGACGATTGCCGAGCAGGTTACACAAAAGGTCGGCACGGAGTGGTATAAGACGCCCCTCTCTACCAAGGTCGTGCCTGCGGCTCAATGGTGGGATGCAGAGGAATACCACCAGCTCTACCTCTCGAAGAACCCGGCTGGATATGAATGCCCTGCTCAGTATGTTTTCTGCCTGGAATATTTTTTTTCTTCTTTCTTTTCGAGCTTGCCACTGACTCCTCACAGCTTTATTCGGAACTTCTCTCCTCTGTCTGAATGACTAGACCCAAAATTATGACTGATATAAGCCTGGTGTCTATGATACACCTCGGCACACGATAATTCAACATTTATCACCCACTACTAGGTAGCAACTAGCAACCAGCATTAATTTAACATTATTATTTATTATCCATGGGGATTCATTGTCGATTGCTCACTTGAACAGTAAAGATGCCTGTTTTCTTTAGATCGCGAAACAACATGGACACCAAAGAGCTCATTGTTGACGCCAGGAAGTAGTTGACTGGGTTCATCAACTCCTGGTAGGCTATCAACTTGACCCCGAAGCGAATGCCTCGTAGTCCCCAACGATGAAACCCCCCAGTGATCATAGTGGTAACAGCCATGTATCCTCTTGACTGGTGGCAGCGTAAGGATATTGGCATTATCTACACCCGCGAAGCGACTTCAGCATCTAGTCTTCAGGAGGATGAAATCACAATGTCTCATCTAGTCCAGGTTCCTTTTCTTGGTCAAATCACCTTCATTGATGTAGTCCAAGGCTCGAGCTAAGAGAAAGAACATAGAGAAGGCCAAACAAATGAGAGACTTGGTCTCAATACAGCCTTGGAAGTTTCCAAGACAAGAAATTATACCTGATAAATTGATGGCACATGTCAAGAATCTATTTGAACAAGAGCTTTGTTCGCGACGGCCATCCCATGAGCGAAGATGAAACCCACAAAGGAATACAAATCTTCCCACCTGCACAAAGGCTTTGTGGCTTGCAATAACTCTGAATTGAATCTTTCTTCTGTCTGGTCAAAAGGTCCACACGACTTTTTACTGGTCAAGTCTGGGAGTCTTCCAGTTGAAAGGCAAGTCCTAGCCCTGGAGCTGCTCTCAAGTGCAGAACACAACGGTGTTTCGTTTCTTCGACATTACTTAAAGAGCTGATGACACCTGCTAATATGATCTTAAGATCCTTCACTTCATCATGAGCTCCTCACTTGGAAGTCCCAGTCCACCACCCAAACGTTGCAACGAAGATACCTCTGAAAATCCTAGACGCAAGAAGCAGCGTCGCGGCCGCCATGATCCTGAACCAGACTGGTCTGCGCAGATGCGCGAGAAGATTTCCAAGTCCTCAAACCGTATCGGACAAGCTTGTGACCGTTGCAAGGTATGTAACGCATCTCCAACATAGAATGGCGCATGCTAGCGGTACACTAACATGATTGAATACACAGCTCAAGAAAATGAAGTGTACCCCCGCTGTAGATGGCTGCAGCTGCTGTGACTCCGCCGGTATTCCCTGTCAGGTTACCGACCGTGTCACCGGAGAGACCTTTGTTCGCGGCGCCGCAGGGAGAATGAGTCAGGAGATTGAGAAACTTCGCCAGGAGAGTGCCAACCAGAAGCAGGAGATTGCCAACTGGAAGCAGAAGTGCGTGGAGCTGCAGCATACGCTAGACAGCATGAGAGGTCGTATGGTTACTCCGTTCAGTGACGATTTTGGTGGCTACGAGGTAGGTCTTTACTTTTGACCGACAAGTCTCCGTGCTCCTGGTCATACTCATGGATGTTGCTTTTGGCGTTCTATTGATGTTGAGAGCTGATTCAATCGATAGCATGATGTTGACAACGAATGCCTCAACCATCCTCTTCTACTTTGAGCATAATGGCCTCGACGCCTGCAATGGTTCCAAGGTTGTGGTGTGGTTTTGCAAACTCGGAAATTATTCGTGTCTGAGGGCAGGCAATTCAAGATTGATGGCCTTTACTAGGGTATTGATGAAGTATCCCAAAGGCAAACATGGGTACCTGTCCTGTTCTATTTCAAGGTTTCCAGTGTAGCAATGGATGATTTCTTAGCTTATTTGCACGCAAATTGTCCTTTAGAATCCCGAATATATGCATTTTGGAATCCACAATATTTCCAAGAAGAATAAGCCTTTATAATTCACCAATGCAAGCAATTCCACTTATCACCAGCTTGCATTTTTCTTCCAACAACAGCAAATTCCTTTGCTTTCACACCACTCCCTAACAGATGATGTCCCAATCTCAAGATCCTCGCCAACGAGTCCAAGTCCTTCGGTATTGAGCCATGCTGTGAAATCTTCCAGCACGATAGGATCATACATGAGTATCTTCTCATGCCATGTGGGGTGCATGCGGCTACCAAGAGATGACGACCGAGGCTGGGTGCGAACAGCCTTTGTGATTTTCGTAGAAATATCTGCCAGACAGACACGCTCCAATGATTTACTCGTGCGAGATACTGTCGTGGACGTAGAAGATGCAGAAGATGATTTCTTCGTGATCGATGTCTTCGATGAGACAACCTTGCGCTTTGTTGGGCTTTGTGGTGGAGTTTTTGTGAGGACGTCTAAAGAGTATTTGGCGGCTCCGTTGCCTGCCTGGTTTCTTGAAGTAATATCGTTGTGATACTTTTGTACTCGACTTGGAGACGGGGTAATTTCTTCTTCCGAGTCTTGAATCTCTTCAATGTCAATGAATGAGTTGGGCTTTATTTGAACCCGTGAATCTTTTTTGGGACTTGGCTGGGTGCTTGTCCGTGACTGAGGCACCGTCTTTTTGGTCCTTGGCGATTTGTCGGCAACTGCGGTAGTTGCATGGTTTTTTGCTTTTGTATTGGGCTTTGGAACAGATGTTGATTTTGAGATGTCGGGTATTTGAGGTATCGGGGCCTTCCCTTCCCCGGTTTGATCGATGTTTTCACATCCGGAAGTGTTGTTCCCGTGCTTCGACTCCCAGCATTGCTGTAGAAGCTCAATCATTTTCTTGCGGCCCCTAACTGCCTTGAACCCAAAGGTAGCCACCTGCTTCGACAACTCAGTGTCTGTGAATCCGTTATATTGTGGCATTGGGGGCGCCTCTTGGCCAGCTGCCTGGTCTTTGACCGTATTAGCCGGATTACTACCAGCCTTCGTCGTGGACTTCGTAGCTTTGCTCTTCCCGTCACCTGCTGGCGCTGGCGCTGGTGCTGGAGGGTGTGATGAGAGCGAGGCCTGTGACTCTTTGGTAGAAGTCGATTTGGTAGAAGTCGATTTGGTAGAAGTCGACCCGCCTTCACTCATTGTCGCCGACAATCCTTTTTTCTCTGGCGTGAAATCGATATCCGTAAACGTTTGCTCATACCAATTGTCTGGAAGAGTTTTATGCAATGCTTGCTTCACGTTTTCTGGACCATTTAGTGGGGATTCGATCTGATGTGTCAAGTCAATCACATTTTGTGCTGTTGATTGAATCAAAGATCCCTCGGTATCCCTGGACGCAACACACCACAAGTTGCGGCTGCCCGTCAATTTCGAGACAGAACGGGCAGATGGTGTTTGCATGGCATCCGCAGCTGAACTCTCGTTAGGATTGCTGATTCCCTCGGAGTATGCCAAAGTTTCTGAAGCGCGGATTGCCTGTTGCATTTCTTGCAGCGTCTCCGGCGAGTCCTCTCTTTCCAGCTGACTGCAGGTGCCGAACACAAGATCTTGATCGTTCACGAATTCAACTGCGGCCTCAGGTGACAGAATGGTGAAACGGGAGTCTTCGGCTGCTTCTTTGGCCTTTGATCGTTTGCCTTTCGTGGCTTTGATCTCTGGTGCCCACTCGACTGGTGCCTCATCCTCATCCCCATCATTGATTGCGTATTGTGCAGTCATTCGCGCCGTCAACGTGGTAAACTTTTTAGGTTTATTGTTGGCTGTCTTTTTGGTCTTCCCGGCCACACCATGACCGTGCGGGGGCGTCTGCTCAAGCGAATCAGGCTTCCCATTGAGGAGTGACTGGACCAAAGGATCTACTAGATCTATACGTCGACGTTTTGTTGGCGCTTCGCTGATCGAATTCTGGATAAGGTCACGAGGATTTAGAGCATTTCCAGAATAATTGTAATCGGACAGCAAGTTGCCGAACCCGAGTGTGACATTCGAACCAGCAATGCCTTCATCTTGACTTTTACCGTCAGATGCAGACGTGAGGCCATCACAAAGAGTCTCCCTTGGTGGTGTCCAATCAAGCCTTCTTCGCAGAGCCTCATCCAAATGCAACACTTCATCCTTCCCCAAGGCATTCGATTCTTCCAAAGCAGGTCTTTCTTTCTCCTCGTCTAGTGTCTGAGAATCCGTTTTGGTCGTTTTCCTCGTACGCTTGGTCGCGGTTTTGGGTGGGAGATCTCCGCTGGTCTTCGTGACTTTACCAGCCAATGTCATATTTGCTGAAGCTTTATTCTTGGTTGTCTTTCTAGGACGGCCTTTGGTCTGTTTCGGCGCGTTTGCTTCTGTGTTAGCATCCTCCGCCTGGGAATCTCCGGGCTCGGTTGACGCTGGCTTCTTTGTGCTGCGCTTGGCTTTCTGCTGTGGTTTGCTTGCGGTACCCTCATCCTGGCCGATTGAAGCTATGGCATTCTTGGTCACCCGCTTGTTCGATTGCTTGGTGCTTTCGGCATGTGTATCTGCACCACCTTCGGTGGCAAAAAATCGTGAACGCGTCGGAGGTTTGACAGGTTTGGCCTTGGTGGCGGGCGGAGGCGGGGGCGTTGTACTTCGAAGCAATGCAATAGATTCCCGCGCTTGATCCGGAGCGATTCGAGCTGGAGAACGCGGTCGATTCGGGGAGGACGACAAGACGATCACGTCCGCAGTATTGGCCATTTTGACGAACCGCGTCTCAGCGGCATTCAATCACGGAGAGTCGCTCGTGTTTGAATTAGCCACAACAGGCATATCCTTGAGGCTTCTTTACCAGCGGTTATCAATAAGAGATCAGTGGTGAATGAGCCTGGATTGTTTCGGAACGAATTGAGCTTGAGGTTCCGCGACGGACGATCCAAGCGGCGGTCTTGGCAAAGTTGAAAGATTGCCGCTTTGGGACGACTTTCTAGTTTGGCCAGGCAACCGTGAGCATTCCCAGTGCGAATATATCTATGTCCGGCAATACCTAGGTATTGGAGAATTTGATGAGAGAATTTGAAATTGTCTTCAAAGAAATTACCTAGGTACCATTGAAGATAATTAAAATCTGAACACTACCTAGTACCTGACTCGCTGTCACGAGAAATCAAGAAGGTCAATCCTTGGAACTATATGATTGTTCATATTCGAAAAGATTCATTCAATTCATCATTATCTTGACTTCGTATCTCTATCTCGGTAGAGACATGCCCAGGTGTGCAGTATTCACCGCGTCATCTGAGGACCGAGATATAATGGATCGAGGAGAGACCACGTTGGTCCGCTCGACTAACCGTGGACACGTTTTCAGAGCAACATTTCTAGCTTCACATGCAAAAGAGCTTGAGTTTGTGGCATCACTCATCACCAGGGCAAGCCGACCTAGACCGGTGCGATTGTAAGTGGCTAGATCCAAGATCTATTATTCCTCGGCCCATGACAGATTTGTGGTGTTTCGAGTCGGAGAAGGGTTCTTGAGGCAAGCATTCCTTCAGGATCCCCTCAAAGCGATCGCCCCCAAAAGTGCGTTCTCAAGTCGCTGCTTGATCTCCACATTTTCCTTGGAAGCAATTTGATCCGCGGCCTTGGAGGGCGAAGCAAGAGACCCAAGCTTGTATGATTTCTTAATCTTGGTGATGTCTGAGAGTTCAAAGAGCGTCTGGTCGTCAAAAGATGTGGAGGTTCCCTCCACAGCGCTGCCCAAATGGGTTGCAACAGTCTCATGGGTTATCTCTGGAGAGGTTGAGACCTTGATCACCAACAGATCTTTGGTAGAATCGGTGATACCAAATCTGCGGAAAGATTCGGCAATCTAAGCCTGTATCAGATTTGTAACCGATGGAAGTAATGTTTCTCGAAGCCACCAACTTACATTGTTTGTGGGGTTTAATGAGAACACAATCTCCGAATGCACATTATGAGATCTTAGTCGACTGTGCGAGTAATCATTGAGGGCTCTGAACACCGCAGCAATGACATGGGCCCTTGACAAGACCTATTTTCAGATGTCAGTGACTAGTCTTTTCATGTATCTATATCAACCTGGGAAACACTATATGCATAACATACCATGCTTGCATCAATAAAGGCATACTCATATTCTGGCTGTCCGGCGAGCAGCTGCGATTTCAAGAAAGCGGCATTTTGCACATCGCGATATACAGCCACATGGATCGGCAACGACGGCAAATGAGGCAAATTGATCGTCTCTAGACTCGAAGCCATGATATCTGAGAATGACGTATGGAATCCCGATCTGATAAAAATGCTGGCGTTGCAGGTCTGTGATTCACGTGAGTTCTGGAAATTTCGCCCGGAGTTAAGCGGCAGAACCGAGAAGTGAATGAGTAATCAGCAATCCGCGGGCCCTGATATCACCCGTGGGCCCCGACCTCTCTTCCTTCTCACCTACATCATCAATATGGCTTTCTTTCTAAGGCGCCCGTTCGCTGTGGCCTCGGCGATTCGCCAGGTCCCTAAGCTATCAAACACTGCTCGTTTCATTCACAACTCTCCCATCAAGCCCCAGGCAAAGCCTCAGGGCGTCTCGTCCTCGATCCTCGCCAAGTCCCGCCAGAACTTCCAGAATGCCTTCCGCCGCACCTACATGCAGCAGAGCTACAACACTTCCCAGGGTGGTAACATGACTCAAAAGCTCGCCTATGGCGCTGCTATTGTTGGCGGTACCATGTTGGCTACCAACTTCATCTTCAACCGTGAAACCCGAGAGGACGGCGGCATGCCCGCCTTTGAACGCAACTTCCTGAACGAAACTTTCATGCACACTGGTCTCGGTATTGGTATCATTGGTGTCGCTGCTCGCGCTCTCCACATGAGTGGCTGGTCTTACCGTCTCATGGCCATGAACCCTTGGCTTGTCATGGGTGTCGGTCTCGTCGGCAGCATCGGCTCCATGTACGGCACTTTCTACACCTCCCCGGATAAGTAAGTTCTGACACCATATGTTCGCCAATCGCTCTTATATCAAATTACTAACACTTTAGATAGCTACGTCGTGAAGTACGGCTGCTGGACCCTGTTCAACCTTACCCAGGCTGCTCTTCTCTCCCCATTGATGTTCATGAACCCCGCCATTCTCGCCCGCGCTGGTCTCTACACCGTCGGTATGATGGGATCCATTGCTTTCGTTGGTGCCACTGCCAAGCAGGAGAAGTACCTGTACCTCGGTGGTCCTCTCCTTGCTGGTGTCGCCATTGTTGCCCTGTCTGGTCTTGCTCCCATGGTCCTCCCCGCTACCGCCGCTCGCACTCTCATGTGGTCTGAGCGCGTCTGGCTGTACGGTGGTCTTGCTGTCTTCGGTGGCTTCACTCTCTATGATGTGCAGAAGATTCTGCACCACGCTCGCCTTGCTGAACGTGGCCTGATTAAGCGTGATGTCGTCAACGAGTCCGTCAGCCTGGAGTTGGACTTCATCAACATCTTCATCCGCATGGTCCAGATCCTCGGTATGGGCGGAAACCGCCGATAAGCTACTTTAATGTCTGCCTCATGGCAATTGGGAAAACGACACGACTCTTAACCTCTGTCGATTCTCCGATCTAACTCTACCTGAGACTCGATCTTTTGTATTCCTATTTTCATATCCCCCTTTGCTCTTTTTTTTTTTTTTTTTTTTTTTTTTTTTTTTTTTTTTTTTTTTTTTTTTTTTTTTTTTTTTTTTTTTTTTTTTT
>CAJVNO010000019.1:0-229990 GCA_911174995.1 Penicillium olsonii | reverse complement strand
TTTTTTTTTTTTTTTTTTTTTTTTTTTTTTTTTTTTTTTTTTTTTTTTTTTTTTTTTTTTTTTTTTTTTTTTTTTTGTTTTTTTTTTTTTTTTTTTTTTTTTTTTTTTTTTTTTTTTTTGTTTTTTTTTTTTTTTTTTTTTTTTTTTTTTGTCTTATTGACTTTTACTTCTTCACTCCCTCCTGTCATTTCGCATTCGACGTTTTCTGTCAACCTCGCTAGTTGAAAAGGCGCCTCAAGTGGCGGAGAAAGTCGGATCTCAACAATTTCTGAGTTTATCAAGCTCTTCATGATAGCGAATTGTTTTTATCAGCCTCATGAAGTCCAAATAAAAAGAAAAGAAAAGTCCGTACCCCTCTCTTTCCATGGGCAAGCATCTTGCATGGTGGCAACCGGCCTTGGCAACCGGCTTTAGCGACCGGGTCTCACAGCCTGTCCTGGCAACCGGTTCAGATAACAAGGATATTGAGATAACATGGAGAACCAACTAGGCTCGTAATAGCCGGGACTTTTATACGCATCATAACGCCTCTCGAACTCGATCGTCAGTCTGCATTGATTTCACGCTGTGATCGAAACTTCTTGCCGTCATGGTTCTCCCTATCAATAACCCGACGAAGTCCTTCTGGATCGAGGAAGCCAGTTCTGAGCTTCGCAACTTTCGATCAACTGAAGATCTTCCTCAAGAGACAGATGTCATCATAATCGGCAGTGGATATTCGGGTGCAACAACGGCATACTGGCTCAACAAGGCAAGCTGCATACATTAGACTTGCGAGACATATTCTAAAGGATATTTGCAGTATACTGAAAATAATGCCCAAAGGCCCCAGATTCTCATGCTAGAAGCTCGAGATATCTGCGGCTCTGCAACAGGTCGTAATGGTAGGCATCTCGCGACTCGGTTTGGGTATCGTCGGGACTAACGGGCTTTTGGTGCAGGAGGACAACTAAGACCGCATGTTTATTCCCGCTACCCGACATGGTCTGCTCGATTCGGGCCTGATGGGGCGATGGATCTCATCAAGCATGAAATCGCACACCTCGATGCTTTCCGGGATTTGCTGAGCGAAGAGGGCATCGCCGATGAAGTGTGTTTCCGACTTGGCGAGACATTTGACGCAGCGATGTCAGATGAAGCCTGGGAACGCCTGAAGGGCGCATACGAAGCAATGAAGAAAGACCACGGTGAAGGTCACGAGGTGGTCAGGGCCTGTAGGCTAATCGAGAATCTCAGCGATGCGGAGGAGTTCACCCAGATGAAGGGGTGTCTGGGAGCAGTGGTGCATCCGACCGGTCAAGTGTGAGTTTTCCGGCAAAATTCGCTTCCTCGTCTCTTTCTTTTCTCTTGTTTTTCTCATCTCTCATTCTCTTTCTCTTTCTTTCCAACTCAGGAACTAACTAGATTTCTACAGATGGCCGTACAAGTTTGTCCATGCACTACTCCGGACAGTTCTCAAAGCTGGTAATTTGAACCTCCAAGCACACACTCCAGCGGAGACTGTCTCTGAGAGGGACGAGTCCGGCTGGATCACAGTCAAGACCGCCAGGGGGGATGTACGCACCAAGGCCGTGATGCATGCCACAAATCGATGGGCCTCCCATCTGCTACCGGAGTTCAGCAATCTCATCTTTGGGAGTAGATCGACTCTAGCATCCATCAAAGCACGAGAAGGCTTCATCAAGCATACAGGCGCCCAGCATTGGGACAGTATGGTGAATGTTTGTGAACCAATCTACGGCAAGATGTGGCCCCTCAGCTAACGACCCCAGAATTATCATCTGCAACTCCCACCACCTTACAACAGCATCATTATCGGCGGAGCAAGATCTCTTCTGGTGCACTCTCCTCAAGATTGCTACCGGAATGATGAGGAGGATAAACAATTCGATGGGGTCCCTGAGTTCTTCCAGTCATGGCCTAAGTCGGACATTGCGGAATGGCCCGGTAGCCATCCCGCAGAGCTAGCAAGGAACGTCGACGACGGAGGCTGTTGGTCCGGAAGTAAGCCTCCCTGGGTTCTGAAGCTAGCGGACAGACACTGACGAGATGAAAGTTGAGTCTATGAGTATTGACGCGTTCCCATTTGTCGGTGACATTCCAGACCGGGATGGACACTTCGTCGCGGCGGGCTTCTCAGGCCATGGTACGTGTTTTCTATGATTGACTGCATGGGAACTAACATATTCCAAGGCATGCCTCGTATTCTACTCTGCACGGCTCATATAACACCACTGATTCTGGATCACTTGAAGATCAAGCACACTGCTCCCTCGCTTGTTGCACCACACCCGCCTCTTCCAAGACCATTCCGGGCCACGACCGAACGGATCAGCTCTCTTCAAAAGGTGGATTCTGACGCCATCTTCGAAAGAATCTCAAAAGATTGTCTGGAAAGTGCAAAAAAGCCCTTTTGCAATAAAGACACGAGGCGCTAAATGACTGAGCTCTTCCGGCAAGGGGCGGCATACTCCGCCATGCCATTCGGGCCGCACAACGGGGATGGTCTCATAACAGTCCTTCTCCCATGTCGCTTAGTGCTATGCCGGAGATATATGGAGATTTTTTGCTGGTCAGATTTACATGAGGAAATTCTGCTTTCTCGGTTCTCATCATAATTGTGGCGAGTGGAGATGAGAGAACAAGTACAGTCGGACTTTTCTTCTCGGCCGGTCCCGCTGATTCCCAAGCAGTGTTTACGGCCGAGAAGACGTGGTTTTGGAAGCCTATTATTTTTGGGCAGAAGAACTGAGTTGCCGAACTTCGGCGATCAACTCCGGCGATCGCGGGCCCTGCAAGGGCCTCCGGGGAATCTTGCAAATATTGGACCCCGGCCCCGGGGGCCTCACTCCAGGGCTACGCTGAGGCCTATAGAGCAACTAAACTTTGGAGGGTGTTTTGCATCTCGTCATTTTCAACTTGGGTGAAATCTCAAGATATACTCATAGTTCAATGTAGTCAAAAGAGCTAAGTTGACCCAACTGTGTTTTCCAGCCATCTGCCCGCCAAATTTGATTCGGCGATTAGATCCCGAGACTTGACTCATCATGGGTATGCTCCAGGCTCGGTGGCCAATGTGACCAACGTTTAAGGCAGCCGGAAAGACCACAAAAGCCATCGAAATACTCCATCCCTCGATGTACTCCCATATTTATCTACATGTCACAATCTACCAGTTGCGCGAACCCCCGGGGAATAGACCACCACTCCACTCATCATGCCGGCAGGGAGGAGACTAATCATGATCTTGAGCTCATGATCCACGCAAAAAATCAGAAAGGATTGAGACGAATTGTCGTCAACTTCACTCCGTCGTATGTTTTGAGACTTTTTTTTGTGAAATAATCTTGCTAATCATGGTTGGACAGATGGGTAAGAGGCAGAAGCACCAGTTGACCCGGAAATTACTTCATTTTCTTACTGTCTGGTTTAGTTCAGTGCAACTATGGGAACGGGTATCGTTTCTATCCTGCTTCACAATCTTCCATACAACGGCACCTGGCTGTATTGGATCTCCGTGATTGTGTTCGCTTTGAATGTGTTCCTCTTTCTTCTCTTCACGCTCATATCCCTGGCCCGGTATACCTTATTCCCGGGTCTTTGGACAACAATGTTGAATCACCCAACTCAATCACTATTTCTAGGTCTGGATGATGCACTCTTCTCGAATGCAGATTGAATGTTCTAACCGGGATCAACAGGAACATATCCTATGGGACTTGCAACAATCATCAACATGATTTGCTTCGTGTGTGTCCCCGCATGGGGTCAATGGGCTGCCACTTTGGCATGGGCACTCTGGTGGATTGATGCTGTCATCTCTCTCGCAAACAATATGTACTTGCCTTTCGTCATGTATGAACTGCTGATCAATGCCCCCATGAAAAAAAGCACTAACTTGAAGTCGCAGTATGTCTCGGCACTCCAATCAACTCTCCGGGATGACCGCCGCCTGGCTACTTCCTATAGTTTCTACCATTGTCGCTGCCGCTTCGGGTGGGATCGTGGCTTCGGTGTTGGAGAATCAACAGCATGCGCTCTGGACCATCATCATCAGTTACATACTCTGGGGAACCGGGGTACCCCTTGCAATGATGGTGCTGGTAATGTACTTCCATCGCCTGACGATCCACAAAATACCGCCCAAGGAAGTCATCGTGTCTGTCTTCCTTCCTTTAGGCCCATTGGGCCAAGGCGCCTTCGGCATCATGCAACTCGGAAAAGAGGCCCTGAGGGTCTTTCCTAACACTAACAGTTTGCCTAACGAAGTATCAGCTGGTCCCATACTTTACATTTTCGGCTTCGTGCTTGGACTCATCATGTGGGGATTCGGGCTTGTATGGCTCTTTTTTGCACTGGCTTCTATTACACGCTCGAAATTCCCGTTCAACATGGGCTGGTGGGGGTTTACTTTCCCGCTCGGTGTTTTCACCGTTGCAACTACCACCATTGCGCAGGAGCTCCCGTCGTTGTTTTTCAAAGTTCTCGGAACGGTGAGTTGTTCCCATTACTGGTGTTCAGGTTCATAAACGGTTCTGACATATCCAGATCTTCTCTGTCGTCGTTGTCTTGCTTTGGATTGTTGTTAGCATCGGTACACTCATTCAAACTTGGAAACGAAAGATTTTCGTCGCCCCTTGTCTGAAGGAATGGGAGAAGTTGGAAGCCGAGCGCCGCCGGAAAGGCTCTTGTGCTACAGACACCGCTTGATAATTTCAGTGAACACCCGACCGTAGCTCAAAATACATTATGAAATCTAACTTGAAATGTCTCAAGTCCAATGTTGAAAACTTTAATTTCCTTTCAAGATTTCTGTGACGGTTCTGGGAATGTTGCAGTCCAAAAATGAGGGCAAAGGGAGCAAAAAGAAATGACAAGAGTGGGATTCGAACCCACGCCTACAACGTAGATCAGGAAACTGAGAACAGTTATTGAGTTAAGGTGGACCTTAACCTGACGCCTTAGACCAACTCGGCCATCTTGCCTTATTGGTTGAAGTCGTCTTATTTTGCGTTATCATCGGGCAAACCACAAAGGTATGAACATTTTATGCAGACAGCCTGTTCTGCTCTTTTCAAGGCCATTTTCTATTCTTGAAAGTTCAGTTCCAAGATTTGAAAAGCTTCCTGTGGGTAGCTTCCACCTGTAGTATCTTTTTCTTAGACACCCTCAATGGATCCATGGATGATGCCCAAGTGGAATCAAAATTATTTTTGACTTACCAATATACCGAAAAGTCTCGAGATATATATGTCGCAAAATCAACTACCCGCAACATGGAATTTACAAACCTTAGAAACAGCCGTATCCGCTTCAAAGCTTGAAACTTAGGCAGGGCTCCCGGGCTCCCGGGCTTGAGTTTGGCCTTAATATTTCTAAGCTTCCGTATACAATTGAGTTTAGTGAGAATGATTTTCGGAGCTATTCAGTCCTTGATTTCGAATTACAAGAAAAATGGACTGGAGTGGGTCCGCAAGAGTTATGCCTGGCATGCCTTGCTCATCGAGGAACAGTGAAGTAAACATGTGAAGGGGTCAAATAAACAGAGGTTGAAGAAGGGGTTCAAATGTGTAGGCGGTGCAACCAGAAGCACAGCGGAAAGTGACCAGGCCCATAGCAACCACAAGGCTCGGCGCCCCATCATGATGATCTTGATTGGTGGGAGACCTGCTGGGTCACCTGCCTAATTTGGTATGTGGCGCCGCACTCGTGGATTTCTCCAACTTCAACTCCAGGGCTGTTCCCCGTGCATGAAATTACTCATTGATATGTGGGGGCACCAGATGTGCATGTTTATCCCTGTACTCCGTGCTGTACCTGTGCACCTCTTGACCCGAAGTTTTGCCGTAGCTGTGGGGTCTCATGATCAAGCATTCCTGTATTCTCGTATGGAGTGCGGAGTACTCCGTGCAACGATCATCATATATTACATATATTATTAACACAAACCCGCAAGTGCTCCTACGGGGACTTGCAATTGACATCATGGTACACTAGTAGTGTTAGTACTGTATATCGAAGTGGAGAATACCCCTAGGATCAAGGTTAGTCGAGCCAGTTGCGCCGACTCCGGGGAGTATTACACATGTACTCCTAGTAGTACATTGGCCCATATCCATTCCTGTCCGGTGCCCAGGTAAAGAAAACTACGACGTAGGACCAGCTTACAATTTAATGTGATCTGATAGCTAAGAGAGTTACTAGGAGTCGGTATAAATGCGGCTATGAGGACGCGATCATCCACGATTAATTATCTACTCACGTTGCCATTTGCAAGACGGGCCTTTCTCGAGACCCTTTGTTCCTACTCGCTGAGTGATGATTCGATCTTGCAAATTCAATTCGATCAATCAATCAAATCTGACATTCGATAGAGGCTGCGCGATAATAAAATTCTGCAATAGAAGAACGGAATATCTAAATCTCGATCACTCTGCATATCGGGAAGTCTCGCAAAGATCCCATGAAAGCACCAAGTAGACAAGACACGTATATTCGCATAGTAGGACATGTCAAAAATCGGTAGCCAATATCGTAATACATCTTGTTGAGTTGAGATCAGGCGATAGGAGTGAAGGAGGTTGAACCGTGGAAGTCTCTGCTTGAGAGTCCGACAAAAGCCTGAATCTCACCGCTGGGTACAACCCACTGCTGCTTGACAGCATCCCAATTGCTAATATCGCGTCGATTCAGGCTGAAGGTGACTTTCTTAGACTCTCCGGCATCCAGTTGCAATTTCTCAAATCCACGAAGGACTGTTTTGGCAACATATCCTTCCACCGACCCACGTTGGAGTTGAAGGTACAGCTGAGGCACCGCAAACCCAGCGACTTTTCCTGTGTTTTGGATTGTCGCTGATACTTCATAGACAACATCCCAAAGATGAGGATTACCTCCAGGCACAATCTGCGCAGCTGGAGGGCTGTGAGAAAGATCGCCACTGAACTTCTTTTGTGCAGAAATTTCTTTGTGGATGGCAAATGTTGTGTACGAAAGGCCGTACCCAAATTCATACGCAACGCTCTTATTGTAGTAGTCGAAGTGGCCTGGTAGCAAGGTTAGCTCCGGAATACATGACTTTCGGTAGGATTGTACAACTCCACTTACGATAGTCGATGAGTACCCCTTCTTTGAAGTCAGATTGCCAAGCCTTAGGGTCATGAGTATTGAGTAAAGATGTCGAGTTTGTGATAGGGGCAAAATCATAGCTCTTCTCGGAGTGTGCGATTGTGTATGGCAAGTGACCAGATGGGTTCACGTCTCCCCAGAGCACATCCACAATGCTGTTTCCAACCTCTTGGCCAGGGAGATGAGCGGCAAGGATTGCTGTCACGTTTGGATTGTTTGCCCAGGGCATGATGTTGGCACCACTGGAGTGGGTGACCACAACAGTATTGGGGCATACAGAAGCAATGCGGTCAACAACCTTGTCTCCGTTCCAATCAGTATGCAATGTTTCACGATCCATACTTTCGGTAGCCCAACTCTTCAGGAAGACAAGGCAGACATCTGGAGGCGACGGCTGGAGGGAGGACAGACTTTGTTTTCTGTCAGTGATTGCGACAAACTGCATTGTCAAGCTTTAAAGGGAAAACTCACTAGGGACTGTCTTGTTCAATGATTGCACTGTTGTTCAAGACATATTGAACCAGATTGGCTTTGAAGTTTGCCTTCTGTTTGATGGCTTCCAGAGGGCTGACAATATAAGTGAAAAGTCCGGAGCCAGATCCTCCTCCAGTTGCAAGAACACCATATTCATAGTTGTTCAGGATGCCATTGAAGGTGAAGTAGGACATGCCATTTGTGAGATCTCCCGCATCGTTGCCAAATACTCCAATATGTTGAGGATTCTTGAGAGGCAAAGTGTTGTTGGTATTCTTGAGGAGAACAATTCCTGCCGCACCGGCCTCTCTGATGGCTTGGCCGTGATTCTCCCGAACGTCGACATTGGGTTCAGATCCGAAGGTGAAGTTGTACTTATACTGGTCCGCTTTTTCCATTCAGTTAGCATCGCTTGACATACATATTTCGATCGATACAGTGAATACTCACGGCTAGAAAAAAGAAGCTTGTTAAAATCCTTCGCGTTTGGATCAACACCCGGGAAGTTTTTATCCTGCTTCAGATGAAAGTATGGGGTCATAACGCGGCGGCACATATCGTCTAGCCTTGTGGATGGTACGCTTCCATTCTTGACTGCCTTCACGAGTGATTCGTGCCAATAAACAGGGGAAAGCTGGTCAGTTCCAGGCATGTCCATGTCTTCACCGGCGTTCACTGCACGAGAGCCACTGTGAGTGGCGGCCCAATCAGACATGACGTATCCTTGGAAGCCGAGTTCTGTTTTCAAGATTCCATTCAGGGTCTTGCTGTTTTCGCAGCCATATGTCTGGTTCAATCTGTTGTAACTGCACATGACCTGGGTTGAGGGTTAGTTGTGAGGTCAAAGTATTGCTAATTGCAAATCTTACTGAGGCGACACCAGCTTTCACAGCCTGTTGGAATGGCCAGACATAGAGCTCATGTAACGTGCGATCATCAATATTTGAAGAGACACTCTCGATAGTATCGCCATTATCGTCCGTGGAAGGTTGCCGCTGGGTCTCTTGCTCATTGCCAATGAAATGTTTTGCGCACGCTTGAATCCCGCCATCTTGTATGCCCTCGATTGTCGATGTAAACAAGTCACCGGTGAGATAAGGATCAGGGGAAAATCCCTCCCAATTGCGTCCACCCATGGGGGATCGACCAAGTGGTCCAGCGACTGGGCCAAGTATGACCTGTGAGCCCTTTCCACGGAATTCCTCAGCAAGATGGTAGCCATGCTTGAAAGCAAGATCTCTGTCCCATGTGGCAGCTATAGTAACACCAGCAGGGAAGATGGAGGTGTATGAACCCTGTTCCAGCGCCAAGGGTCCATTCTGGATACAAATACCTGTAAAATTCAGACGATATATTGGGGCAATGTTTCCGACACAAGGACCCTCAGTTCCTGAGACAAGTCCGACTTTCTCTTCAACGGTGAGCTGAGAGATAAACTCATCGGCCTGCTCAAAGGCCTGATTCCAACCCAGACCCTTTGTATTGGCTACGTTGTGTCAGCATGTGCGCACTCCAAGGAACAAACAATGTGAAAATCTCACGGTTGGGATACTCGTCTGATGATGGGCTTGACAAATACTGAGAATGGTCCCACGAGAGTGCAGATGCACTTGCGAAAAGGGCAAGGATGGCCGCCACATTTGTACCTCTCCGTTTCGAGGCCAACATAATGGATATTTTGAGTTCGTGGTTTTACTCGAGTGGTTGTCAGTATCAGGAGAAATCGCACTGTACGGTTGTTCTGGAGAGCTTTATAAGAAAAATCCCATCTACCGTGTCTGTTGATCACTTCCAATCCTGAAACTATAATTTATTGCGTAGTATTACAGTACGGAAAGCACGGCTATGTTGCATTCTATACTTTTCTCCGCTTTGCAAGGAAAATGTATGTCCTTGCGGGGGATGCCGGTTGAACTTCGGCTAAACGGTGATCTTGCTTCTTCCTGGGTCAATACCCAATCTGGTTTTCCAAAACATAAAATATCCAATAAGGTAAATATTTGAGCTCCGGGCACCCGTGAATAGTGAGCCTGCGTCTTGGAGCAATGATCGTCGCCAATATTTTTACTACGGATACTCACGCTATTACCAACCTTCCGGGGCCCCGGCCTGCTGAGAGAAATCGATATAGTGCCCTAGTACGGAGTAGACGTCATACGAAAGAAAATGTTCAGATTAAATCTATATTTTAATGTGTCACTGTTCTTTTGTATGCACAGTAGTCCGGTCGCTTTTCTCTATGTGGAGTACTAGGCGCATTCCGGCGTGATCGAGACAGCACAGATATCATTCAGAGAGATGAATAGTATCTGTATTAGACTCTGTTCTCTTGGGCGGCATACATATCTGAAATCTGGCCGAAGTCTTCTGTTGACATCAGCTCCTTGAGTTGAATTCAATTATAATTATCTATTTCGAACTCCTTTCCAAACTGCTACTACTGCTACTCCAGACGGTCTCGGATTTCGACACGGCCTCGCCCGCCTCCCCAGGTCAACCTTTGAGGAGCTTCCCCACAGCTTCACGTTGTTTGCAGAATATCGGAATTCCCGATCCGAGTACGGGGTAAGTCCTAGATTCATATCAGACTTGGGAGTCTGACCATAAAAACCATGATTTTCGCCTAAGGGGATTTCGAGGTCTAGTTTGACCTTTTCTTTATATAGCAAAGCGGCGGCCATGTTACTATTAATAGCCCGGGTGGTCTAGTGGTATGATTCGCGCTTAGGGTTCACCCAAAGCACAATTGCGCGAGGTCCCCGGTTCAATCCCGGGCTCGGGCCTATTATTCTTTTTTTTTTTTTTTGGCTTTGACCTCTTTTTACTACAGAGGTCAGAAGAATAGTGAGAAAAGATAGGTAGGTGAGGTGCTAAGAGTGCGAATGTGCACGAATTCTATACATAGAGGATGATCATGGGCCCGTAGACAGCGTAGGAAATTGCGTAGACGTGGAGCCTCCAGGGCTTTTCATTACAGTCCACACCGTGAGATAGCACTTTGAAAGAGGGTCTCTCTGAAACCACAATCGGAAAGAGGTCAATTGACTATCGAAGTTCTTTCTCATAGAAATATACCTAGGTAAAGTGGGTATATGACACATCTTACATGAAGGTGTCGTCCACAAGTACTCCGTACCTAGGTACCGATTCCAAGGTTGGCGATGACAATATGAAGGTATTTCCGCCTCAAACCGAAATTACAACAGTATCCACCTGTGTCTAAGACTGATTTCTAGTTTCAGTCCAGATCTCTCGCTCAATTCGAGCTTGCATCTCATCTTCAGTATTGTTGAGAGTATCCCCAAAGACATCCGCGACCTGTTCCAAAGACTTGTTTGCTGTCTCTGGGACAAAGAAAAAGGAGAACGTAGCAGCAGCAACGCAAAACAACCCAAAGAACAAAAAGGTACCCCATCCAAGGGAGACAAGCATTTGGGGAACTACAACTCCTACGATGAAGTTGGCCAACCAGATAGTCGCCGTGGCGAGACCAACGCCCTTGGCTCGCCTGGAACTCGGAAAGACTTCAGCAGGGAGGACCCAAGCAAGGGGTCCATATGAAGCAGCGTAGCAGGCGACGTAGATGTCTGGTTAACAGAAGTTAGGATAGGACTCGAAGCTGGAAATTTTGGACTTACATATCAGTGCAACTCCGAACCACCCCACACCCTTGTGAGATGTCCATTTGTCACTGAATCGCTCATATATACCTGCCATTATGAGATGTGGAATAGCCATGGCTATTCCACCGAAAATGGCAAGCTTTCGTCTACCAATTTTATCCAAGTAGATAAGGGTAGGAATGCTAGCCACAAGTTGGACGACGTTCACTAATCCGGAGAGGATCAAAGATGTATTGTAGCTTTGGCCCAACCTGGACAGGAACGTGGGGGCATAATAAACAAACGCGTTGATACCCGAGAACTGGCGAATATTGTTAGCGATTAAATCTTCCACCTTGTGACAGAGAATGAATACCTGCTGGAAGAAAGGAATAGCAATAGCAACAGCTGTTCTGCGGAGATACCGAGGACGGAACAGATCAATCCATCCCTTGAGTTCCAACATTGCTGGCCCTGTATCAGGATATTGATTGTGCATTATCTCTCGCTGAAATCGAACCTCAGTAAGAATTCCTCTCCATTCTAACTGGACTGTTTCATCCGACGGTGGAAGTCGTCGTAGCTGTGCTAAAGAGATCAGACTTTCCGTTTTCCGATCACGTAGAGCGAGCCATCGAGGCGAGAAGGGAAACAGATGAATACCAATTCCAACCACTAGGGCTGGAACCA
Organism: Penicillium olsonii; assembly: GCA_911174995.1. Lineage (NCBI taxonomy): Eukaryota > Fungi > Ascomycota > Eurotiomycetes > Eurotiales > Aspergillaceae > Penicillium > Penicillium olsonii. Next base: position 218,096 of record CAJVNO010000019.1, on the reverse strand, counting down.
TTTGCAGAAGGAACGGTAAACGGAAGGCCCAATCCCCTTCAACCGCCCTGTTCGATGCGATAAATATGTGTGCAAAGTAGCGCGTGGGATAGGCTAGAGCCAGCACATACCTTGTACCATATGTGATCCAATATGCGACCACAGCTCCTATCACGATGCTAATGGCCTCAAGGACCATCAGAGAGCCTCGCAAGTTGGGAGGTGCAATTTCGGAGATATACAATGGCGCACCCATTGCCAATGTGCCAACACCAATACCACCGATAAACCTCCCAGCCACGAGTGTGTCGTATTCATTTGCCGCTGTTTGTATGATGGCGCCGACGCAGAAGAATGCAGTTGCAATGCTGATACCCCATTTCCTGGAAATTCGATCCGCAAGATATGGGAAGAAAAGGCAGCCAACAAAAGCGCCAAGCTCTAACATTCCGGTGAGAAAACCAGTGTGGAACCCGTACTTTGGGGCATCGGGATCGACCTGAGGAAACTGGTCGATGAATTGAGGCATTACCAGAATCAATGAGATGACTCCTTGGTCTAGATGTAACGTCAATAACCCAACAGTCTAGAAATTGCTACGAGGCAACTCACCATAACCAAACGATAATCCTCCGAATGATGCCAGCAAAGCTGCACCACAGACAAAAGGTGAATTAACAATCCCCTTGATGCCATTACTTTCGTAGGCTATCTCTTCAGCGACGAAATTGGGCTGATTGTCAAATTCACCTTCATCATGAATAAATGAAGCTTTCTTAGCAGCCTGTTCAGAGGTGTCTTTGAGATCTGCCATTCTCGAGATCGAGCGAAAAAGAAGTGAGATCTCTGATCTTGAATAAGAATAATAGTATCATAGGAATTGGGCACTGAGCCAGACCTTCATCTTAGACTTAAATACCCCAGAATGCGACAGGAATGATATCTAGGATTTCTTCAATGCGCTTTCGATCGACTGTGATTCGTGAGATTGTGCGGAGTCTCTTGGCGGGGGATCTACCCCGTGGGGTTGCGGGAAAAATGTCCCTTTTGGGTGCATTTCCATCATGCAGATAGACAGCCCGGCTATTGAGTCGATGACATCCCTATTTCTTCTTCACAGGGCTCATTGGCTCTCGGGCATTGAACTGACTATGGGTTTACCGCGACCTGAGGGGACGACCGATCAAATTCCGACCTGAAGATCCGATAGGCAACATGCGAACAACCCTTGTCGGGGACTTGACCTTAGTATGATGCTTTGCATCGAGGAAATTTAGGGCGAGAGATGGCCTATAGGTTATCCCATTACAATGTTGACCTTTAGGAGATAGTCAGTGGTCCAAACGGAGAGGTTGCGTTGTCTGCCGAGGTCTTCCCGAGGCTCGGGGCCCGCGGGCCCCCCTAGCTACTACATGACTCTCTTCATCCTTTACGTGTTCTCCAACTCAGTAGCATTGAATCAAATTGATAGTCTACTAATTTTCTTGCAATTTTACCGAGCAACCGTTCTAAAAAGGTTGGGAGACTTACGAAGAATAAAGCGAAAAGAAATGCTCATTTTGAAGAAAAACATTCAGATTCGATTTCGTGTCATGTTTTCGTGTCATCTAATTCCTAGCTTGATGACAAAAGGCGAAGAAAGCATAAATACCTAGTGATATCCTAGTTCCTGACAGGGATGTCCCTCCGCCAAAGTTTGATAGGCATCTCTCCCATCAAAAGGTTAAAGGCCTCATGTCGCGTCAACTCCCATTCAGGCCCCGGCAATGCAAACTCATATCTATGCACCAATGAGGCCAGCATGATAGTCTGCTCGAGATAAGAGATATTCCGCCCAATGCAGCCCCTTCCACCCGTTGAGAACGGGATGAAGTATGGTTCCATCCTCTTCCTCTCCTCAGCCTTCATCCAACGATGGGGTTGGAATTCATCCGGATTTGGAAAAACAGTAGGATCATGGTGTGCCCCGTAAATTGTCATAGAAACGCTCGTGTCACCTGGGATCCAATTCCCCAGGATCATAGCTCCCTCTGGCGGTGTTCGGCGTGGAAGTCCGGCTGAGGTTGGAGGGATTACCCTCATGGCCTCATCGATGCAAGCCCGGAGGAATGGGAGATGTCGGACAGTGTCATACGGGGCAATGGTTTCATTTTCGTCGAGGACACTGTCAACTTCCTGTCTTAGAGTCTTCAGGTGGTCTGGGTGGCGAATGAGAAGATAGATAATTTGAGTCAGGGCAATAGCGGTGGTATCAGCACCGGCATCGATGATGGCGCCAATCTCGCCAACAATCTCGCCCCATTCCAGATTATGCGGCTGACCAGTTTTGTCGTCCATCAATGCGGAGAAGAAGTCATCGAGTTCATCTCCGTTGTTGTACCGATTCATGCGAGTGACGGCCTGGTGATAGATGACGTCTTTCCACGGCTCGGCATCCTTCCAGACCTTTTTCCATTTGGGAAAAATCTTGGACAGAGTGCTGAAAATTTCGAAGTTGTTGTAGTCCCACACAAAATGCGATGTCGCGAATGCGCTTTGGTTTTGGGCCTTGCGGTACCGCGCCTGGTACGTTGTACCATCCATTCGCTGTGCAGTCACAATATCATCGCCCTGCTCCAAGAGACCCAGTGTCGAAGAGAGGGCGATGTTGTTTATAGCCTCAATTGTAAAGAGATTGGCCCAATGATTGAAATTCACAGTCAATTCGGACGGGTCCGGAACACAGTTTAGCGGCAAGGGCTTCGTGCAAAGCTTGTCGAAAGCAGCAAAGAGACGCTCTGTTGTACGCACGACTTTGAATTCCCACTGCACCAGATTCTTGATAGCGAATGCAGCCGAGAGCCGCTTCCTCTTTGTGCTATGGTCTGCTTTGTTGACCACGTCGAACAAATTGGGGTGAGGCCCGCCAGTAATTGAATATTTGAGATCTTTCACACAGGTCGTTCCATGTCCATATATGTCACGGACGGCACCGATGTCTCCGAAAGATAGATTGTTGGGACCGATGCGTAGGATGGCCGAATCTTTATGGGCCTCTGTGAGGTCTCTGGATCGAAAACCACAGGCGCTCAGGTAGCAGTAGGGAATATCTGTAATCCCGGAAAATGCGGAATAGTTTTGAAACTTGCGAAGGCCCTTTGGGTCATGGAAGTAGCGGCAAATGGGCAACCCCACCCAAGAAGTGAGGAGATAAAGCAGTATTACAATAATAGCAATGGTCGATATCATGATTGCGAGAACTCACTTTGCAACCCCTTTGATTTAAAGGGACCAGAGGGTCTAGTTATATACCTCTCTTGATCGAAGACTGAATTGGTGGGTCATGTTCCCAAACACCATGCAGCTAAGATGAGCCGGGGAAATTTTCCCAACATCATAGCATTATTCTGAGCGTGCCCAGATAGAATTTTCCGATCAAGTTTGGCAAATGATCTGATGCACAAAGGCTCTGCTCTGGGGTATCAGGCCTTGGCGCTGAAAGGCGAATCCCAGTGAGGGGGTCGTGCGGAAATCTTGTCCCATTTGGGAATTGCGGAAATTTAACACAAGCTTGGAATCTTCAAACTTCGCCTCCTAGATGCTATGAACACCGCCCAGGCAAACTTTTGATACGCAATTTTCACACAGAGAGCCTAGCTGGACGTAATGGTCGATATGATTGGGTCAATTCCGACAACGGTATCGATGCCTAGCATCATTGATATGAAAATGCCACCCTTGCAAGTAAGCACAACAACGGCTCACGGGTGATCTGGTTCACGGTAATTGCTATTCCTGTAAGATTTTCTTGAGTCGATAGTGCACATGATTGTCGTTCGGGCGAACGATGCGGCCGGCACGCAATAGCATAGACGAAACAGTCTCAGAAAACTAAGAATGCATTGATTGTTCAGTACAAATCTAGAGGCGTATTGGCATAATCAAAGGGTGTTGGGTAGATGCCCGGGGGAATTGTTGAAAAGCCAATCAGGAGGTGGGTTTGTCGCGCCAAGCCTCCCTAAGAACCGCTGAGGTAGCGGCTGTCGGCCATGCATGGCGATATTCCAGATCAGCCAGAAACTTCAAAATGGCATCTTGCTCCGCGGGATCAGTGAAGTATTCCCCGCACACGGAAATTCCAACTGCGGCATCAACCATCAAAACCGGATTGGAATTCGATAGCGCGATACCACACAGTCGGCGAATGATCGCTCTCAACTGCTCCTCTAAGGCCAAAGTCGCTGCACGCGCTGCTAGCCCAAGCCGGGAGAGTTTAGGATCCGAAACGGCGAGAAGAATTCGGGATAGCTCAATGTGCTGCGCCCCAACGGCTTGACATGCGTTGTTGTGCCAGATGATAGGGAAGAATTGACCGCTTGAAGGATCGGCTTCTTTCATATAAAGAGGTTTGAATCCTAGGGGCTTGTTTGTCTCCCAAGTAGTCTCGAATTGCTTCAGGATGGTCCACTTTTCCAGCTGCTTCCGAGGCGTAAGCGACTTTCCTTCCCCGAAGCAGAACTTGAGAAGATCGGCACACCAGACGAGAATTCTGTTAGTCCAAGAAAAATCTCCGGCGGACGTGAAGTTTGTATAGTCGTTGTTGGGACACAGAGGGAGCCTGAAGGTACGTTGGTTGAGAAAAGCACTCCAGATCTCTTGTCGCAATGCGATCAAGCAAGCCGAATGTCGTAAAGATGCCGAAGGAATCACCTGGAGCTCTTGATCTCTTGGGGGTCCCTGGATAGTATCATAGGCGTAGAAGGAGTCATTATGCTGTGTTTGGACAATGAATTGAACTGTGTTGAGATATGCCTCAGAGTCGATTCCTAGAGACGGTGCTGCCACGAGCGGTTAGAATCAATGGCACCATAGAGCGAAACCCTTGAACATACCATCAATCTGCTCATAGAATCTCAAGATAGTTGCCGCAGTGAGTACATCTTCGTTATATTGCTCATTTGGGTCCTTCGACAGCTCTATGAGATATGAAATGCACGTATCATGGTAGCGCACAGCAGAGTCACTCGTAAGGCCTTGTAGTCTGATTCCCCCAAATACTATGCAGTTAGAATCGTCGCGATAGGCTGCCAGTCGGGTCAGATGACCAGCAGATGCAGTATAGATGGCAAACCGCAAGACGGGACAAAACAATGCCCTTTCTGGGACATTTAACTGGAAATGACGATCGCGATCGCACGTATCGAACTGACCTGGCGTTACTAAGATGGAGCGTTGAAAGAGGGAAAGAAAAGGTACCCAAAATGAAAGGTTTTCGGCAAAATGACGCATCAAACATGCTTCCTCCAGATTGGTGTACGAATCCTCTGTGTTGTGCTCGGGGGCGCCCTTCAAAGGTCCGGACGGGTACTGGTCCCTGTCAGGGGGAAATAGCTGGTATCCTGGTGATGATTCGTACTGTAGCTTCTTGTCGGATGAGGCGATCGGAGAAAGCGATGGAGTAGATCCGGTCCTGTTGATGGACGGGCCACCTTGCGTGTCCAGGTCGCCAAACTCGTCTCCAACGCTTGAATTGGTGTGATGTATCTCGCCAAAAAGATGATTAGTTGCGGTAAGTGGTGTATCTGGGCTCGGTATTGACTGCTGTGAGGCTGATTGCATTCGAAGATCAACAGATGGGGTTGCAGGATCAGGGTCGGTATTCCCTTCCTCTCGCTCTTCCTGTTCCTCCCAGGTCTGCTCCGTATTCACAAAGTGCAGTTGCCCTGAAATACTTCATTAGCCCGCGGGCATATTTTCTGACGCTCAAAATAAACACCTTTCGGGCTGGGGCCAACCCATTTCTGAATGGGAGAAAAGTGAAAGCCTTGACGCTTTCGACGAGCATCTTTGAACTTGAAATTGGATGAGGTTTCACATTTGGACTTGGACTTTATGCAAGTGGCACATGGCCGTTTGCCATCACCTTCACATTGGGGTCAGAATATCCTCGGCAAATCATAGGAGTGAGACTACATTTTCGGTGGCGGGCTAGGCAAGGATGTTAATAAGAGGCCCACCCTTTTCAACCAAGACTTACCTTTGCACCATTCGCATGGATTGGATGTATAGCGCTTTCTGGTCGTCATGCCTCGTACCTAGTAGCAGAGGGAATCCTAAAACGGAGACATCCCAAGTGCGGAGAGAGGAGGGGATGTCTGCCTGGATATCAAGGCATCAAAACAAAACTCAATCCGTGGCGTTGGATCTCGATCCAGAGGATATACATCGATGAGCGTGGGCGCTGACAATTTGGATACAATCTTCATGACCCTGGGGAGAGCACGTGGCCACATGCTTCTAGAAAAGCATCGACGCAAAAAAAAACGCAAAAACATACAACAGTGAGGATTCGCTGGTGGTCACCCACCCAACTACTAACTCACCGGCGTGTGGCTTAAGTACGGCTGAGCGGACGGGAAGCCCTGTTTTCCACACCCTGTGGTCGTATGTGCTTGAGAGGAAGGAATGGCAGATCATATTATATCATATTATCAGGAAATTAAGAGGATAATCTTGGAACACTGGAAGGACTCATAGTCACAGGACTACCCGCGAGGGCTATTCAGGTGACAACGTGTTCTCGGATTGTATGATCTCTTTCTCATGTTACCTACTCGTGGACGCTTGATTCGTTGATTTTTTGCGACACCGGGGTTACCTCTTGGGAAAATTTCCAGATTTGATTTGCTCTTAGATTTCCTTTGAAACCATACGTCTGCACCTGGCTGTTTAGCCACTAGTGCAATATCTTTGATGGCAATCTTCATCTTCATCTTTCATCCAAAGATATTATCATTCATTAAGACAAAGTCATTCACCAGTCGCACAATGCCTTTACTCTAATCTTTAGCATGCCAGAAGGTGTTAGATCGACGTACTAGCCGCCCTTGGATGGTTTTTCTTTTATCTCTTTGGTTCCTTTGACGAGGATTTTACCTACGCAAAGCCATTGTGAAAGAAATTACCATTATGTCTTTATTCCTCTTATACTTATTTTCCAATGTCTTTGTTAGCAAGAACAATGCTCGGTGCGAGTCTTGGAAGCCCATCATCGAGGATAGGTCGAGTTCGAGTAGTATAAATAGTCCATGACCATCCACTTTAAAATTCTTCATCACACAATCTACAAACAAATCTACAAACCAATCTACAAACCAATCTACAGACCAATCTACAGACCAATCTACAGACCAATCTACAGACCAATCTACAAGCCAATCTACAGACTCACCTACAAGATGTCTTTCTTCAGGGGATCTAACGGAAACTCAGGATCTAACGGAAACTCTTCCAATGGAAATTCAGGGTATAATGGACGCTCAACATATGGAAACACAGGATCCACTGGAAGCTTGACCACAACCTTCATCCAACAGCGCCAGATGCTCCAAACAGATCTAACCAGACTCGTGCAGCTGCTTACCGGTCGATACGCACCCAACGCAAACCAAGTCATCAACGAGGTAAGTGAGATACTAGCCTCAGTGTCAGAACTCTCCAATACCGCTGAAGGAATGCTCCGTACCTCCTCGCCGCAAGAGATCCAGAGAGTTGCAGAGATGTGGTACTTTTCCGACGTGCTCCCACGCCACGGAAATCAGACATCGACTGAGTTTGAATGGGCTTGTGACTACACTATTAGCTCTCTGGTGTTGCTACGAGAGTATGTCTCTAACAATATGGCGATTAGTGGAATCGCTAGGAACATTCAGACGCAAATTGGTCTGTGGGAGATGCGGACTGCATGGCCCCAAGTGCTTCCTGAACAAGATCCTAGCCTTGAGATCCGTATCACGGGTCTGTACCAGGCCCCGCCTAGCCGTGGATTTAGGTAAGTAAGAGTTCATCGGGTCATCGAGGATGCGAATTCATTTTTTCAGCTGGATACTACTAATTGAAAAACAGAAAAAGAGCTTTGGGGAGGCTCCACAAAAAAACGAGAAAATATAAGCAAAAAAAGCAAAAAGAAAGCAAAAAAAAAAAGAAAAGAAAAAAAGAAAAAACGTACGAAGTACATACATATCAAAAGATAAGCAAATGGAAATTGATTTTGCTCGCAATTGTCTCCATGCAAAGCTCAACTGGGCAGTAACCGTACGGAGTGCTCCGTACATAGTGATGGATTATGGAAATTACAGGAAACAGACTGTGTTTCTGTCGGGAGTCATAAGCCCGACACATGGTCCCATGTCTTGGTAGGTAGCTCGCTCATTTCCCGCTCAGTTCAGTAGATAGTCTTCCCTCTTCTTCTTTAGAGAATTTGGTCACCCACCCAACTACTAACTCACCGGCGTGTGGCTTGAATGCGGCCGATAGTCGGATGGGTGTCACCCAGGTGAGCAATGGGTGAGCGCTGCTTTTGCGTCGTGCGACAGGGGGTGAGCAGACCTTGGAGTGAGTTGGTTGTAGAGGGGAAGGTTGGCCGGTGAGAGTTACTAGGTACCTTGGATCCCGCGATGCTCGCGACCAACACATCATGAGGTCATACACAATTTCGAATATACATTATAATTGGATCATCACATCCCTTGACCCTTTACTCCGTAGATCTCTTGGCATCTGCACATAGCTACAAACTACCTAGTACGGAGTAATCCAGCATCGATAACCATGAAAACAGATGGAACGTGCTTGTATATAGAAGATTTACTATTCGAAATATCTAGACGTACTACTTAAGTAACACTAGTACTTAAGGACATATTTCTATTCTTTTAGGGAGGTGAAATCACAGTTATTGTTAGCCTAGAGTATGAGAGGTGAGAAATATATATTTCGATAACTTTGAGCAGTGGGTGTTTCAAGGTTAGTCACAATTACTCGCTCTTCCTGGATCACCGTTCTTCTCGAGGTTTTCTCTTTTTCATTTCTCGCCCAAGTGATCTCTCAATAGTGTTGACCTTGCTATTCTCAAATAAGCGAACTTTTCTCTGGAGATTCAGATTGACAGCTCGCATTTGTGACTTGTCCGACAATTTTTGGGCCTAGTCGTTTGTGATGCCGCCTCGATGTGTTTTTCCCCCTCTCCCTCTATGGAACTGGTGAATCGGACGTGAAAACGCGCTTCGTGTGGTATGCTTTGGGGTTGGACGAAATGGGAGATGGCCGCGGATAGCATTGCCAGGCACAAAGGCCTCTTGGACCAAGAGTTGCAGATATTGGTGGAAGTCGGGTCTTTCTGCTGGGCTGTCATGGGAAGGAAAGCACAAGGCTCATTCTCTATTCCTACAAACAAGTACCCAGAAAAAGAAAACAAGCAGTCTTGAGCCCCCAGGACCCATCCCTCCGGATGTGGGAGTCTGGAGTCAGATCTCAGACATCATTGAAGGCAACGTTGAAATATTTGAGTTCCTGTTTGAGATACAGCAGGCAAGTTGAATATGTTCACTGGTTGGAAACAGGGCACCGACTCGTGTGCATGCGTCTGCAGTCCTATGCTGCGCGACGGATAGCCTTTGGGCTGTGCAGGGATGCCCAATACACCCAATGTCGTCACCATACAGGGCCTTCGCCCTTTCAGTTTGCAGTCCCCGATAGTTGTGAGATTATTCCCCGTCACATCGCTCACTCCGTTCTTCTTGTCGTGACAGTCCCAGTCGGCTTTGCTCTGGTAAATCTCAACCATTGTCAGCACCTACCATGCACAATTCTTTAAGCGAAACCTGGGGCGACGCTCACACAGATCGGCTGCCATCCACGGTGGAACAATTTCATGATTCTCTTGTCAATTATTCCGACAACATCGCCTTAATCTGTACCCATCAAGATGCGGGCCTTTACGGCATCTCGACCAGAGATTGTTCATTCAAAGATGCTCAGAGTGCGCCGTACCTCCGTTGGACATTTCAAGATTTGAAACTGGGAGTTTCCCGGCTGGAGGGAAGCCTAAGGTCACTGGGTGTCAAGACAGGCACACCGATCATCACACTACTTCCAAACTGCGCGGAGTTTGTCTTGACATGGTGGGCAGCCATGGAGATTGGAGCCTTCGTGGCTCCTCTGGATCCAAGCCGACTGTCAAACGCAAGTGAGACCAAGAACAACCTTGAAACAATAATGAAAGTAGCAGACGATAAGCCGCCCGTCATCGTTGCCTTTGACGCTGAATCTCTCGACTTCCCGGGCATTTCGTCGATTCCGAGACAGGCAGCGATTGTCGTGTCTACCACCAGGGGAACTGAGAGCCATGCTTTGTTCAAAGACCTGATGATGACCTCACAAGATGCAGACATTGATTTAACCAAAAGGGTGGAGCACGAAGTCACCCCACCTGGCCGGAGTTGCATCCTCTTCACCAGTGGGTCAACCTCCTTGCCCAAGGGTGTGATTCGCAGGCCGAACCTCCAGGCATCTTTTGCGCGGGATGTGTTCAGGACGCCCGGGTATGAAACTCTACCTGGAGATCTCTGGTGTTGTGTAACGCCAAACAATCACTGTGTTGGCATCAACAGTTTGATTTCCCCCATGTTGGTGGGCGCCGGCGTCTTGTACCCAGGGGAGGCCTTTTCAGCGGAGGCCACGGCCCAGGCACTTTTGCAAGAAAGATGCACGCACATGATCATGGTGCCAACCAATGTCAGCCTGATTGCAGAGTATCTCGCGGAAGACACTGGCGATATGCGCACAAGCTTGAAGGCTGTGGCGCTGGCCGGGTCTCCGCCAACGATCCAAACCGTTGAGACATGCTTGCAGGCCCTTGGAACGCGCGGTGTTTGCGTCCGATATGGGAGTACAGAAGGCCTGGCCTGTGACAGTGAGATTGTGTCAAATATGCAGGGTATTATTGGCGAGAACGGTCTACTGACAGTGGGAAGACCGGTAGCCAGAGACGGAGTCAAGATTTGCCAGCCTCACGGAACCGATAGACTCGGTGTACCACTCCCCCGTGGGATGACTGGGGAGATCCACTATAGTGCCGGTGCTTGGCGCAATCACACCATGTACATTGGACGTGAGGACACCGATGACACGTGCTATACGGATTACGCAGGCAAGCGCTGGCTAATCACCGGTGACGAGGGCATGATGGACAGCCAAGGGCGTCTGTACGTGGTCGGTCGACTCAAGGATACGATAATCCGGGGAGGCGAGAACATTTCCCCGGTGGCCATTGAGGTGCGTCTGGCCAATAATCCGAAGCTAGCATCCAAGTCTATTCAAATTGTCGGACAACCGGACCCAATCAGCGGAGAGGTTCCAATCGGTGTGATTGCCAGCGGTCCAGATTTCAGCGAGACTGCAGCAGAGATCTATCGCTGCATCCGTGCCGACATGGGCCTCATGTGGGCTCCGCATGAAGTCATTCACCTAGCGCAGCTCGGTCTTGAAGACTGGCCTCGCACATCCATGGGCAAAGTGAATCGCAATACCCTTCGAAAACTGGTACATAAGCGTTATGAGAATTCATTGGAGGCTTCAGGGGGGAACGGGGGCCAGTCTGGTGCGATGACTGGCGATGGACACATTCGTCAGCAGATTTTGAGAGCCTGGGCGAGCGCCTTGGCATTGGATGAAGAGCAGTTACCCCTTGATATAAGTATTTCGCAATTTGCCGACAGTCTCTCGGTAGCTCAAGTGAGAGGACATCTTCGACGTACGGTGCCTGGGCTAGGAAATATCTCTGTGAGAGATGTTTCTGGGAACAACACGTTGTCAGAGCAGATTGACTTGGTAGTTCAAGCGTGGAGAAGGGAAGGTCATAAAAGTCCAGAAGAAAGTGATCATGAGGGTCCCCCGACTGCAGATGAAATGGTAACCTTCTTTCCGTCTCTCACCCCCCCCCCATCTGTGAATGTTTCTTTACCAACGACTGGCATGAGCCTCTAGCTGCACACGATCGGCCAACCAGACCTCTTCACGCCCACCAAGACGCTTGTTATGGAAGTCATCGAACAACAGGGCTTCCGCTGGGACGACGTGGCGAGCGTGTTTCCTGCGCAGAATCTCGTCGACGAGCTCTCTAGAAATGGCATGCTTGACACGCTCAGGTTCCAATATGCCTTCACTACAAAAACAGAGGGTAGTCTCGAGGTGAGTTGATCGTGATTGTGGGAATCCTTGCTTCCAGGCATAGGGAGTTGAGATACTTATAGCAATATTTTCAGTCAGTGAAGGATGCTTTCAAAGCAGTCTTGCGCGCGAACCCATTGTTGCCTTCATTCCTCGTCTGGGACAAACGGGCCTCGGAATTCTCTGCGGATAACCATGCCCTCCACGTCACATTGAAACCAAGCGAAAAACTCTACGACCTGGTCCTGCAAGATGGAGGCTCTGTGGGAAAAGAGGAGGATCTCCTTCACTTGGCTTGGAATCACCCCCACCCAGAGTGGGCTCTGTATCCTGGGATTTTGTTGCGGGTGCTGTTGTTTAAGGTGGAGACAACTAAGTCAGTAGGCTTCGTTGTCAGTGGTAAGCCCCTCATATGTCTTCCGAGTCCCTCATTCAATCTAACCTGTTGACAAGTGAGCCACGGCGTCATGGACGCATCATACATCGATGTTTTTCTCTCAGACTTGGACAGAGCTCTCAATTACCCAATACCGCAGCCTCTTGTACCCCACACCAGCTACAAGATGTGGGCAGAGTCATACTACTCATTCCGAGAGTCGCCGCAAGCGAGAGCATCGGTAAGGTGGCACGTCGAATATCTTCACGGAATTCAAACCCATTTCGACGAGGCGCAGTGGCCTAGGGTACAGAGGCGGAGTGCCTTCGATCCCACAGAGAACGCACATGGCAAGGGCGCACTCCATAGTTTCTCGGTCCCCGGAATTGCGGCTCTTAGGAAAAGTCATCCGCTGATATCACCGGCGGTAATAATCAAGGCAGCCTTGGCACTCTTAAATACGCACCATACTGGCCATGACCATGCAGTGTTTGCAGGTACACAAGCTGGACGGACACAGTGGCCTTTTATGCCTGCGTCATTCGGCAAGCATGTCGGACAGGGACTCTTCGACGAGGCAACAGACGTAGCTGGACCGTTGATGCAGTCGGTAACGAACTTGATCAAGATTTTGCCTGATGAGTCCGTGCTCGATATGCTGCATCGTCTACAAACAGATCAGGAGGCTTTGACGCTGCATGCCCACGCACCATGGCCTGCCATCGAGGAGACCCTGGATAAAGCACAGCGAAATCGGTCTAACACAGGCTTGCTTGGCAGCCACCGTGGGCTGGCCAGGAAGATCTTCTCCACGCAGGTTTTCAACTGGATCCCAGGTATGGGAGCTCAAGGGGGTGATTTGAAGGAGTTTATCAACTTTCGCAAGCTCACGGCCGTTACTTGCTCGCAAATCGGGCTGGTCGTTAGGGCCGGTATTGGGGGGCTTGCGGGCGACACCGTTATTCTTTTTATCCGCGGAGACGGGCTAACAGATGGTCAAATTGAGGAAGTTGCACAAAAGTGAGATTTGTTTACCCCGCCATTTTTGCATAGAAAACTGACTGATATCTTCTTGCTCATTCAGAATCGAAGTGCTGGTGCGGTCATTGACATGTATCGACAATTGGAATGCCCCTATTTCACGGTGTATGTTGCATGAAGATGTTGTGCTCCAGGAATCGCTGTGAGCAGTTGACAATCTCGGAAGTGACAAACTGCCCTAAGCTCCCAATACTACCGGAATTTATCAATGTCTGCTATAGCAAAGAAGACCTCGGTTTTCCGTGGTTGTGCAATAAAAAAGCCCGCCAAAGATCCGCGGACTTCTGCTTAATTAGACGAATGTTTACAAGCGAGTCGAATGGACTTGAAATCCAGATTATGGAGATGAGATGTGATTTTTTGCCCAGTTTCAAAGTAACAGGAATGACATGGCCAATTCAAATGATTTTGATGCGCAGGAGGGTGCTGATATACATAGGGTCATGCTGATTCACCAGAGCGCCAAGACTCTGGGCTGTGTATTTTTAATTACTATGGGAGAACCAGTATTAAAATGAAACCAGGAGTTGACAATAGCGGCCATTTGGAAAAAAACACTAGCGTGGGTGCCCTGAGCAATCCGTGGGTGCCCTTAGCAATTCCCATAGCAAATTGGAGGCTGAGAATTGACCGGGTCCATTTATCAGCTGCCCACCAACCCCGGCAGTCCTTCGATAAGCCAATTACAGTTGATTGAGATGGAGCTAGAGAGAGAGAGCAAGAAAACCGAGTACCTATATAAAGGGGAAGTGGACGAGATCAAGAATCATGTGATCTACAACATTTGGAATGCCACTCCAGCCCTGGAGGGCTGGGAGTTAAATCGACGTGATAGCCCCCTCGAACAAGTTTTAGTTCATCTCTTTGATCCTTCGGTAAGTATGTTACGCAAAGCCATTGTGGAAGAAATGACCTTAGTGTCTAGTTAAGTGGGAGAAGTTGTACAGGAATTTCCAGGAAAACAACGCAAGATTTGGTGTCATTGCTGGATAAGAGATTGGTGGACGCCGCTTTGGCATTGAGCAAGCTAAAAATAGCATACTACTCGATCCAAACAATAAGAGCAAGCAAGGCAGCGAGCGCTGCGCATTCTGCAGAGCTGACTGCAACTGTTTGTGAAACCTCCTCGGCTCTGGAAGGGAATTTGGGGGCGAGATTGGTTTCGAAATCGGCCCGTGAATTATATCGGCGGTTCTCCATTCCGCCGCTATCGAGTTCGGTATATTAGAGAGCGGTTTCTGGGTCCAAGTGGCAACAATGGGCTGCCAATCCAACAACGAGGGAATCCAGACGCTCAGAGCTGTTCTCATCGAGATACTCGTTTATCTCTTCGGGGATCTCCCCTGGATATCCATGTACCCGTGACCACACGGGGGCGTATCCATGAGATTCTCACTCTTCTATTGTTCATGGAAGGTGATTAGGGTCACCCTCCATGTTGAGCTCATGTCTCTGCGGTGGAGTGGGTGAGACATAGTGACAGTACTGTGATGGTACTCAAAAGAAGAGGGATGAGGTGATGCAGAAGTGAAGAGGGTGTGCTCTGGTGAACCTTGGAAGTGAAATGAGAAGTGAAAAGAGAGAAGATCGGATTTAGATTAGATGTGGGTACTGTTGGAGCTGCCTGGGTCCGACATGAGAGATGGCAGCGAAGAAATTGAGAGTGGTGGCACGGAGTCAATAGGGCTCATAGAGTTTGTCGGACTGGCTACCAAATCCGAATTCGGATTTGATGACGGGATATTTTTCCAGATCCATGACTTTAAAAACTTGACGCAGCGATTCGTTATTGAAAGGCTGTCCTGCAAGATTTCCCTTGAACCAACTCGGGGACTTGGGGCCCTGTCTCCTTCTCGTCACTCCCTGGTTCCGTCTCGGCGTATTCATGAGTGTCAGGAGTGTATTCCGTTGGTCTTCCAAACAACGAACGCGGGTAATTGGCAGCGGACTGGCTCTCCCGACGTGGCCCACCTCATTTTGCCGTCTCGTTGGAGTTTGTCAACGACCAGATCGGTTTCTAGTCTGGCTTTGGGCCCGACGTGGTGAGGCTGCGAGACTGGGATCTTGGCATCTGGGTGCAGTCGCAAACGCATCCAACGCTGGGGTGGGATACCCACGAATACTGGTGGTAGGCCAGGGTATAGGTAGCCAAACGTCGTGTTTCATAAATACCTCGGTGAGCATTTGGACGGTGGCCTGATCGCCGTAAATCGCAATGCAGCTTGGTAGTGTCACTACTAGTGTGGTCAGCAAAGAGTCGCTTTCTGTAGCACTCGTCCTCCGGCTTACATGTCTCTGCGCGGAACATATCGTATTCATCACAATAGACATCCCACTATGCGGCCGCTGCATCGGCGTCGTAATATGGATCTGCTGCGTACGCCTTTGGCTAGTCACAGGATCTGTTCCGTCGAGGAACTGATCTGACCACTGCTGGGGACAAGAAGCCAGAGAAGAGATTGATTGTCTATCTTTGAGAGGAAAAGGTGAAGGAGGGAAAAGCGAAGAAAGCAAGAAGAGCGAGATTTAGGAAACAGCCAGACAACACTTGAGCAGGAACTTACATGCACTCATATTGTACTAAGGTACCAAGGTTAGGAAGGAGTCACCTGGTCATTCGAATGTTGTGAATCATCATTGAAACTCTACAATACGCGGAAGCAAAATCGACGTATCTATACACATGATCTGAGAGAAGGTAGATTGGCTAGAGACCATGTTAGGGCTCCGAATTACGTATATCAGGTGAACTGACGCCTCACACCTCTCGCTCCTACCCTTACTCCTTCTCTTTTCTCTCATCGCCCGTCTGCTACTTCTTTCCACTCTTCCTTTTTCTCGAGGTTATGACCGTACCTCCGTCAGAGAATACTCTTGCACGTTTTGAGAGTCTTCTGGCCCAGTTGTGATCTCACTTTGCTTCGAAGCCTTTCTCTGTTTGAAAGTCGCAAACGCAACAACTGCAGCGTAAAGCGAGTATATTATCCCGGCAACCACTCCGAATCCAACCAGTGCACCGCGAGATCCACCCGAGCTGGTAGATCCACTAAGATGACGCCCTAGGCCTCCGTTGATAACACCCAAAACGAGCATGCAACGTCCGAGCCAGCGGTGTGCATAAGCCCACCACGTCTTGCGCTGTGTCTTGCGGAATATCCTGTGTTGGAGGATTCCCATGATGGGCTGAACTATGACAAGAAGGACGATCACAATGGCACCGATCACCTGGTGATATTTATCCTTGGTCGGAACTTCGCGAGTGAGATATATGCCAAGACCAAAGCCGGTCACGGTCAGCGTCGCAGTCACGGACTGAAGAGCAGCGTGGATCTTCACAATTGGCAGCGATGGTGGAAGCAAGTGAATGAAGCTCGCGAAGGTGGGATAGAGGAGGAGAAACACAACGGACATGATCGATCCGTGCACCGTTCGGATTTTCATCAATTTGTTGATTTTGGCCATCCATGGGCCCATATCTGCCGGGGTTGCTGAGGTTTATTGAGATGAGCCAGAGGTTGCTTCATCAGCTGGGAGAGCTGACCGTCCCACTAGTTGCGGCACCGGGTCGACATCGTTCATGTTGTCATTTCCATACGTCTCGACTGCAGTGATGCGTATCGGACCGGAATATATTTGACCGTGTTCCTCATATGCCCAGGTCCAATCTTCCAGCCCACCGAAAATGTGTTGGCCCATACAACGGAACTCGGTCACCACAACGCCATCATGGACAGAGGGTGGCTCCTTGAAAACAAAACACTCTGGTGAGCTCGATCCTGTCTCTGTATGAACTGCATTCTCACTAGAGGAGAGAAAGAGCGACATAGTGTCTGGGGCCATGACTGACGGTATGCGAGTACAGCCCAGTCGATGTCAGCCGGAGCAGTAAGTCGAATGTAGGTATCGTCGGTTTGTATAAAATGGTAGGCTATGTCACTGCGACCTGGGGGATGAAGCACATGGCTTTGACCCATCACAAAGTGAGCTTTCGAAACTCGTTAGCTTTCGATCGAGAATAGCAAACTCGGGGAGGCAGTGGAATGTGTGTTTAGGGGTTATGCACACAAAACTCATGTAAACGCACCGAATCCAGCGAGCAGGAAAAAGACTGCCAGTGAGAACATTTTGTCGTGGTATTTGATGGAATACAATATAAAAGATGCTCTTCAGCTTGGTTCATATCCTACAAAGACATAGCACCCTTGAATTTATATCTAAAAAAAACCTTGGAACTTCAGCGAGCAGTTTAGGCATCGAACACCTTGTGAGATAGAAGAGCCACTAGGCTGGACTTGGAAAAAGGGCATCGGGCTTTCGACTCCGGGATTTGCAGATACTCCCCGATTAGGCTTAAATCCCGAAGGATATTCTCCATCATCCCACATAGTCAATTTTAGACTGTGTAACAGATCTAGATGGGGAGCTGACAGAAGTGAGAAAATCCGCGGCTTTGGATTGGACCGCACTGGAAACGCGAATGCGAATCCGAATGCGCATATTGGCTTTCGACACCAGGAAGCTTGGGACGCTCATTTTCGGGAGAACCCATGAATATATCTTATCTGTGAAGACTGCGTATATAGTTTTAATTGGTAGTCTAGTCATGTGTCATGTTTAGCTACCGTATCTATGCATGCTGCGCCCCTCTTGAGGTTGGCATGGCATCACATAGACTGCGAGTACCAGATACTCACATCCGCTGCCCTCACCTGTACCATCGAAAACCTCTGTTGCACAGCCTTCCTCTCCTCAGTCCATGACGTGTCTTGAAATGCCTTCATTTTCTCCAAAAGGTTTAGCAGGAGAAATGGTGGATATTGGAGGATGTTTGGGCTACTTGAATGGTACCTAGGTAGTTTTCAGGTGAAGACAGAAGTTCCTCCTTGAGCAGAGAATGAATTTTCAGGACGAACAGTAAGAGTAAAAGTTCTTATCGGTTCTATAAACATGTGATAAAGGTCCAAGACTACCTAGTCCCACTTCACATCGGGATTCCAGGCGAGTGTCGTGCGGCCAGACTTTGGAAAGATAGGACGTCCACGGTAGTTATAGACTGCCGTATTCTGCACAGGCGATTCGAATGTTGTTATGTCTCATACAATATATGTAGGCTCTCAGGGCTAGTGAAAGTAAACAGCTCCTACCAGAAATGACCAATTGGAATCGTGGGTAAGACAAATGGGTAATGTTGGCATGTTATTTATCCAGTAAAATAGGAATATCGCGATGGTGGTATGACGAAGCAGACAGGATGATGGGAGTTCTATGGACCTGCAGGCAGTGGTGAATAATGCCTTGGACTTACGAAGCTTCAATAGGTAGGAAAGGTGTGTGTAATTGCCCAGGCGCTTGGTCTTTCCAACTGTAAAATTGCGGCATGAAATACCCTACCATGCTCAACGAGTGCCCGATGCGATATTGCAGCGCTATGTCACACGAAAGTAGAAAGATAGCTTCACTCGGGTACAAAACAAGTATTATAGAGCTCGAGGAGGACCTTGGTCGGCCGCCCGGGGCGTCTGTCTCAACTGTTTAAAAAAATTGGAAGAGTTGTTGAGAGGCAGTGGGTACGGATGCTACTGGCTGAGAAAGAAGGAAAGAAGGAGTCTGCTAGCTACTACCTATGTAGCATGCAGGGTCTTTGGGCGTCTTGGGCGTCCCAGCGCCTGGAAGGAGAGAGCTGTGGAGCGAGGGCGGACCGTGAAGGCGGCCCGGGGGGCCCGGGCGGGGCGAGGAGGACGACACGTGACCACATATCACGTGCTGTTGGTCACATGACCCGGCGCAGGATCCCACCTGGCCCCGGGGGCAGCCCGACAATTGAGCACTAGGATCCTTGAACGGTGCCAACTGTTCGTATACAAGAAGTTTTCCCGGCGGTGATGAAACCGTCGCTAGTAGACTTTGCTATCTGTGATGGAAATAACTCCCCACTGTGGAGTGTGTTTTATATAAGCTTATGTTTTAGGTGAGCGCTACTCTGCGGATGCCTCGTGGTTCATTTTGTAAGTGGCCGAACTAAGAGATGGGTTCTAGAGTGGAGTTCTCTTTGTCTGCCCGTCGATCCATGGATCTTGCCACAAAGAGTCTCACTTACTGCGAGATCTATTAAGAACGATAACTCTAACGCAACAATGAAAACTCGAGTAAATTTGTTTTGGGTTTTTAAGACCCAGCAAATGATGCGCTGAGCTCATGAGATCTCCCGTCCATTGGAGGAGATTCCGGGCCCGTCCGGGGTCAAAGCGCGGGGTAGGGAACGTCCGGGGTAAAACTCACCGAGCCTCTGATCTGCGGATGAGATGACACCGAGAGCTGTTAAGGGGGGATCAGATTCTCGAATAATTTAATATATTTCATTTGGATCCTGCAAGCCCAATTGTCTCCCAGTCTCCCACAGAGATCATGAGCATCTGACTTCATGTCCAGAGTCCAGCTTTCGGGAACGCTCTGAATGGGTCACGGATGTTGAAAACGTGCTGGTATTCGACACCAGAGCTGAGGCAGCGCGCGAAAAAAAATAATCAGCGCTTACCCTCAGCCCGGTTAAGTTCCCGAGGTCACTCACTCGTGATAGGCTCGGCAGTGAGCCACCCTGGCATGGCATCAGGAGAGAATTTAAAGTGCGCAACCAGAAACCTGAGACGGGAGACCAGTATGACTCGCACAAAATAAACGAGCCAGGACTCTGGCCTCCTTAAGATCCAAAGCAGGAAATTATCCGGCGCATAGGACGCCACAAATCAGACGGACACCACCACTTGTAGACACCAAATTGCCACTTCAGCATATACCCCGCAAAGGAGCCAATGCATTTACTTCCGGCTAGTACTTATCAGGCCTAGAACCTATCAGATTCGCCAAAAGCCCCTAATCAAGTGACGCCCAGGCTGCTACCGTAGTGTCCGGAAAATGACCCTGAATGGACATAGGGTTGGGGAGGTCAAAGTCCGGGGCAAGCTTCTCTCAATTAAGCCAAGACCCGGGATCTCCATTACGGGCGTCGCACGTATAAAGATCCGAAGCCCCCCCCAGTCGGCCCTGCCTCTTTTTCATTCACCCGTTTCTTTTGAGGATCGTCAACATGAGCAACGACTTATCAGAGAAGCAGAGTTCGGCGATGGAGGTCGAGGACCATGCCACCTCCGCGAATGAGCCGGTGTACGATGTCAGCGAGAAAGTCGACTACGACAGACAGGGTGCCATCGATGCCGAGATCGCTGAGCGTAATATGACTGTGATCCAAGCTGTCAAGGCCTACCCCGCTGCCAGTTGGTGGGCATTCGTGATGTCTTGCACCATTGTAAGCGCTTGTCCGTGATATGCAGATAACTTCATCTGACACTGCGATAGATCATGGAGTCATACTGCGTTTTCTTGATGGGACAGTTCATCGCCACGGATAGATTCGCCAAAGATTTCGGTGTACACAGCGCAAGAACAGACAAGTGGATCATCGAGGCCTCATGGCAGTCAGCATTCCAGTGCAGTGGACCCATCGGTGCCTTCATCGGTGTATTCATCGCGGGTCCTATCACGAGTTATGTTGGATATCGATGGGCAACTATTGGCGGTCTCATGGCTCTGAACGGCTTCATCTTCATCTTCTACTTCGGAAACAGCCAGGGAATGTTCTTTGCGTCTCAGATTCTGGAGGGCATCCCGTGGGGTATTTTCATCGCCAACGCACCCGCCTACTGTGCCGAGATCGTGCCAATGAGACTACGAGCTCCGGCGACGCAGATGTTGCAGATGTTCTGGGCAATTGGATCCATCATCGTCGGTGGTATCACCTACCACTACCAATCGAAGGATGATCCCTCGGCGTACAGGTTCGTTCGCATCCATCGTTACCATCGAGGAGCACTGTGCTAACAGCTCACACTAGAGTTCCCATTGCGCTCCAGTGGATGTTCCCTACTCCTCTCGCTATCCTACTTTTCCTTGCGCCTGAATCTCCCTGGTGGCTCGTGCGACAGGGTCGTCTGGCCGAGGCAGAGAAAGCCGTCAAGCGCCTGGGACGCGCGAGTGCAACCGATAATCCCGCCGACGCCGTTGCAATGATGCGTCGCACGATTGAGCTCGAGAAGACTGAGAAGAAGCCCAATTTGATTGAACTGTGGAAAGGCACAGATCTCTACCGCACATTGATCGTGTGCGGTGTGTACGCGTCTCAGAATCTGACGGGCAATCTGATTGCCAACCAAGCGGTTTACTTTTTCAAACGTGAGTCCAGCCACCCCCCCCCCCCCCCCTCCGCAGTCATATGGCAGACTAACATCTTCTCAGAGGCCGGTATGCCAGACAACACCGCATTCGCACTTGGCCTTATAACTTCTGCCCTGCAGTGGGTCATGGTCATGGGCTCTTGGGTTCTAACCACATACCTTGGCCGACGCACCATCTATGTCTACGGTCAACTCATCAACTGTGTGTTCCTGATCGCACTCGGGATTGCAGCTTCGGTCGGCGACAGCGATCCGGCGAGCAATGCACAGGCTTCGCTTGGCTTAATTGTTTCTGTCCTGTTCTGCTTGGGACCCGCGCCTACATCTTGGGTCATCATCGGCGAGACATCTTCCGTCCGCCTCAGACCTTTGACTACCGGTGTTGGACGAGGTGCCTATTACTTGGTCAATATTCCTTGCATCTTCCTTTCCAGCTACATGCTCAACACTGATGAGGGCAACCTGGGCGGCAAGAGCGGCTACGTTTGGGCTGGTACTGCCTTCTTCTGCACGGCTATGTCTTGGTGGTTCATCCCGGAGATGAAGCACCGGTCCTTCCGTGAGATTGACATTCTGTTCAAGCGTAAGGTCCAGGCTCGCAAGTGGAAGAAGACGGTCGTCGATATCCGCGATGATGAGTAGATGGATTTCATTGAAGAAGCCTGGCTGGTACTCTTTGTGTTGGCCATGATGGTAGAATCGAGTTGATCAATATTTATGGGTAATAATTCAAAGATTTGTCGAAGAGTGAGGATCGAGGTGAAAGGCCCTACATCCTCCACTCTCACCGGCAATAGCTTTTACAGCACCAGACTTGCTTTTCGTATATCTAAGTTCAAAGACTAGCACGAAATCATCCCGATAGGAAAGGCTTGTTGAGTCTGGCTCATGCACACAAGCTTTCTCTCGTTTTGCCGGGGCTATAATCCCGAAAGTAAAAGATGGATCTTTTTCCAGCCTTATAATAGGAAGCCTATAGCAAATCCAATTACAATGAACGTGAATCGCAGTGCATCAAAATGCATTGACCTACGGAATAGATTCGATCGTGACCATAGCGTTCATCCATCTACCGAAAAGGGGCAATTAAATCCCCGAAACTGGGCCGCGTGGCAGCGGTTGATTTCTCACCCTGTACCAATCACCCATCAGCCAAGCCTCTGTTATGAAATTAGAACAGCCTCACGTGTGGTGGCCTTGACCTTCAGCCCCTGGGGCCAAAACAAGCCGCCAATGAAGATTTAGTACGATTATGGTCATCAGGCTAAATTCGGAGCACTAGGAATGAAACAGGGGAATTATCGAGGACCAGTGATTGCGGAGAATTGCCTAGATGGGGATCTGGGGCAATTAGGCTACTATTTGTAGCCAATAGCCCAAAGTGGTAAATGCTTCAACAGCCACGGAACGCCGTTGGCTGCCAAGTCGGCTAGCTCAACGGAGACTTCGGGACATTGAGGTAAGCTGATGTCTGCATATAACATTAGCCAACCTACATGTGATCGAATTCAGCAATAATGATCGATTTGCCCATAAGGGAGAAAACTGGAGAGGCGACAGCCGGTGAGCCTTGAGGGCAAAATGGTCAACCGAGGGGGATTTTGATTCCAAGCCCCGGAGCTAGGTGCGGCATTCATAAGCAGAGCTCATTTCAGCACCAGTCGAATGGGGTATTTAGATCCTCAATGTGACCAAACCCGTCACATGCTCACCCTCAGTACCCGTGGACGGAGTACTAGCTCAAGTCGGGAGTTGGTCATGGTCGGACTAAGGGCGAGTTTTCCTGATTCGGCTCAAAACCACGCCCTCGACTCAGCTTCATCTGCT
Source organism: Penicillium olsonii (assembly GCA_911174995.1). NCBI lineage: Eukaryota > Fungi > Ascomycota > Eurotiomycetes > Eurotiales > Aspergillaceae > Penicillium > Penicillium olsonii. Next base: position 194,657 of record CAJVNO010000019.1, on the reverse strand, counting down.
TCTCTGGGAGTTTTACCAGCTCTTCCATGCACCACAGCTTGTCCTCTATTCGGTTCATGCAGAAGAAGCGAAGGGTTTCCAAGTCGGGGGACCCCAGATTACCTGGTCGGGCAGCCGGTGGCCTGCAGGGCCTAGCCCCGATTAATCCCTGCAAGTTAAAAGTGCCGTTTGATCCACCGGGGCATTAAGTATCGGCGACAGAGCTGCCCTCGGAAGCGTGCATGAGCGAATAAGGACAGAAATGTCCCGATACATAAGCCGCATATCGAGTCCGATAGTAATTTTGGCGTCGGCTTTGAATTTTGTATGATTCCGCGCAGGCTTATTGCCAGCAAAGTCGAAGAAAAATCCCCAAACTTGGCACCAAGAACCCTAAGAAGCCAACGCGGACATAGAGCTGTTCTGAAACCGCGTTTCAATATATCGTGAGCGCTCGGGCTGCGCCAAATGTGCCCGGCAAGATCAAGGACGCTGCTGCTCATATCATTCCAGAAGGATAAACACCGACGGTTATGCCGGCCGCGGCATCAGAGGAGCCAAAGCGGTGGCGAATCTGTTTTAAAGCACGAAAAAACCTTGATATTTGTAACCGTAGCTATGTGCCATGCCCAGGTGGTTTGGTTTGAATCGTGGTTCGATGGAACGGGAGGGCCTCGTGCGGCTCGGTTTTACCGCGGCAGTGGAGCCCGGGGCTCAGGCGCGTAACTCCGGGGGAGAGCCCTAAGGAATCGTATGCTGTACTCATAACCACTAGAATCAAGCATTAAAGGAGGACTTCAATCGATTATTACCTCGGAGTTCTCACTGTTTGATGCTTTTTTTTTTTTTTTTTTTGAAAGGAAAAGATTTTTTGGTTCTTGTGGTTACCTCCTGTCCACCTGGGCGGGTGGGTGGCCTCGTGACCTCCGTGCATTTCCAAGGTTGTTATCTTGAGAATTTCCTTAGTCTATAGGCGACTACTTTTTTCCGACTATCACATACGACCACAGGGTGTGGAAAACAGGGCTTCCCGTCCGCTCAGCCGTACTTAAGCCACACGCCGGTGAGTTAGTAGTTGGGTGGGTGACCACCAGCGAATCCTCACTGTTGTATGTTTTTTTTATTTGTCTCAATGGTTTTTTTTATTGAAAGCAAGCGGTCATGTATCATCAAGGTCCACGGTTGCATATCTGGTAGCAAAACCGGGGCTCATTGGGGTGTGTCAGGGAATATTTGATGGAGGTTCTCCTGACTGAGTCGAGGTGCGGGTTGGAAATGAAAGAGCATAAAAGAACGACAGACCGTGAGAAAGGTGAGATACAAGTCGAAAGATAAACCGCAAAATCCATACAGCAATTTGTATCCATGCGGCATCGCCGAACCATGGCATCAAAGTATTTCGACGATGTTGTTGTATTACAATTGGACAGCCTTACTTTGATTCCATGGTTCATCCGGCGACGCCGTACCTAGGTATCTCGATGTTTTACACTTCACGCCTGGTATCTCCTGCCTCATCTTTGGAGTCTCACTGTTTCCTGTCAATCTTCATCAAACTTTTATTAACTGTCATCGTCTCTACTCCCGTGGATTCTCGCGTTGAGTCACTCTTTGTCCGTTAGGTCGTCATCTCTATTGGAGCAGCTACTGCCTAACACCGGAAAGAGAGAACAGAGTAAGTTCAATTGACTGAGGAGGGAAACTGAGAGGGAAGAGAAAATTGATTCTGAGAAGCAACTGCGAGGTAGAAGCAGAGCAGAGAAGAGAGCTACAACTGAATTAGAAGGGCATATAACCATCCATCTCAACAGCTACTTATGAGCTCATTGTCTCAATAACCTCGTGTCGAGCTGCTTTGCCTTTCACCCACTTATCAACTCATTATCTCTGGACTCTCGTGTCTAGACACGATGACTCCTTCGCCACCAAGGCAGAATACGCCTTCAGGCTCATCCAGGACTCCAGTCAACAATTCACCATTGATTGATTCGCAGCCACTTCCTATGCCTCAAGGCAAATATCCCCTCCGCCAGATTCTGGAAGACGGTTTTCGAAGCCCTTCAGGTCAGCCTGCTCTATCCCACCGCATACCATGCCCAAACGGACGGACAGTCCGAGAGAACCAATCAGACCATCGAAATCATGATCCGATTCTGGTGTTCGGCCAACCCGGCTAAGAACTGATCGGGAGACCCGAGCCCTCGCTCTTCTGAAATTTGCAGGCAAGGCAAAGGAAGCAGTCGCAGAGTTCAAAGAAGCTCTAGAGAACATTCCAACTTCACTCGGCATTGAACTGAGTGATGCATATGAGATGGATGAGTCCGTGGGCATCTTTACGATCATGTTTTGGGTTACATTTGCCCGGCTCCAAGATCAAACAACGATGCCTATTGAGCCTTTGCTCGAAATACTTGGGCCTTCGTTGATCCATGGCAAGTCGCTGAGCGCAGTATCACGAGTGGGAATGGAGGTTTCTCTCCCGCTCGGCAAAGGGAAGGAAAGGTCCGAAGACGGGGGAGAGTAGTATGTTGTGTGGGATCTGTTATTGTGCTCTTAATCACAGATACCTAGCAACTTGAAATCTGAAATTTAATTTCTTTAACGGCCTAGAGAATTTACATAAAGCACCTAGGCACCCAGACAGCCAGATACCCCTTGTCATCGCTGCGCTGAACGGGCATGCCCAAGCCGCCGAATTGTTTCTTAATGACGAGTACCAGATCCAATTCCAACGAGACAGACAGGGCCGATTTGACAGCTCTTTCTGTTGTAGGAAAAGCCGGGCATACATACATGGTCCAGATCCTGCTCGGAACGAGCGGAGCCAACCCTAATATTCTCCAGGGCTGCCACGATTTGCGATACTTGGCCCTACACAATCGTGAGATAGTTAAGGGTAGATGCATACCGGCAGAGCTCAATCCAGCATTTGGAGTAATTTGTCCTTTCTCCATTCCTTCAAATCAAACTTGCCCGCTCTCAACTTGTCGAGCGGTCCATTCCACACGAAGCAAACACCTTCGATGGTCTTCACGACTTCGTCATCATCATTCAGTATTTCAATCGAGCACGATTGACGTCTGTATCTATCCGTTTCGTAGGCCGCGAGACGATCAAGCTGTATGGTCGACAAGGGCTCACTAACCATGCCATTAACCGAATGGCATGGCTTATCGACCAGAGCCGGGTAAGGACCCCAAAGCTGGATCTCATAGCCAAACACCCTCGCACGTCGCAGGATAGGGGTGATCTTGGCCAACCCAAGACTTGACGTAGCGTGTCTGGGTCCTGTAATGTCCCGTAGAAAAAGCAATATTGATCTTGGAAGGGGTCTTCGGGGGACGGCCGCTCAAGGGGGGGATCAGGTCCCGGGATAATCACTGGGTCATGCCCGGTGGCATCCGCGTGAAGGGGTTCGCAGGCTGTTGGGGATGGTTGGGCGTGGTGCATCGTTGGGATGCATCAATCGACGATGGAAGATGAGTTGGGAATATTGTCGGGAGTATTGTGAAGAATTGACCCAGGGCGAGACCGTGAAGATTACATCAATGCAGCGTCCTCAGGTGACAGCCCTGCTTCCCTCACTGGTCCATTCCATCAACACTTCCACGGCTCGAACGCTGGACACTTCGCGGTTCCACGGTTCTGGTCCCGCCCCTCGGGAAGTCCCGAGCTCCAGTCTGCCAAGATCAATATACTATACACGTCTCTGTTGGGACTCTGTCGATTCTGAGAGCACGATTTTACACAAGGGGGACAAAAGTGTGAAAAGATTAAGCCTCTAGAGCGTGGACTCGAACGCAACCTGAATATCTGCTGAAGGCAACTCTGAGCAAATTACCAGTTGAAATCAGCTACTTACCCATACCCGAAGAGGTGTCGTGTACGACCGGCAGTAATAACGTGTAGGAAGAAAGCTTTATCTCCATATAATCATCTGTTTGAGAAATAATTTCCCACATGGGGTCTTCGACCTCGGGACTTCGTATTCTATATCAGAGCTCCTCCTCTATTTAATATTTTTTTTCGCGTGAACTTTCGCGGCCGCAGGCCATATGGCTTGGACGGAGTTTTGTCGAGCAGCACGATGTTTCGGAAGCATTTATCAAGGCTGGAGTGACCATCCACCTTCGTGCCGAAAGGAAGTGCACGCCACAGCGCAAGTCCCGTGGACCCAGAGGGAGCGCAAGCGTCGCCTGGGTTGGTCTATGCTGGAGACGATGGTGGAAGCCTCACAAATTTCTGTCACATCGACGAGATATACGCAGACATCAAGAGAGTCACGGGAGTCGCAGAGACCAGGATAGAGGTAGCCAGTCAGAGATGTCTCAAGCCTCTTCTATTTCAGACCTTCTATTCACACCTGCAGATCCTGGCAACAACGGATGATACATTTTTTGATCTATCTACCTGGTGCAATGTGAAAACGGTGCAATACGAGAGACCAATACCTAAGCTCTGGAGCCCTACAGGCTTCTGGGACTTCTCAATGGACAAATGGTCCACGTGCCCTAGTCTGGAGGAAATGTACTGTAGCTTGGGAGCAACCTTCCAAGGTTGATATTTGCAAAGAGTGTTGACCTCTCTGATGTAATTATCCATTATACTGATATAGATTTCCTTGCCAAGTAAAGCCGTCCATATTTGGTATTCATACGATTTGTTCTATTTTATAGAGCAGAAAAGCAATGACCCAACCTTGGGAGCTTTAAGAATAAAGTGGGCCCCGGCAATGGCCCCGCGCTGGTATCTAAACCTGCTTGACAAGAGGCTTAACCCCTTATGAAGTCAACAATGCCCCTAAGACGTCGCCAAGACCTCAAAACAAGGCACCGAACTCAGACCTGAACACAGACTTTTCTGTCGCATGCGAATGACTTGCAAAATGACACAATGGCCACGATCTACTTGATCCAGTGGGATTTCAACCCCTGCAGACTTGTCTGGCCTGGAGAAATGACATCATGTCACACATAGGGCCGAGGCTGGGGGGTGTCGATCGTGAAGATCTAGCCAGTCGTAAGGCTGTGACTGCCGGAATACTGGACCACCAATCAGAGATAGTCCTCGGAGGAGCTGCAGGTCTTGGTATTGGCATGCAGAGAACGCTGGGCTTAGGCCTTCAGCATATCGATGTAGCCTACTGTATGTACTCAAGGGCTTGACCTCTTAGGACTCCAGGTTCTGTGAAGGCAAACCACCTCCGCTACGAGGGTCTGAGCTCAAAAAAATAACAGGATTTCATATTCCTATGATGAAGCAACGCTATCTATGTACAGCCAACGCCGTGAATGCCAAGGATCCCGCCAATATCAAAATTCAGGGCTGAAGAAACAAAGCCGAAACGACAAAAAGATACAAGAATTGGAGGGAGTGGATCACCGATCGAAAATTCCTCTCATGGATGCACAGGCATCCCGATATAATACGTCCACGCTATCCTGGTCTCGCCAAGGGTTCGGCGACTTGTCCCATGCATGCCGAGCTTTCTCGATGAGCATGGCACGAGGGCGTTTGCCAAGCGTTTCCAGACGACGCACAAACGCCTGACCTTCTTTCATCAACATGTCCCACTCACAGATGAACAGGAAGACATCACGGGGAAGACCCTCGGACAAGAGACGGTCGGTTGCGTGGATGGGAGAAGCATATGGCGAGACACGCTCGTCCAGATCAGGCAGATAGGATTCGTCGAACAAGGTAGTGAAGAAGGCGGGAAGAGTCTTGTCCGGCATGAGACTCATGGCCCGACGGTGGTCACGAGATTCCTGGAAATCAAGAATGGGATACCAGCAGAACAGAGCGACGATATTCAAATCAGCGACCTGGCTCAACAGATTCTGTGTTGACTCTGCTCGGCCCAGATTCTCTTTGATTTCGGACGATATGCGGCCCCGTAGCCGCAACGGCACAGTTACGGCTAGGTTGCCACCCGCCGAGAACCCGCTCAGCGCAATCCTACTCACATCGAGACCGAGTTCCCCAGCGTGCATGGCCAGGTACAGGAGTGCTTCGACTCCATCGTCTACGGCGGCCGGGTAGGGGTGCTCCGGGGCCCGCCGGTAGCTGACACTCACCATGACCGCGCCGGTGTGGTCCAACACGGATTTCGCCCAGCGAGAATCATCCGTAGCCGCCCCGAGTGTGAAGCCCCCGCCGTGGAAGTTGACGCATACTGGGAATTTGTGACCCAGACGTCGTTGTTCGTGGTAGTTGGGTGGGACGTAGAAGTGTAAGACGAACGACTGCTGATTGTCGACGCGGACGGAGCGGGTAAATAACGGTCGCGGGGGTCGGGGGGGACCGATGTCATGCAGAAACATGCCGATGCGCATCAGGAACCGCCAGAAGACGGCCTGCACGTAGAGCCACCAACGAGAGGAAGCCATGACGGTTCGGATGTGATCGTGTTCCTCGTTGACATGCGTGTCGGAGGTTCGGATGCGCAGATGCCGGAAGTCCGGTGACCACTGATAAGGCGAAAGTACTCCGTACAGACACGCGCTGCAGCGTGGTGATTCCTAAGGGATAGAGAATAGTAAATCGAAGCAAGGCGTACACGGGTTTAATGAGGTTGAATTAAGGTGATCAGAGAGCAGTGTCCCGACTCCATACCAAGAAATCAAGGATTCGCATTTCTTGGTTTCGGGGGTGATGTCATTGGATTGTCGGTTTCGTCGCCTGTTTATTCTCCTATATTAAAACACCCACTCTTCTACTCTGTACTTACTCCGTACATTTCTGACAATTGTCTGTTCTTCATTCCATTGAAGGCTTTGAGCTGGTTCCTTGCTTACGATCCAACGATCGCCGGGTCCGGGTCCTCCCCCCACCATTCTCGTATACAACTCTCCCCCTCTTCACTCTGTGTGCGAATAGACCTCTTTCACCATGTCGATCAAACGCGCCCTTTCCAAAGCAATTAAAGGGCATATGGGAGGCGAGGATGACTCCTCGGGCTCCAACATTCGGACAGCTCTATCCGCTAAAACCCGGACCTCAACCTCGCGGTCCGCGTCCCCCACTGCGTCCCCTCGGCGCAGCATTCTAGGGAACTTCCTCCGCGATAAGAATGACTACGTATCCTCCTCCGACGATGTCTCTGATGACTCTTCTACTGGTGCCTTGAGCAAGAACCAGCAGAAGCGGCTGGTGCGCCAACACAGGCGGAGCGAGCGCAGCCGGCTCAGCGAGGAGATGTTCTCCGAGACCGACCACCGTCGCAAGGAAGAGGAGATCACCAAAGCAGCGGCTGAGGAAACTGCAGAGATGAAGGCCCGGTATGGTCAGCTGCCTTTGATGCAATCGTCAGTGCGACCCCGGGAACTGCGGACTCGGATTGACGACATCACCCCTTCCATGGAGGGACAGGAGGTGACCTTCACGGCACGACTCCATGTAATTCGCCGAATGAGTGCCAAGCTCGTCTTCTTAGTCTTCCGTCAGCAACTGGGTACTTTCCAAGGTGTGCTGCACGAGAAACCGGGCGTCGCCTCCATTGCGATGATACAGTGGGTCGAGCACCTCCGAGTGGGGTCGTTCGTGAAGGTCCGCGGTACCTTGCAGAAGCCCGAGGTCCCCGTTCTGGGCTGCACCATCCATGATGTGGAATTGGCAATTGACTCCGTTCACCTTCAAGTTCACCGCGAGGAGCCTGTGCCCTTCAGTGTGTACGAAGCTGAGATTCGGACCAATGAGGAAGAGAAGGCCGAAGGTCGTCGCAACCATATTCCTGACCGGACTCGTTTGGCCAACCGAATCCTCGATCTGCGCACGGCGACCTCGCAATCTATCTTCCGTATCCAGTCTGCCACCTGCAATCTCTTCCGTGGCGCCCTCGATGATCGCGAATTCATCGAGATTCACACCCCCAAGCTGCAAGGTGCCGCCACCGAGTCGGGATCCAGTGTGTTCCAGGTCAACTACTTCGGTCGCCCTGCGTTCCTGGCCCAGTCTCCACAACTGGCCAAGCAGATGGCCATTGCTGCTGATTTCAACCGCGTGTACGAAATCGGTGCTGTCTTCCGTGCCGAAAACTCCAACACCCACCGCCACCTTACTGAGTACACTGGATTGGATCTTGAGATGGCCATCGAGGAGCACTACCATGAGATGCTCGAAACCCTTGATGCAGTGATCAAGAACATCCTGCAGGGTATCTACACCAAGCGCCGCCGTGAGGTCGAACTTGTCAAGCACCAGTTCCCCTCGGAGGATCTTGTCTGGTTGGAGACCACCCCCATCATCCGCTTCACGGATGGTATTAAGATGCTGAATGAGTCTGGCTGGCTGAATGAAGAGGGTGAACAACTCCCTCTCGACGAAGACTTGGGTACTCGGGATGAGATTCGTCTTGGCGAGCTTGTCAAGGAGAAATTCGGCACCGATTACTACGTTCTGGACAAGTTCCCTCGCAGCGCACGTCCGTTCTACACCATGCCTGACGCCGAGGATGACAAATTCACCAACTCGTTCGATATGTTCATTCGCGGTCAAGAAATTGTATCTGGTGGCCAGCGTATCCACGACCCTCACATGCTTGAGGAAAACATGCGCCGCGTGGGTATCAACCCTGATGATATGGAAGAATATCTTGAAGGCTTCCGCTGGGGTGCCCCGCCTCATGCCGGTGCAGGTGTCGGTCTTGAGCGTATCGTGATGCTTATTCTCCAGCTGGGCAACATTCGATTGACCTCGCTCTTCCATCGCGACCCCAAGAGTCTGCCTGCGAAGCCAGTCACGGAGAAGCTCCGCCACCCCGAGTCTTCTACCCTCGAGCCCGTATGGCTACATGAGCGCAAGGCCAGGCTCGCCGCAGACGTCAGTGAGCTGCAGCCACTGGAGCACCTTGTAGCCAACTATGGCGATGCTACATCGACCTCCTGGTTCGATGAACGTTTCAAGATCTGGCGTGACATGGCAACTGGTGCCGCTGTAGCCTACGTCCCCAGCTCCAACAACTACGCTATCATCCCCGGTGACCCCGCCTGTGACCCCAAGCAATTCACCCGCACCATCACACAATTCCTTCAATGGCTTCGCCGCGAAACCAAGCTCAAGCCCGTGTGGATTCTTTGCTCGCCTGCCGTTGAAACCATCCTGGGTGAGCGCCTCGGCTGGCGCAGCTTGTCTTGCATCGCCGAAGAGCGCGTCGACCCTTCGCGCAACCAAGCCGCCTCCGACGGAGAAATTGCACGCAAGCTCCGCCGTGCCGAAAACGAGGGCATCAAGCTGGTCTCGATGAACCAGGGCGAGATGGTTCCAGCGGACATCCGCGAGAAGATCGACACCCGCATCAGCGATTGGCTTTCCAACCGTAAGGGTACCCAAGTCCACCTGTCTCAGATTCGCCCATGGTGCGACTCCGAGCACCGCTGGTACTTCTATGCTCTCGACAAGGAAGGTACTGTCTGCGCATTTGTGGCCTTGGCTCAACTCTCCCCTGCCCACGGCATGCAAGTCAAGTACAGTCTTGACTTCCCTGGCGCCCCCAACGGCGTCATCGAGTACATTGTCACCCATGCCATCCAGACAGCCGCCAAGAGCGGCGTCAGCGGCCTCACTTTCGGCGCTGGTGCCACCTCCCAGCTCATCCCCGGCCACAACATGCACGGCACCAAGGTCAAGATGCTGGAGCACACCTACGAGGCCCTCGCGAAGCAGTTCCACCTTGTTCGGAAGAGTGAGTTCCGCGCCAAGCTCGGTGCCACCGAGGACCCGCTGTACATCTCGTACCCCTCGCACGGCCTTGGGTCGAAGGGTATTCGTGCGATCTTGAATTTCTTCGAAGATTAAATGATTAATTCGGTCATGTGCTACGACTTTGACGTTGTTCGATAATCCTTGGCTGTGTGCGAGATCCCTACTCTTCTAGAGTGTCGGGAGATGCATAGAGTAGACAGACGGAAGACGAAAGATGAGGCTTTGCTTTTTCGGCGTCGGTTGTCCTTTTTCACCTCCCCCCTTTTTTTGTTTATTCCCCCTTATCGCTCCTGTCAGCCCCTTTATGTATGTATCTTGATTTGGTGGTTCTGGCATCTAATGGCTTTCTTACGTTTTACATTTCTGTTAGCACATCTTCGTGCTATATTCTTTTCTCGGTGTGATGTAACAGCCACCTGGGCTCACCGGTGCATTTCAAGTAGTCCGTAGGTGCATACGGAGTAGTCAAGGCCATACTAGGAAGGGATCACGTCCATGGATCTTTCGGCGAATTAGAATATTTTTTATATTACACTCCTATATACTCCCGAGGTCCGACCTAGGGAGACTTCCAAGCTTGGAATGAGTCAGATTTCAGCACAATTCAGGGCTTCGGTTCCAGATTATTTGTTCTTCATCTCCTCCAAGCTCCGCTGCCGCCTAGCATCATCAATCACCCTCCCCACCTCGCCCACAATCCACCTTCCAAGCACCACTGAAAGAACAGTAACAACGAGAATCCACCCCGCAGTCGGCACCAAGGAGCGCGGGAAAACATTGAATAAGAAAGGATCGAGAATCAGATCCACCGCTACAGGCGGAACTTCCCGCATCAGAGTCTTGTTAGTGCTGAAATAATCCGCCGCAGCGTGAACGCGTAGGAAAAGCACCGAATCGCTCGATGGTGCCGTGTCAAGCGATTTCATCTCTCTAGGCGAGCCAGCTCGACGCGGAATCGCGTCCTCCTGAAGCTGGCTGTCTATCGTGGCCAGACGAGCGGCCGTGTAGACACTGAGTGAAGACAACAGGGCTGTATCCTCAATCGTTTGGGAAAGAGGATACGTGGTGAGAGTGAATGATGTCGGTTGCTGTTTAGATTAGCCCAGTACCTAGTAGTGAGAACATGCGAGTCGAACTCGCATGTAGAAGATGATGGGAGAAGGACTTACGATTGAAAGCCAGCAGACTCGCACTTCGTACCGCTGTCCCGGGTTCAGGTTTTCGAGGAAGAACCACGAGTCTGAACCCTGGGATGCTGCGGTTGTTGGGAATGAGGCATTGAGTCTCGTGCGTACTACGGAGTTTTGGGGTGAGAGTCTTTCGACGCCGAGGTCGTCGAGGGATGGCTCCTTGGAGGGAATGGTTGATGCTGGTGGTGCGAGGAAGATGGTCTTTTCCACGTTCGCTTGCACTGAAATAATTGGGAGCAGCAGCCCTAGTAGTGATAGGGGTCTGATTTGCATGGTGTTGCTGCACCTCGGTGACGTGATGTTCCCAGCGTGATGTGATGTCTTAGCGACGGCTGATAGCAGCTAATAGCAGCTCATGGGAATCCCAGATTTGGGGGATTTTATTGAGAGACTCTGGTCAATTAGCATTGATTCATGAAATACTCGAATTGGATTTAATACTTTACCGATGTATGTGTTGCTAACAGGGCATCGGAGTAGATAGCCAAATGGTTAGATTTGCGGGTGGATCCGAGCTGACCGAGTATTTGGCTCCAGGGCTCCAGGGCTCTTCTGTTTACCACACCTGGGCAGTCTTTGTCTACTCTGTACCTACTTCTTATTTCGTCTGATCTCATTTCTTTTATTTTAGCTATTCTCCTTAATATGACTATTCCCCTCAGCTGGTCGAGTCAAGGCAATCACGTGCCATCACGGGACTCCGGACGAGGCGGTCAGTAACTGCAGCTTGTCGCCGGGAAACAGCCAATCAGCGGCCCCGACGCGACCCAACGAACGGATCAACAATGAAGTTCCCCCCCTGTACAGCACAGACGCTCCTCCTCCACAACATTTCTGGTCGACTTTGTTTTCCCTTCGACATCTTCTCGTCCATTCCTCCCATTCTTCAGGTAGCCTCCCCCCGCCCCCTTCCGTCGTGCGTGAACTGACCCCTGACCCTCAGGCCGCCGTGTTTGTTGTTTGGGTTTCGATTCCCCTCTCCTGATTTTTTAGCCTGAAAACACCCACCACAATGAGAGAAATTATCAGTTTGAACGGTAAGCCACCCTCATCCATCGATTCTCTCCGTCGGAATCGATGAGTTTTCGATGAATTGACGCGCTGACTCGCTTTTTACAGTCGGTCAGGCCGGTTGCCAGATCGCCAACTCCTGCTGGGAGGTAAACAGCCACTTCCATTGAGTCTTCACCAGGGGGCCAGTAAACTGACAATCGTTCGTGTATAGCTGTACTGTCTGGAGCACGGTATCCAGGTATGTGAACATTCCAATCCAGACTCGTGGCGCCCGATCGTGATTCGGGCACCCGTACCCCTATTTTCTTCCCGCGATGTAAACACCCGCGACTAACACGGAAAACAGCCCGATGGATACCTCACTGAGGAGCGCAAGAAGGCCGACCCCGACCACGGCTTCAGCACTTTCTTCTCCGAGACTGGTATGCAATTGATTTTTACTCGTCCTTTTGACGTTCTCCCCCGCTTTTGGGTGCAAAATTCCACGGCCCGTCACTAACATTCCTCCCCCACTTGACAGGCCAGGGCAAGTACGTTCCCCGTACCATCTACGCCGATCTCGAGCCCAATGTCGTCGATGAGGTCCGCACCGGTACCTACCGTTCCCTTTTCCACCCCGAGCAGATGATCACCGGTAAGGAGGATGCTTCCAACAACTACGCCCGTGGTCACTACACCGTGGGTAAGGAGATGATCGACGAGGTCCTCGACCGCGTCCGTCGTGTGGCCGACTCTTGTGCCGGTCTCCAGGGATTCCTGGTCTTCCACTCCTTCGGTGGTGGTACCGGTTCCGGTTTCGGTGCTCTCCTCATGGAGCGTCTGTCCGTCGACTACGGCAAGAAGTCCAAGCTGGAGTTCTGTGTCTACCCTGCTCCCCAGAACGCCACCGCCGTCGTTGAGCCCTACAACTCCATCCTGACCACCCACACCACCCTGGAGCACTCCGACTGCTCCTTCATGGTCGACAACGAGGCTATCTACGACATCTGCCGTCGCAACCTCGGCATCGAGCGCCCCAGCTACGAGAACCTGAACCGCCTGATCGCTCAGGTCGTTTCTTCCATCACCGCTTCCCTGCGTTTCGACGGTTCCCTCAACGTCGACCTCAACGAGTTCCAGACCAACTTGGTGCCCTACCCCCGTATCCACTTCCCTCTGGTCGCCTACTCTCCCATCATCTCCGCCGACAAGGCCGCCCACGAGGCCCACTCGGTCACTGAGATCACCTCCAACTGCTTCGAGCCCAACAACCAGATGGTCAAGTGTGACCCCCGCAACGGCAAGTACATGGCCACCTGTCTGCTGTACCGTGGTGATGTCGTCCCCAAGGACGCTCACGGTGCCGTCGCCACCCTCAAGACCAAGCGCACCATTCAGTTCGTCGACTGGTGCCCTACTGGATTCAAGCTCGGTATCTGCTACCAGCCTCCCCAGCAGGTCCCCAACGGCGACCTCGCCAACCTCAACCGCGCTGTGTAAGTCCAACCCTCTTTCCCGGGGGAATCCTCCCCCATCCACTCTGACCCCGATACTAACAATTCTTTAGCTGCATGCTGTCCAACACCACCGCTATCGCCGAGGCCTGGTCCGCTCTCGACCACAAGTTCGACCTCATGTACTCCAAGCGTGCCTTCGTTCACTGGTACGTTGGTGAGGGTATGGAGGAGGGTGAATTCTCCGAGGCCCGTGAGGATCTCGCTGCTCTCGAGCGCGATTACGAGGAGGTCGCCTCCGACTCCATCGAGGGTGACGAGGAGTTGGAGCCCGAGTACTAGGTTAACCATGTTTTGTGACCGGCTTCGAGACTCTTGGTTGTTTCTCTTCTACGGGTTGGCTAGGGGACCAGCGCCGAGTCTGGAAGCTTGGCTCCCATGCCACTATCGGGCTTCTTGCAAATAGAAGGGATCATAAGTTTTGCTGCCAATGATTTTCTGGCTTTGTTGTTCGATATATCTTTAATATCCCTGAAGCAGCGATGAAATTTCCCCTCGTTCCATCTACCTTTCGGGATGCTACATACGTATGTTATTGTAATTACTCTCAATCTTTCTTCTCTTAGTTTGTATTTGTGTAGCCTGGAGGTATAGAGTTGATCGGGCAATTAGTCGTGCGTAAGTCGGGCTCGGGACCTCGGGAGTTTCCAAGGTTGACCTCGGGATCCATGAATGATTTCCAATGCCCAGTGTTCCGGGGCCTCTACTCCTGTTCAGTCACCTATGGACCTGTTCGACAGGGCATTCATGCCAATTGTAGAATACCTTGGTAGGTATGAACTGAAGTTAGGTATACCTGACATCCCTGGATCTACCTAGGTAGGTATGGACATGACGATAGCCTATTCCAAGGTTGTCTTCGGGTAGATGCGTTTGTGTTCCATGTACAAAACACCTCGTGGTTGCACTATATATACCTCCGAGACACCATGGATCGCCATATGTACATAACCCAAATCAGTATACCCAAGCTAAAGTACTACAAAGGGTCTTCCAAAAGGCAATTTCGAGTGGAAATTAAAGATTTCAGACACCTGCCCAGGTGGTGGAAACTCGACTGGATGGACAGTAGTATAGATATAGACTGTGGAGACACTGCTCAGTTGTCTAAGATGGAACATCGCTGGAAGTGTTTGTTTTGAGTAATCAATGCTAGTCTTGAGTGAGAATCAAACAGATATCCTGCCTTCAGCAGAAGTATCTTGCAGAAACATCATCGATGAACAAAACCCAAGGTGTAGGGAGTAGATCAGAAGTATTTAGGCTGGAATGGACGCTAGACCTGACCGCCTTGCCGTGCCCAGGAACCTCCGTTCCTTACGACATCGATTCCAGCCACTGGGTATCTTCATTCTCCCACTTTATTTTTCTCCTTGGAGCTTAAGATCTGTTTCTTGCTCTCCCCACTCAAACCCCCTCGAGATCTGTTTCTCACCCCATGCCCGTCGCATCTTCTCGATAAGTTGACGGCATCCCGGATCCCCCATCGGTACCCCAGACGCCCAATAATCGTGAACACATTGAAAGGAGGGGAGTGAAGCTCCTCCCAAGATACAGCAATGGCTGATACTGGTGCGTACTACCATCAAACCCCCTGTTACAAGGCTCTTGGACAATGGCAAGGGAGCTTCGCGCACTTCAGGAGAAGACCCGCAGGCCTCCGTCATTACCCCCTCCCCATCCAGCACCCGTGTCAACCTTGCGCAACGTATCAGAGCTGACTGGTCTTGCTGTATCAGCACAACGGCATCCGAACCTTAACCTCTCGGCGGAGGAAAAGCGCGTTTTCTACCAGCTCTTCCAGGCTGCGGACACTACGAACCTCGGCGTTATTACTGGTGAAATCGCCGTTCCATTCTTCGAAAAGACTCACCTTTCCCCCGATACCCTCGGCCTGGTATGTGCATGCAGCAAGCATAATCGACTTGCAAAGAGGGGTATGGCTAATGGGTACTGGTACAGATATGGCAGATTGCGGACAAAGAGAACAGGGGTCTTCTGACCCCATCAGGCTTCAGCATTGTTCTGCGACTGATTGGACATGCCCAGGCTGGTCGCGCGCCCTCTGACGAATTGGCTTTGCAAAGTGAGCTATTCAGTGTGCTTTTGGGTTACAAGTACTAATGGTCTATTTACTTCATAGGTGGTCCTGTTCCTCGCTTCGACGGTATCGTGGTTGATGCATCGGCAGGCGCAACAGAATCAGGAGGCGCAAGCCCTACCCCCGGTGCTGGAGCTCCTATCAGAGTTCCTCCTCTCCAACCTGAGGATGCGAGCAAATTCGCCGCGCTGTTCATGAAGTCGGATGTGCACGATGGACTGATTACAGGTATGTGATGTTCACGGTTGATGAGATGAGCAGGTCTCTAATCTAACGATCGTTCATTGCAGGTGAAAGCGCGAAGCAGATTTTCGAAGGTGCGGGACTTCCGAATGAAGTCTTGGGCCGTATCTGGTCTCTCTCAGACACCAAGCAACGAGGTGCCTTGGACGCTACAGAATTTACAATTGCCATGCACCTCTTGACCTCGTACAAGTATGGCACATTGCGCGGAATCCCCGCCACATTACCACCAGGCCTGTATGATGCTGCAGCTCGACGGGGCTCCGCGGCTGCGCGTGGTTCCTTTGGGGCACGGCCCGATGTGCCTCCTGTCCCTGCCATCCCGAGACAGTTTACCGGACCTCAACGAACCACGAGCCCCCTGAACCCAGCCAGCCGTCAACCTTTTGGAGGGTCTCTCTCTGCCCAGGTTACCGGAGGTGATTGGTTGGTTACGCCACCAGAGAAGGCTCAGTATGATGCGATTTTTGAAACCGTCGACACAGCCAAACTGGGGCTGATCACTGGAGACCAAGCTGTGTCATTCTTCATGAAGGCCCAGCTTCCCGAAGAGACTCTGGCTCAGATTTGGGATCTTGCCGATATCGATGCAGACGGTCAGCTCAGTCGGGATGAGTTCGCCGTGGCTATGTATCTCGTGCGACTGCAGCGCAGTGGAAAGGAGGCACTCCCACAGGTTGTGCCGCCTGCCCTCATCCCGCCTAGCATGCGCCGTCAAGCGCCCGCCCCGATCGCAGCGCCCACACCTCCCCCAGCACCAGTCAGAACTGCTGCTGATGATCTGTTTGGATTGGACACCCCTGCACTGCCATTTGCTCAGCCTCAAATGCCCCAGTCTACAGGAGGGTCCAACAGTGCTTTCCAAACCCCGGCCTCTCCATCCAGAGCTTCCCCTCAGACCGCCTCTAACACATTCAAACCTTTTGTCCCAACATCCACCTTTGGTCAAACTTTGCAGCCCCAGGCGACTGGCGCATCTGCCGGAACTCCCTCGGCAGCGCGCTCGCCCCCGCCTCCATCGGATGACCTTCTTGGTGACAATGACCCCGAAGAATCAAACAAGCTCACTCAAGAGACGACCGAATTGGCGAACCTGTCTAATCAAGTTGGCTCTTTGGCGAAGGAGATGCACAATGTGCAGGAAAAGCGAACATCCGCCGAACAGAATCTCACACAGAGCACCCAGCAGAAGCGTGACTTTGAGGCTCGTCTTGCCCAGGCACGTTCCATGTATGAGCAAGAGGTGACGAACTTCAAGGCACTCGAGGAGCGTCTCAAATCATCCAGGGCGGAGACCACTAAGCTGTCTCAACAGTACGCCTTGCTCGAGGGCAGCCGCCAGGATCTCCAAACCCAGTACACGCAGGTTTCGACTGCTCTCGCTGCTGATGAGCAGGAGAATCTGAGTTTGAAGGAGAAGATCCGGCAAGCAAATGCCGAGGTTGCCCAACTCAAACCAGCTTTAGAGAAGGCTCGCTCTGGTGCGCGCCAGCAGAAGGGATTGGTCGCCATCAATAAGAAGCAATTGGCCACCGTTGAAGGCGAACGTGACAAGATCCAGGGCGAGATTGACGGCTTTGCAACGGCGACCCCACAAGACTCCCAAAGGTCTGCTACTCCTGCCGGCAGTGTGCCCGAAGTCTCGAGCCCTGCAGTCTCCACTGCAAGCCACAACACCAACCCATTCTTCCGCCGAACTGGTAGCGCAAGTGAACAGCCACGATCGCCCGAGGGTCCAAGTGATCAGCAGAAGGCATTTGATAGCCTGTTCGGACAGTCTTTCGCAGGTTCGGCTGCAGGACCTCCTCCCACCTCATTCCGCTCTGAGTCGCCTCAAGTTGCAGTCAGCTCACCACCCACATCTTCCGCGCCGACTCCATCTGTCTCTCCTCCTCCAGGAAACCTGCCTGGCGCATTCCCTACCGGCCCTCTTGCCGAGCCTCCGGCTCCCAGTGTTTCCCGTCAGTTGACCCCCAATTTCCTCCCGTTCAACGACAACCAATCAATGACCTCGTCGACAATGGTTTCGCCTCCTGGTAGTCGATTTGGCGGTGCTGAGACTTCTGGATTTGGTACACCATCCCAGAGCGCCGCCAGTGATAACGGCGCGCCATCAATCGCCGAATCCAGCGACTACAGTCGTGCACCTACCTCGGTTGTTGAGAGCACTCCTGTGCGATCTCCATTCGAGGAGGAGGGACTGGATACTTCCTCGAAGTTCCCCGAGGTCCCTGCAGCAGGCGCCCAGCAGCCTGAGTCTGCCGCGTCTCCTACCACCCCTCAAGTACAAGGTGGAAACCAGGATCTGAGCTTTGACGAGCTGTTTGGAAGCAAGGCGCATAAGCGCTCTGAATCCCAGCAAGGCAATGATTTCGAGGAGGCATTTGCATCCATGAAGCAACCCTCTGGAGGTGAAAAAGCAACTGGTTTTGGTGCGGCTGGTCCTTCGGAATTCCCTCCCATCCAGGAGCTCCACCACGACGACGACGATGATGACAGCTCCGACGATGAACGTGTTCTCGGCTTTGACGATAACTTCGCGCCACCCACGCCTGCTGCCCCTAAGGCAGCCCAGCCTGACTCGATTGATGCTGCCCAGCTGGCTGCTTTCCCCGTCCCTGGGCACACCCCCAAGCCTCCATCCCCGGAAGCGCAGCAGAGTCCTCCGGGTTATGAAGCACCCAAGGAAGACAACACCCATCTTCCCCCGCAATTTAATGGTCTTCTACCTGACCGGAACGACCCAACTGTCGCACCGGACGCGCCCCACGCAGTGGAACATGACACTGGAGCGCCAGTAGTCACCAACGAAACCCAACGGGACTCGATCTCCGAAGCGGGTCTCCCCGCAGGCGGCGCTAAGGTCGGAGGGCCTGATTTCGAGGCAGCCTTTGCAGGAATGAACCTTGCACCAGCTGCTGAAGCGGAAGATGACGACGATGAGCCCGAGACTCACGTTAAGAACACAAACGACTTTGACTTCTCCTTTGACACCCCGGCTCAGAAGCAGCAGCCTCTTTCGGCCACCAACACCGGCCAAGGAAACTCATCCGAGTTCTTCTCCTTCGACAACAACACCCACGCAGCCACTGCCCAGCCTGTTGGTTCTCCCAGCGAAGGTGGACCCAAGCCCGCTGCTCACGAGTGGGATGCACTCTTTGCACCCCTTGACAATGCCCAGCCTAGCACCGGCGAAGACTCGCACGAAGACAAGTCGAAGCAGCCCGGGTGGGCCTTGGATACCGACACTGGCGAGGATGACCAGATCCTACAGCGCTTGACCGGTATGGGCTTTGACCGCAACGCGTCCTTGGATGCGCTGGAGAAGTTTGACTACAACCTCGACAAGGTAAGCATTTTCCTCATCCAAACTCACGTTCTAACTGATACTAATCTACGAGCAGGCTGTGGACCACTTGACTTCGAAGCCCTGATTATGAGATCTCCTTTCTTTCACTGCACATATCTCTTACATACTCTGTTTTTGACCCCATGCCTTCTCTTCTGCAACCCGAGTGTCCCTGGTCCTTGACCTGCGACTCCTTTGCATTTTTTTCCATTTGTCCAGCGCTGTGTACATCCCCCTTTTTTGATTTTTAACTAGGTTCTTTGGATATCGCCCGGAGTGGGCAGGACCCGAGATTCTATTGTAGTGTAGTCTACGATAATCCATAATCAAGTCCCGGAGACACATTGCCACATCACATGAAAAGCCGCGTACCCACCTCTGAACGGAAAATGCCCAATATCGGGTTGAACCGAGAGGGCTAGGATCGACAGTGACCCACGCTAGAGTAGGCATGACCAGAAAAAAAAAGTATACATAGGGCTACTAGGATCTGTGCTGGAGATCAGTTACTTCGTACCAGAGAATCCATGGATGTCCAAGTTCGCCTAAGTCCTGACTAATACCCCCCCAGATCAACCCCGCAACATTCGATCGGACATCTTCTCAGCAATGGAAGCATCATGAGCACAAAGGGAACGCCACGCCGGTACAGGTTCGCCTGTTTGATGTGCCGACGTCGGAAAATCCGCTGCGACGGCAAGAAACCCAATTGCGCCAACTGCGTCAAAGCAAAGGAGATTTGCAACTACAAAGAGAGCTCCAGTTACAATGCCCATATAGTCCAACAGCTCCAGCAGTCCAAGCGTCGGGTCGAGGACCTGGAGGGTCAGCTCCGAGACTTGGCACGCCTGGACCCCGAGGAGCGCGATCGTCGGCTTGCAGGGATCCTTCGTGATTTCGATGCACTTCAACTGAGCACGTCACCTGACCGCATGACGGAGGCTTCGTGGGATGAGGACAAAGAGGAGGAGTTGCCGTTTAGGAAATCCGAGGATTTTAGTGTCGGTGAGGATGGAACGGTATGTTTGCCTTTTTTTTGATTATTTTTTTGGTCTATTCGAAACGCTCTGGAGATTGACATGGATTTTAGTATTTCGGGGCCACTTCGCGCTTTCACCCCCTTGAGTCGGGGGATGATCCCTTGCCGAAGGTGCCCAGCTCCGGAGGCCCCGGAGGCCAGGAACATACCGCCACGGAGGAGTATCATCGCAAGTGGTTTGCGTCAAACGCAAGATTTCAGGAATCCCTAGAGAAATTGGCTCTGGCAAATCTCCACCAGCATACGGATCTTGATATCGATGCGTGCACGACATTACTGGGGATATATTGGACGTGGCAGGCTCCACTACACAACTATGTCTACCGTCGATGTAAGCGAGCGAGATTTCCGCATCCGGATGACGGCCTTTGCATGGATCGGATTTTCTGACCAGAAATTAGGTTTTTATCGGGATTTGGCCCTGGGAGGCCCTTATTTCTCGCCCTTCTTATTGAATGTCATATTGGCCCACGCATCTCGCCACACGAAAGATGACGATCCAAAATTTGCTCGCCTGGAGCGGGGCCGGTTCTTTATGCAAAAGGCGCGACAGCTTCTTTTGACTGAAATGGAACAAGAGAAGCCGAAGATATGTACTATTCAGGGACTTTTGATCCTTGGTGGGCGGCAATGCGCAATCGGAAAGAGCAGTGAAGGCTGGCTGTATACAGGCATGGTTTGTGATATCAGATCGGCCAAGGTGGACCCTGAGCTAATCTCACTAGGCTAATCGCATGATCATTGATCTTGGACTCAATCTCTACAGGGGAAATCTAGACGGATTAGATGGGCTTGAGCCCGACGACTTGGAGGTTCGAAAGCGCCTTTACTTATCTGCATTTGCGTGGGACAAGTATGCATACAATTTCCAAGGAAGAACATCCACTGACTCTTTTCAAGATCAATCAGTCTCTCTTTGGGACGTCCACCGTCCCTTCCTGATCTTCCATTCTCCCCCGATAGCTTATGTACGTGCTAGCTTCACGCGTGATGCGCCGAGCTAATTTCTGGCAGTTGATGTGTCTGACAACGACGCCGAGTGGAAACCGTTCTACTTGAAAGGGATGAAGAATCCATACCCATTCACGAAATCATACAACACCCTCTACTTTATTCATTTCTGTAAATTAGCCAAAGTGAGTGTTTGTCCTTCCCGAAAGACCTTGCGCTAACATACTGTCTAGTTGATAAACGAAAGTTATGAAAGGGTCTATGGTAAAAACATCCAGGATCTCAAGCTCGAGACCATTTTCCAGCTTGAAATGAAGCTTCGCGCATTCCATTCAACGCTTCCTGACCCGCTGAGGCCGGATAAGGCTGCATCTTCATCACATTGCCTACCTCCCCATATATTCTGTCTTAAGTAGGCAACCTCTTCCATAAAATCCACTGTGAACTCGCTGACTGTGTGAAGTATTCTCTTCCACACGATGTTAATTTTGATTTTCCGACCATTTTTCGGCTGGTCACGAAACGCAAAGCTGCAGGGCCATACGCTGGCACTTCGAGCGCAGAAGGTATGCACCGAAGAGGCAAACAAAGTCAACGAATTCTTCCGTCAATACGGGCGGACGTTCAACTTCCAGAACCAGACTTACCTCGTCTCTTATTGTGTATACACCGCCGCCACCATAGACATTCAACAGATCCAGCACGAGGATCCCAATCTCGCGAGTGCGGCAGCAAATCGGCTCTCCACGACTCTCAAAATGCTCGAGTCCGAGGCCCGTCAGACTCCCGGGATCAAACGCAGCACCGACATAATCAAGTCTCACTTGACGCAACTGACGGAGCAACTGTCAGGCCAGCCAGCAGCCCGTGCCGAGGAAGTACATCCAAAACCAGATACGCGACAACGATCAATCCCGGGATCTGTATCTGAACATTCGTCCTCATACAGTGAGCCTATAGTTCACAGCCCGCCTCATCAAATAGAGAGACCGGTTCATCCCCCGCGTCCAAACCTGGTAGCAAGCCATGGTCGCTTCCAGGCGAACCCATCACTCGTGCCCGACACCAGCCACAGCCAGCCAGCGTATGACGCGGTCCCCGACGAGAACATCGGCACATTAATGACCCAAGCAATGGACGTGGATGCGAGATGGACAGATTGGGACTTTTTTAATGCCGGTGGAGGATTCGTGCCGGATAATGGTGGCTGGGCCCCATTCGATCCTGCATATCATTTCAACCCGCAGTACCAGATATAGAATACTAGATAATGAGACCCAATTTTGTAAATCAGCTTTCAAGCTGGGGTCTTCCCCCGCACAGAGTGCAAATCAGTGCATTCCGGTTACTTGGCGTGGTTCAAGCAATGATCGCCCGGGTGTGTCCACTGTGGCTATTTCGACTCGCCAATGACCGGAGGACACTCGGTAAGATCCCGAGGGCCCGCGGTCTGGAAAACCCCGCGCTTCGCTGGATACCGACTGTTCGCGTAGATCATATTCTGGCTAATTCGAGGGTCCAACCACATTCCCAGGACTGTCGGTAAGATTCCTCGGTCGGTAAACGCGACAGTTCCTGGGAGCTGAGATTCTTTATTAGGGCTCTTCGGACGTGAGTTTCCATTCAATGCAGGCACTGTCACTTGTTTCACTGTGAGATTTGCGATTTTTCAATTGTCGGAGCATGATGTCTTCGCTCGACAGCGACCTCCACAAGGCAGAAGTCCTCACACTTGAGAACATCGAGTCGGACAAGAAACCCAGCCAAACAGCCGATTATACACCTGAAGAATTGAAAAGAGTAGTCAGAAAACTGGATCTGAACCTCTTGCCGCTATGCTTTATACTATATACGTTCTCCGTCTTGGACGTAAGTCAAAGGCACCACCTGGGCAAGCAAATTTCACAAATGCTGATCTTCGCAGAGATCCAACTTGGGAAATGCAAAGTTGGTCGGAATGAAAGACGACATCGATATATCAGGCAACCGCTACGAATGGCTCGGTAACATCTTCTACATCGCCTACATCATCTTCCAGTTCAACACTCTCGGATGGAAGATCTTCAAACCCCACAAATGGGTCGCATTCGTCGTCATGTACTGGGGTCTAGCTAGTACCCTCCAAGCAGCAGCCTTCAACTGGAGTGGACTGATGGCTTGTCGATTCTTCCTCGGATGGGCCGAGACCATGTTCGGCCCGGGAATTCCGCTATACTTCTCCTTCTTCTATCCTCGCGACAAGCTAGGAAGGAGATTCGGAATCTTCCTCGCTGGATCTGCGCTTGCAAATGCGTACGGGGGCGCCCTGGCGTACGGGCTTGGGCATGTCCATTCAAAGATCTCCAGCTGGCGCTTTTTGTTCATCATCGAGGGTGTCCCGACAGTTCTGCTTGCTGTTGTTGCTTGGTTCTGTATCCCGGATTCGCCATCTGAGGCTCGGTTCTTGACGCCTAGAGAGCGGGAGATCGCTCAGGCTTATGCGAATAACCAGCCTGGGGATTATAAGCATGAGGGGTTGCAGTGGAGCCAACTGGGGGATGCTTTCAAGGATTATCGGAGTATGTTAATATATGTTTCTTGGATCAGTGCACTTTGCTAACAAGTGAATCAGACTATATGTTCGCACTGCAAAACTTTTGCAACAACGTCAGCTTCGCCTCACTTCCATTATTCCTGCCAACCATCGTATCGGAAATGGGAACCTTTACCGAAGTACAATCGAACGGAATCACCGCATCACCTTACCTTTTGTGTTTCATTCTGATCATCGTGGTCTCGATGATATCAGACAAACTCCGCATGCGAGGCCCCTTCGCCGCGTTCTTCGCCGTCCTCTCTGCGATAGGCTTCATCCTCCTCGGCACAACCGACACTGTTGGCCCACGATACCTGGGAACCTTCCTTGCAGTGATGATTTTCGTGACAACTTCAATCGTGTTGATTTGGAATTCGAATACCAATTCCACGGGCTCGAAGAAGGCTGGCGGATTATGGATTATGATGACCGTTGGACAATGTGGGCCGTTGCTCGGTACAAACGTGTTCCCTGATGCGGATAAGCCGTTCTATCGAAAGGGATCGTGGATATGTTGTGCGTTTGCCCTGTTGTCGGCAGCCACGGCTTCTACCTTGAGCTTCTTGCTCTGGAGGGAGAATAAGAGAAGAGACCGGATTTATGGACCTGTGCGGGAGGGTACTCAGGTTGATATGAGTTCTACTGAGAGTCAGGAGGCGAACCTGAGATATATCATCTAGCAGATTATCGTGCGAGCGACGAACTCTGCTTAGGCACTTTAGTCCCAATTCCGCAGCATTCATGGATATGATATGAAATTTCAAATGAACGCTCATCGATATGCACGCCATACATGTAACGATATCTCTCAGAAGATAGCCGTAGCATTGGCCGGACTTGCTACACCACCTGGAAGATCTAAAGGCTGACTTGTTAACATAAATGTCCATCGCCCCAGCTCCTGACATATTTGACTTAGTGATTCCAAATCCCAACATTCACCAATAGGCATGCCCCATCCGCTCAGGAGGACCTTGCGTCGATCAGCACAATATCATCATACCAAACATTTAGAAACTCACCTCATGCATACTAACACCCCAAGCCTTCGGCGAAGGCCAAGCCTCATATGCCACCGTGTCGCTTGCAACAGCCGCGAACCCCTGCTCCCAATGCCACCGCAAACTCTCCTCCGTCGCCTCCACACCGACAGAAGCACGATCATCTCTCCCGCCCAGACGCTCTTTCTCCTCATCTGTGAGAAGGTGATACGCGGCTGTCCACCCAGTGCGAATGAGTAAAATATCACCGCGTCGGAATGTCACGCCCTGTTCGACTGCAATTTTCTGCAGATGCGAGAGTGGTATTGCTGAATTCGTGAATGGGCTGAGTGCTAGATTTTCGCGCTTTGCATAGCGATACCAATCAATCAAGACTCCTCGTGATACCATTGGATTTCTTGCCAGATCTGTTTTGAGTCAGATTGATCAATGAACAGTGCAGGCATCGACATACTCTGTACACCTATTTTGGTGGAGGCCTGGGGCCCGGATATTTCATCCTGGGTTGCCCCATTGTAGAACAGCTTGGATTTCGCGTATGGGAAGTGCCGAAGACCGTCCCAGTGACTTGAGCTTTGGGTGTTGATGTCGATCTAAAAACAATTTAGATCGAAGCTGAGATGGAAGGAAAAGCAGAGCAAATACCTCGTCATCGTTTGCATGGCCCTTTGCAACGATTGTATGTGAACACTTCTTTCGCTGCGGATTCATTGGTCTGAGAGGAACATCCAATGGCAAGCTGACTGGTTAACTAGAGGAATCCAATTTTAAGCGCAACTCACTTCAAACTAACAACTTTCCCAAGGACGACTTCGGAACTCGCAGCCCGAACTACATCTTCCGTTAAGAGATTCAGTGTCCCACACTCATCGTCGTCGCCCCAAAGACCCCATGCGGACCCCTTGGGATGACCGGGTTGCAGGGGCAAGTCCTCGAACCGGGGACGTTTCCCACACGTCATTGCATTCGCGTGCGATCGAGCTGTATGTCCATTTTGAGGATAAAGATGTGCCATTGTGATCGTCATGGTTGGGCTTTGGGTGAAGAGGAAATTCTTTTCCGCCAGAAGCTGGAGTTTGATCACTGGGATGTTGCACCCGGGCAGTGCGAGGGTTGCGGAGATCGGCATCATACCGAACCCCACCTGGTATAAGCAGTCGGCATGTTCTGCTATGCTTCATATGCCCTGCTAGGTGATTGCTATTGATATCATCTTTCGACTGCTCTCGGAAATAATAGCCAGGCTTTCAACCCCCGGGGCCGACAAATCAGAGATATATCGGCATATAGTTTTCTGGGAGAAAAAACTGGAAAGTCTACTGCTATGGTGAGACAAGCTATCACAGCTCTGGAATTCCGCTGACTTAGTCTTTCTTACCCATGAAAGAGTAGGTTTAAAATTGGCTGAGGGTGCGGTTTGGCAGTTGATCCCCCGGCTAAGGAAATGCTTAACGGGAGTGTTGAGCCCTGAGATGAGCAAGTGGCTACATATGTATCGTGATGCGAAAATTGGGGCCGGGTTGGGAAGCATGGCATTGTCATTGCTTGTCTACTAGCAGGTCAGTTTGAGATTTCTCCAGCGACAGCAGTTTTGAAACACCTGCCACGCATATTTACCTAGTCACTGCAGGTTGAATTGATGACTGAAGAACGGCCTCCCATCCCCAGAAAATGGCATTCGTTCCAGCAAGGTTATTATTAGCCACTGGCTATTGGCAGCATATATCCGAGGAGCCACCACAGAGCCTAAGGATCATGCTCGGCCTTTCGAAGCTCATGTATAGCATTCGCGACGAAGAGAACAAGTCCCCAAGAGCGTTCAAAGATGTTACTTTGCCAACCTGTCCTCAAGGTGATCGACTGCTCCATGTGCAGAACGGCCATCTTCGTCGCAGACTTTGTCCTTATTAAGTGCGAACGCTATGGTTCGGCCTAGCATTCACTCTGGGGCAGACTTCTCCCCGAATGGAGCTAAAGGGGGGATTTCCGGTCTATCTGCTCACGCCAAACCACTGCCAGGTGGGTCCATTTGACGATCGTCCTAAAGAAGCCCCTGACGCTGCACAAACCCGTCACTAATGACTGCAGGACGCCGTCTCAAGCGCCACCAAACTGCTGTACCTACCACAAAAGGTTTGATCGGGGAGGGGGTGGGGGACCTTCAATGTTTGCTTCCCACCTCGGCTGCCAAGAATGCAATGCGCATTTCATGTCATTGGTGCTTGTTGGACGACCTGGTAGACGGACGCATGGATGAGAGTTCCCCTCACCTGGATTTTGAAGGGACCCTCGGTTAGACTGGAATAAAAGAACACTCGAACCTCCCTATCCAAATGTGCATTACCACATCCCAAATTTGGTATTTCTCGGTGCCCTCTTTAGCATCCTGGTTCCACAAATATCGCCATGAGACAGCGCTCACCGACTTTCGACGCGGAATCCCATCTGGCAGGTTTCAATGGGATTCCACAAGTGCCCAGTGCAGCCCAGCCATGTAAGATTGAGGAGAGGGCAATCGATGAAGTCCGTCCATTGAAGGTGATTGTCATCGGATCTGGTATATCAGGAATTCTCAGCTGTATTCGGTTAAGGCAACGCATCCCAAAGCTAGATTTGTGCATATATGAAAAGAACGCAGACCTGGGAGGGACCTGGTTTGAGAATCGATATCCAGGTTGCGCGTGTGGTATGTTCGCATTGTCTATCACACGAAGAGGTTCCTTTCTGATATGAAAATTGTCCAGATATTCCATCTCATACTTATCAGGCTAGCTTTGAGCCGAACAAGGAATGGTCCAGCTTTTATGCCAAAGCACCCGAGATTCATGCCTATTGGAAGAGGCTTGCGCGGAAATATGGATGTATGGATTTCATCAAGTTCAGCCGGCAAGTTTCTGAGGCTGTATGGGACCAGGAAAACTTTAAGTGGCAGCTGAAGGTACTGGAGCGAATTTGGCATTACATTGATGATATCCATGGATGCTGACGCTCTCACTGCAGGTCGAAAATCTGCAGAACTCGTCCACGCTTACTGATAGTTGTGATATCTTGATCCAAGCGACAGGAACACTGAACGATTGGAGGTGGCCATCCATTCCCGGCCTGCAGAATTTCAAGGGCAAGTTGATGCACAGTGCCTCATGGGACGAGAGTTATGAGGTCAAGGTAAGCCGGTCTATCTTCTTGCAATATTTTCCGCTAAAGAAACCACAGGGCAAGCGCGTTGCAGTGATCGGTAATGGCTCGAGTGGAATTCAGATTGTTCCTGCGATATTGCCCAATGTGCCTCATATTGATCACTACATCCGAAGCCGTACCTGGATCTCGCCACCATTTACGCAAGGTGAGATGGAAAAGCGTAAGCATGGAACAGACAACTTTGAATTCACGGCGGAAGAGATCAAAAATTTCAAGACAGACCACCAGTCATACCAGGCGTTCCGTAAGAGTGAGTGACATCATGAAGCGTTGATACTTTGGCATTGTCCATCTAATGAAAATGATAGACGTCGAGCTAGAGCTTCAGTCTGTTCACGGAGTCACCCTGGTGGGTCATCCGGTGCAAAGCCAAGCTCGAGATGCATTTGTCGACAATATGAAACGCCGTCTGGCAAGGAAGCCCGGACTAATCGATCATCTGATACCTGCGTTTCCCCCTGCTTGCCGTCGACTCACCCCCGGGCCTGGATATTTGGAAGCCCTGGGCGATGATAAGGTGGACGTCGTTACCTCTGAGATCGTCAAGGTGAATGAAACTGGAATCATCACTGCAGATGGCCAGCACCGAGCAGTCGACATGCTTATTTGTGCCACCGGATTCGACACTTCGTTCTCGCCGAGATTCGCGGTCAAAGGGCGCGGTGGTAAAACGCTCACAGAGAGGTGGAAAGAGACACCGGAGACATACCTCTCGATTGCGACTGATGAGTTTCCGAATTACTTCATCTCATTCGGCCCCAACTCCGGGTTGGGCGATGGTAACCTTCTCGCGCTGATAGAAAAGTCGGTTGACTATTTCACTGCCTGTATTCAGAAGATGCAACGTGACAACATCTGCGCCATGAGTCCCCGGCATGAAGCCGTAAAGCGATTCAGATATTATTGTGACAATTATTTCCAGAAGACGGTTTTCACCAGCGGATGTCGCAGCTGGTATAAGAACGGCACTGAAGATGGCCGAGTCACTGCTCTCTGGCCGGGTATGTGCTGGCGGTCTTGAACTGGGTTTATCTGGCTAATCCTTGTCACGTATCTAGGTTCTTCGCTGCACGCCATGAAAGCCTTGGCTCACCCCCGGTGGGAGGACTTTGAGTATGAGTATGTGAGCGACAATGCGGTTGGCTGGCTTGGAGATGGCTGGACGGAAAACGAGAAGAGGAACATCATCAATGTTGATTATCTCGACGACGACCAGGTTGACTTTCCTCCAACATGCCCGTCTTGGTCGATTTGATGACCTGAGGATACAAGGGAAGCACAAGTGCGGAGTGCGGAGTAGTAACGAGGCAGTGTTAGAGTAGGACCCTGACCCGCCAATGTGAAACAACCTAATTGAATGTCTTCAATGCGAAAAAAGATACGCAGTAGCCGTACAAAGAAAGAAGAGAAGAGACTCAATCTTGAGTCCATAGTCTTGACGTCGATTCGCGTAACTTTGCAGCACAATACCCGTATTATACAGGGACTGTAATTGTGGTAAGTACAGAGCCTTACAGACTGCGCCTAAGGGGTACTCGTGAGCTCAAACTCCAGCCGTAATCGGATTACCCAGACAACCCCCCTTCTTCATCCTCTCCCCCAAGCCCTTCCTCTCCTCCCCAATGGAACAATATGAAACCGACAGACAAGCACTTCCGCTGCGACATCTGTCAGCGGGGGTTTACGCGTGTTGACCATTTGAAGCGTCACCATTTGCGCCGTATGCGCCCCACCCTGCAGCTACCCTTACGGAGCACTGAAAAACCCGAACAGACTCTGGGCAAAGGCCCTATTCCTGCATCTTCTGCGCGGATTCTTTCGCAAGGTGGTGAGTCTCGCCCAGAACGAGTGCTCGCGGTGAAGCTAATTGGCCAGTGATAACCTGCGCGACCATTATGCGGACTGCCCCAAACGCGGGGGTCGCGAAGCCCCCGAGACCGGTCAGAGGGGTAGGCGGCGACATGCGTGTCAATCGGTTCGTCCATCCAGTCACCGACGATATGCTTGACTAATGCTCGATCAGTGTACCCTGATGAAATTGCGATGCGACGGACAAAGCCCCTGCGGATCGTGTCAAAAGCGGAACCTCGCATGCAACAACCAACGAACGGGTGGGAGCAATGGCTCCGACGAAGGTACATTCCCCTCGAGTGGCATGGGCTACAGTGGGAGGCTCATCCAAGGGATAGGGACCCCCGCGAATCACGAAACCTGCTCGCCGTCGTCATCGGATCGAGGATCGATCAAGTTCCTACTGAACGGAGGCACCGAAAGCTTTACAGAGGGATTCCGACTCCCGCCGCGCAGCGATCAGACAACCAGCGTGGAATATCATAATGAGTTGGGCCTGGAGGATACCTCCAAGAACAACCTTGGGCGCACAGGTCCTGAATTTGGCTCTGGCTTCACCAACTCCGACCCGGCCTCGCAACAGTTCTTCCAAGAAAATTTCCTCGATCTCTACTACAGCCCGTTGATGTACGGACGGAAGCCCGTGGACAGCCCGTATGATAATGGCCAGCTGGACTACTCGGCAGTAATGCCGCCTGTGCAGCAACCGAATTTCGGATTGCACGCGGATGCGTCTGCCTTCGAGCCCGAGCGACCATTCGCGCTGGCGCTGATTCAGTCAATTTTGGCGACGGCGTGGCAGGTACCGCTCGATCTCAAGGCACAACAGGAGATCTCCGCGAATTTGAATGTTCTGTTGACAACCGCCCGCATACGAAAGTTCGTTTCCCTCTATTTTGAATGTTGGCACCCCAGCTCTTCGATCCTCCATGTCTATTCCTTTGACCCTGAAGCGGCGCCCTTGACCCTTTTAGCGGCTGTTGTATTCATGGGCGCGATGTACAGTAACGACCACCGGGAGGTCTCTATCGCAAAGACAGTATTAGACTTTGCAGAACTCTTCATCTATTCAAGTGAAGTGTTTTCCACGGAAAGCGAGGTTGGCAGAATATTCCCGTCCGTGGAATGCCACAAGGACGAGAGCACCGAGTGGATGAGTTTCCAAAGCTACCAGGCCGGTGTCATCATGATGTTGACACAGTACTGGGCTGGGAGTCGAGTTTCTCGGACTCGGGCCATGGAAAGCAGACTCAGCGAGCTTGTGAAGGTCGGGCGGCGAATGGGGCTTGGAAAATCTCGTCATCTTCCAGAAGACCAAGCTCTCGAGCAGTTGTGGATTCAAAAAGAATGTCGAATTCGGTATGTGTCTTCCCTCGACGACAACTCGTTACCATTGCTAACTCTGCCAGCACTGCTTGTGTTGTCATTTCGATTGATTGTGCATTCTATTTCTTTCAGAATTTCCCTTGCCGACTGACACAATCTGAAATGCAATGCGATCTCCCGTCGGACAAGTCGCTATTCTTCTCTCGCCATCCATTTTCCGAGCCCAACTTCCGCTTCGCTCGCGACGTCACACTGGCCAAGGCCTTTGAGAATTTGATGGACGAGTCATCATCTACTCCTATGGACCTGACCGTCCTAGACATGTTCATGCTAATCCACTGTACGTCCCGATCCTCGAGTGCTTCCATTCTGCAAACACTGACCTTGGCAGTACTATACTCTTATATCAACACCCATATGCCCATCCTCGGTCCCGTAATACGGATGAGCCAGGTCAAGCAGCCCATAAAGCCTGCTTCTGATACCCTACAGGAAGCATATTCCATTCCCAACGACCCAACCTTAGCCCCGGTCAAGACCGCTCTATCGCGCTGGCGTGATCATTGGTTTGTGCTGCGCAACCGGGTCCCTAGTGAGGAGTGGGCTGCGTTGGGCTTTTACAAAAACGCCTACCATTTCTGGCTGGTGTCACAACTGCTCATCACCAATGGAAATGTCGTCGACGTCGTCATGCAAATGGAAGTCCCCTGCGAAGACAAATTAGACCAATTGAAGGTCTTGCTCGACGACCAAGGGGATGTATGATGGGGATGGGGCGCAAAAAATATACAATGAATAGACTTACCCGCGAGGCAGTTTTTTTTTGTTTTGAATATATGGGAACTGGAGTCTTTTGTGGTGTTCATATATCCTGGGCAGGCTTGCAGTCTTTTCTTCTTTTTTGTGACTATTGACATCATGGATACAGTATGTTTTCTATTCTACCTTTTTCGATCTCACACGCTCAGTCATGAGGTCTAAGCTCAACGACCCAGGAGAAATTACAACTTAGGTTCATCAAAATGCGTCCTTTCACGTCTTTGGCCTCGCACTGAGTACCGGTAGAATATCGACTCCGAAAAAGATGGCCCCGATCTTCCGGGGTTCGCTGTTAAAGGGGGGAAAGGGGGTGTTCACCGCGACGCCGGGACTTGGCGTGACCAACACAAACTATGTACGGAGTACCGATACCATGCACCTATCACACTTGGGCAGAAGTGCCCAGATGTTTCTTTTCCTGTGGTCCGATCTCGGGACATGTTAGTTTCTGCATTATGAGCATGACATGCAGTAGTTAGATGATGGATCGGCAATTTAGGATGCAGAGTACATGCAGTACATGTACCCTGTACCCTGTACTCCGTACTCCATACATAGGGTACATGATCCATGTGTTCAAGGCCAGAAAATTTGCACTGCAAGGTACAAGATACGGAGTACTCCAGGTGCTCGTATATGTCCAAGGTTACATACACTTCGGAGCATTGAGCAGACCCAAGTCTACGGGTGCTAGGTATGCGCTGTAATCAGCTCACTCCAGGGCTGATGTTCCTGCTCATTCGATACTTGTTAAGGATAAGTGAGCGTCGATCTCCAAGATCTGACTAAATACGTCAAGCCAATGCATTTCTCATGCGGGATAGCTTCATTGCATGCAACCTCGGCCAGAAAGACCGAAAATCGAGATGGCTCTCCATTCCCCCTTGGTGAGACTTGTTCATTGGACCCTACCAGTACAGTACTCCGTATTCCATAATTTTGTACGCAATAGTGTACGAAGTAGAGTACGGAGTAGCATACACAATGAGCAAAAATACTTCTAGTGCTCTTTACGAAGTGTGCTGAATAGTGGAGTCTCGGTCAGATCCAGATCGGATTGAGACAAACAGACAAACACCTCAAGTATCTGCAATGCAACGCGGGCTGAATGTGCTATTGGGCTGATCTGCATAATTCACGCTAATTGAGCTCAGGGGCTTGCATGTCCCACTGATCCTGGCCCGAAGAAGCAATCAAACCAAGGAATTTCTTGGTGTTCATGCAAGGTGTGCCGATCTTCGTGATGGATCTCCCGCACCGATTCCTCTCTCACAAATGGGGTCCACGATGCAATTCTCCTGCAAGGACTGGAGCGTCTCAATTCCGGACAAGCTCATCCTGGAATCCCCTGAGCATCGACTGTTACATCCATCCCAGTGAAAATGCTCAATTCCACGGCGGTGGGCCGGCCCGGTGTCGATCGTGTCCGCTCAACTTCAGCTTCAGCTCCACAAGTAAGGGAATCCCTCGCCGATCGCGAGCTTGAGGCGCACGAAGCTGGCTAGTTTCCCCACACTGCGCTTGTGATGATGTCCCACAGCATGCCGTGAGCTCACTGGTCTCGTCCCACAAGTACTCGGCACTAGTATAAAGAGTCCGTGGTGGGATGCTGGGAGATCCAACCCACTCATTCCTCATCATGGTGTTCAGCAAAGTCTCTTTCACATCTGCTTTTGTCTCCCTCTTGGCCTGCGCGGGCGCCCTGGAGGTCCCCAAGACGGACTACGATGTTATCGTCGTCGGCGGTGGTCCTGCAGGCTTGAGTGCCCTTAGTGGTGTCTCCCGTGTGCGGAGAACGGCTCTCTTGATTGATAGCCAACACTACCGCAATGACCCAACCCGTGAGATGCACGATGTCATCGGCAATGATGGTAAGAATTGATTATATTCAAATCACGACCAGGTACTCATGGAAATGTTGTAGGTACTCCACCCGCCGTGTTCAGAGGTCTGGCGCGTGAGCAGATCTCCAAGTACCCGACGGCGCACTTCGCCAACGAGACTGTGGACCACATTACCCCCTGGGGTACGGGAGACTACTCTGCCTTCACCGTGACCGACAGCCAAGGCAAGAACTACACCGCGCGCAAGATCGTGCTCGGAACCGGTGTCAAGGATGTGCTTCCTTCCACCCCCGGCCTCGAGGATGGATGGGGCCAGGGCATCTTCTGGTGTCCCTGGTGCGATGGCTACGAGCACCGCGACCAGCCCATTGGCTTCATCGGCGACATCACCGACCAGCTTTCCAACATTCTGGAGACCCACACCCTCTATGACGATGCCATCGCATTCGTCAACGGATCTCAAACACCCGAGGGCGAGGCTCGCGCAACTGCCAAGGTTGCGGACTGGAAGGCTCAACTTGCTGGATGGAACACCACCATCGACAACCGCACTATCAGCTCCATTGAGCGTCTCCAGGACGGCGGCGACAACCGCCAGGGGGATAGACAATTCGACAAGTTCCGCATTCACTTCACCACTGGCGAGCCCGTTGAGCGTGGTGCCATCATGATCAACGTCCCCACTGTTCAGGCTTCGGTTCTTCCTGCTGAGATGGGTCTTGAGATTGTTAGCGACAAGATCAACGTTACTAGCGCTTTGCGCACTAACGAGCCCGGAGTCTGGGCTGTTGGTGATGCCAACAGCGATGGCAGCACCAACGTCCCACACGCCATGTACACCGGAAAGCGAGCTGGTGTCTATGTTCACGGTAAGTAGTCTTCCTTCGATGTAAGACCAAGTCACTGACAGTTATTCTAGTGGAAATGTCGCGCGAGGAATCTGCCTCTCAGATCTCCAAGCGTACTGACCTCACTGACGCCCAACTGGAGCACGAAGCCAAGCGCGCCATTGGTGACGACCTTGAGTCTCTCTGGAAGCGTGCTCAGGGCCTCCAGTAGCTCATCCCAACATCATGAAGGAATGATGAAATCTATATCGTAATTTAATTAATGATATTTGAACCCACGGATGGCACTGCCACCATGATATGCTCAATTTGCTCCGATAATCTGCAGTAAGCTGGCCTAATGCCCGCGGCCCTTTGTATACTCGCAAAAATAGTCACAATGCACCACCGCATTCACAGCGTAATCCGGAACTTGAAAAGATCTCTCTCAACGATCTCATCCTTTTTCGACTCCAACTCCTTCATATCCCAATTCCCCCAGACAAACCTAGCATTCAACCACTCCCGACGCTCTCTCGAAAGCCATATAACAGTGTCTGCTGGAAGCTCCACAGCATCGACAAGCAAACCATCATAAATCTCAGGAAGCTGGTTCCCCATGTCCGTCATGATCGAACCAGGGTGCAAAGCAATCGCAATAAGTCCTTCCTCCTCATGCTCAGCGGCGACAATCTCCGTAAACCGACAGAGTGCGAACCGCGCATTTGGATACGCTGATCCACCAGACATGGCACAGTGAGCACCGACCGACGAAAGGTTGATGATCGTTCTCAACTCAGATGCCAAGACCATAGGAAGCAAGTAATGGCAGCATAGAAATGGGCCTTTCATGTTTACATCCCACCCCTTCACCCACTCATCTGGATCGCTTTCCACAACGCGCGTCATATCTGGTAGGTAGCCGGCGTTGTTGACGAGGATGTCTAGTTTTCCCTCGAATGAAAGCTGGATGACTTTCGAGGCGGCCTCGACTGACTCCTTGGAAGTTACGTCCATCTGGACCGGGAGGATCTGAGGTTCGGGGAGATTCGAGTTCGCGGCTTCGGCCTTCAGCTCTTGCACTACTTCTTCGAGTGAGGAACGGGCGGTGATTGCGATCTTTGCTACCCCAGCCTTGACACAGCGGATCGACATCGCTCGGCCGATTCCCTTGGAGGCCCCTGTTATGAGGATAGACCGCCCGGCTAGCTCTGTTCCTGTAGGTATGATGTGTGGGTAGGTGTCATGATGGAGCGAAACAAATGAGGCATGTTGTGGACCGTTTGTCGGTCTGATGATTCTCAATTGTTCAGCGTTCATCTCTGCTGGTTTTGGATCCAAAGATGGGTGTTTAGCAGCTTGTCTTGGAGTCTCCGGTCAGGCCAGGAGGTTGATGGGAACTTTCTACATCGGAGACATCTCAAGTTGAAATCTTCGTGCGGGGTTTTGTGCATCTATCATTTCTTGCTAGTTCGAGATTACACAGTGCAGCGAACAGGGATCGAGCAGCAATCGCTACCTAGTGCGAGAAGATCCCTGCACCGGTGACTGAAACTGATATTCCATAGACCGTGGGTATATTCCCAGGTCAGTCTCAATATTATCCTTCTCGGCCTTTCAGCTAGAGGCTTTACAGTTGACATCCAAAAGAGCATTATCGACCTGAAGTCATAGTTAGTATTAATCACGGCATGAATGGGACAGATACTGACATTGGTGCAAGTAAATTGGTCGTCACCGTCAGGACTGGAGACATCAATATTACTGGCATTGATGTTCGAGCAAACCTAAGTCAAGTTAGACAACAGATATTTTGACGGGGATTGGTTTCGATACCTCAGGGCTGGAGCAAACGATAGTGCCGACGTTGGGGTCATATTTGCCCGAGGTGACACCCTTGAAATTCTTGAAATAAACATCCTCAATAGCAAGGTTACTCTGTGTAAACAAGAATAGTCAGTCATCTGCAACCTCAAGTTTATACTCGCATATTGTCCGGGCAAACATACGGGATACTCATTGCAGAGAGTCAAGTTCTTTTGGCCATAGCACTGTGTGACCTCAATGGCATAGTCGACATTATCAATGGTCATTCCATCGAAAGTGATGTTTTTCACAAGGCCGGATCCACCGCCGCCTTGAAGATCGGTTGAGAGCGCAGAGGAGATGCCGGGCCATACTTTGATACGAGCACCGTCCTTCGTGGAGTTGTTAGGAAACCATCTTCGGATGAACAGTGCTAGGGTGACTTACCGAGGCATTGAACATGGACACGTTGTATACCAAGACGTTTTGCACAAGATCAACCTCGCCAGGGTATTGTCCGAGAGAGCCGACTGAAATGCCATGCGAGCCGTTGCAGTGCAAGTTCTGGACCAGGATATCGGTCACATTAGGCTTGAACGAAACACAGTCTGGAAAGAATTAGAATCAAAAGCTGATGACATAGGAATATGATTGCATACCATCACCGTTATTGATCACGGAGTTCTGGATGACAATGTTCGACGACCGGTAGACATCCCTGTGTATGAAAGATTAGATCCATGCATTTGACTCGAGGCTCCAACTTACCATCCGTCAGTGTTCTTAGCCACATGAGAACTGCTGCTGAAACCAGTGATATCAATGCCATCGAAAAGGATATCGGACGAGTTGGCCACGAATTGATACCACTGGGGCGAGTATCGAAGGTTCAAGGGTCCAATGGTACCTCCCTTGAGTCCAATGACACCCATCAAGATGGGACGCAGAATCATAGCGTCCTCGGCATACAAATCATACCAGACCTGTCCGTTGCCATCAAGGGTGCCGTCACCGTACATGTTGACATCTTCACCACCGAGCTGGAAGAAAGTGGTAGCATTTTGATAGATTTGCTTAAAAGCATTTGCCTGCCAGTAGTCCGTATCATTGCTGAATTGAACATGACCTTGGATCTCTGTTTGAAATATGATCAGCGCCGTGCTTCAATCTCTGGACTGCCATGACATACCCAAGTCGACGTGCTTCAAGAACGTCATATCGAGTGCTTTCGCGATGGTGTATGTCTTGTCGGCATCGAAAACAACCTTTCCACCATTGTTGCACTTCTTCAGTGCCGACAGCACATTCGCCGAGTCGTCCTTCCCATGCCCGTGGTTGGCTACATGACAAGTACGAGTTCGGGGCTGACTAGCAGGAAGGGGCTTGAGTGGGTGGTTTGGATGGCATGCCTCGGTTCGAGAGTATTTCTCTTTACCCTCGACGGCTGCACCGAATGAGACCAACAGGCCCAGGGCCTGTGTCAGACTAGTCGTTAACTTCATGGTTGGAGGGAAAGCCCTAAGTTGCCCAGGTTGTATAAAAGCGCGGATTGACAAACTCAATTGACTCCCAGAACCTCAGAGGAGCTTTGTCTAGCAGCTCATATATAGTCTCGCCGTCCACGGGTTGACAAATTAATTAGCTAACGTCTCTAGTTCCCCGAGGTCGGGGTTAACGCTAAGGAGCGCCCCTTGCGGGCATCTTGTGGGGTTGGCAGCATCTCATACATCTTAGTCCGGGGAAACAGACCAGCAACAAAACGCCTTGTGGGGCTCCATGAGCACAATGCTGTGTCGTGCCGTATGTGATTGCGTCGGAAATGGGCTGGTCGGGGATAAAGTGGTATACTATTGCGTAGGGATGGCCACCAGCCACGTCTCATAGGAGGAATCTTGGAGGCCTTTTCTCCGATTGGCAGGAAAATCCCGGTTAAACGCTGGAATGAATTTCCTTGCGGATCCAGCGTACCCAAGCATATGAGGCTGCTTGTTGTGATTGCATTGAATTTTCCGCTGACAATTGAATGTAACGCACGGTGTCAACGAAAGCTACTCGAGGAATCGAATGTTGAAACGGGCGTGTCTCACAGGAACAAAACCAATCATCTTCAAATGCTTTATATGTACATCAACTTCCCCAATGAAGCCGAATGATGGCTGAACAAGAACGACGCAGGTTCCGTGCCAAGCGTACATGCCTGATGCCACAATCCTAAGCTTTCGCATCGTGCCTGGGCTCGGTCCCGACCGGAATCCTCGATCGAGATCGGTCTAAGTGAAACCAAGCGCACTTTGCCACTTCCGTACTGTAACCGCACGCCATATCTTATATTTAGGTGGACTTCTCGACCTTGTCAGCAACCTTCTTGACGGCGCCCTCGGCCTCACCGGCAGCAGCCTTGGCGGAATCGACGGCTCCCTGCTCAAGAGTCTGGGCAGCCTCGGCGACGGTGCCGTCTTGGCTGCGCTGCCACATGAAGATACGGGTGACCTGGACAGCTCCGACACATCCAAGGAAGAAGTTCACGGCGGCAAGCCTGGAAGGTATTTGGTTAGCATAAAACCGAATGCTGACACTCAGATTGCACATACAGAACGTTGCGAGGCTTGATGATCATACACCAGCGAGTCCAGATGGCACCGGTACCCATGAGGGCAGCGTTCTGGGTGAGAGAGAGCTTCTCAGCGGGACGGGCGAAATCGGAGATACCGGCGATGACGAGGCACCACTGCGGATTGTTAGTCGAATGGATCAAGAAGCGCGTTTCGTGGAGTTTTTCAGCGTTGTATAATTGCAGGGAAAGGCGAGTTGTTGGGGGAGAGGTTGGGGGAAATATCATCTGAGACTCGAATCATCGTACCTTCATGACGGGTGCCCTGTAACCATGTAGTTAGCGCTTGTTCAAGTCTGCAGGGCAATAGAAAGAGCCATAGAGCTATAGATCTTACCAGAAGTGCACAGTCTTCACGCCGACGGGGCTGTTCCATAGGCGCTGGAAGGTGCTCTGCTGCTCCGCAGCACCGGCTTCGGAGCTCGAGAAGCGGAAGCCCTGAGCACCCGGCCGGCGGAATGGCGCAGAGGCATTGCGGAACGCAAAGCGAGTGTTGTTCACGAAGCGGAATCCCACGCGAGAAGACATGGTGGTAGTTGAGATGGAAGGTCTGGGGAGAGAGAGGAAGGATGGTCGTCCGGTG
Organism: Penicillium olsonii; assembly: GCA_911174995.1. Taxonomy (NCBI): domain Eukaryota; kingdom Fungi; phylum Ascomycota; class Eurotiomycetes; order Eurotiales; family Aspergillaceae; genus Penicillium; species Penicillium olsonii. The sequence continues at coordinate 155,155 of CAJVNO010000019.1, read as the reverse complement.
ATCGGTGGAAGGGGGAGTTTTCCGTCGGAGAGCAGCGATAAGAGCAATTAACCACCACAACCACGCGCGATACGACTGTCAATTCAGATCTACAAGTATAAACGACTCTTCTACACAATTGGCACGATTCCAGCCAAGAAAATCGATCTCCCAGGTCAATGGCGATGACGGATTCCCAAGTTGATGCTGACATAACTCCGGGCTAAGCCGCATCCAGCCTAGCGGATTCTGGCTCTGCGCAGCGAATCACCGCCGTTGTGAATAATGCACCGCATCGCAAGACCTCTCTATCCCACTGCTTCCGACTCTACCCTTGGCTCCCTTGAGACCTCCCACATCTTTCAAATTCGTCAGACCACATAATGTCTGGCAAGTACGTCTTCACCCAGGGCCTGAAGGAGCTCCGCTTCCTCTTCTGCCAAACCTCTGAGGCAAGCGCTGCCACAAGGTGTGTACCCCCAAATTCCTCCGATAGCTCGGGCACTGATTGATTCCTCTTTGCAGGTCTTTCCTCAACCGCGCCTACCCCACCATGAAGAAGCACAACCCCCAGACTCCCATCATGATGCGCGAGGCCGCGGGCACCCAGCCGCGCGTGTTCGCCCGATATGGTAGGACACCATGCCAATTGGCACCGAGCACAAGACCAGAAGCTAATTCAAGCCGTGATGACAGCATTCGGAAAGGAGAAGCAGGAGGCTCTGACCGGTATATATACCCCCGCCAATTATGGCCTCAAAGAGGATCACAATACTAATCTGTGTTTCTAGGTCTTACCGACACCCAGATCGAAGACCGTATCACCCAATTGGTCAAGCAGTCATAAATTCATTCATATCATCTCGCACTATATTATGTCCTCGCCTTCCCACCATTTTACCCCCATCTTCTGTACCTATAGATGAAATCCAACCTTACTCAAAACATCCCACGTTTTCAACCGTGATCACAACTTGATATTACTTCTGACCCTAGCAATGCGATTACAACGAGCTAGCATTCCCAAGCTCTCCAAACCGATACTGCGCCCAACTCATGCTCCCTTCAGGGAACGTCCAAGTCCTCTTGCCCAAATCCTCACCCGCAGCACCGGCCCCGATATGAATCGGCAGCAAATGTTCAAAGGACGGATGAGCCTGACGCGCATCCGGTCGCTTCAACAAATTCGCCATCGCCCTTTGCCGCTCAGCCGGGGCAGTCGTCACAGCCTCCTTGAGCGCCTCGTCGAAACTAACCGCATACGGAAGTGGCGTCTTGCTACCAAAGGCAAATCGCAGATCACGCAGGTTATGCACCGCCATTCCAGAAACGATGATCAAGATGTTTTCCTCGCGGAGACGAGCAACCGCTTGACCTAATCGGTAGTGCTGATCGGGATCTTCGGAGTTGAATAACGAAACCTGCACAATCGGCACCTTCAACGGATTCGTTTCAGGCTCAAAGGCTGCTCCATGTTAGTATTCGGTGCGTATACTGGACTGGATAGCTCAACATACCGCACTTGAAGCTGGCCCAGACACCGTGGTCGAGCCCGCGCTTCACGCCCTCGGCCGCAATGCCAGCATCCTTCAGCAGGTCGAGCACTTTGTGCGCAACCTCCTTACTGCCCACGTTTGGATATTTCTCTTTATAGTAGTGGTCTGGGAACCCATAGAAGCTAGGCCGTGTTAACGCGACGTCAATTGGAAATCTCGGAAGCCGGCACAACATACTCATATATCAAATCGGTCATCTCAGCAGTATTGACCTGGATTGTATCACGACCGGCCTGCCAGTGAGCAGAGAATACCACCACGGCCCGTGGTTTTACCTTGGTCGTGATTTCGCGGCCAATCTGGGCTAGCTTGCGGTATGCTGGGTGCTCAACGTCGTACATCACGTTTGGCTGGCGATGTTAGCTCAAAATCAATGCATGTTTTGGATATGAACTCACGCCGCCATGGCTAAGGAAGTAAATAGGTGTCTTCATGCCGGGCGATTGAGTCCCAGGCGCGGTGTTGACTGCGGCAACCGATGCAGCTGTCATTGGAGCTGCGGTCTGCCCAGAAAAGAAACGTCGTAGTCCGAACAGATTGGCTGTGTCACCCCAGAATAGGGCGATGGTGATGGCGACAAGAAGAGCTAGAAGAGATGAAGTGGCAGTTCTTCGGCTGGGTGTAACCGTCGTCTGAGGCTCTGTTGTTTGCGAAGACATATACAGAGCAAAGAAAGTGCAATTTGTATGAACAGAGAGGCGTAGAATCTGAATCAAATAGAACTAAAAACAACGAACTACTTACTATACAAGCCGATCGCATAAGCCGGACCAAATTTTGTAAGCGCGGAATCCGGCCGCGGGCGGATCTACGGATTTGAGGATATAGACATTAGACAATCTCAATTGTTCTATTCATGCAACTGCAACCAGCTCCGGCCCATGGTATCCGTTCCGGTCATGCAAAATTCATATCAAAAGGGGAAAATAGAAAGTAAAGATATAAAAGAAACCCGAAGTCGAGTATTCCAGGCGAGCCTTGGATGAAAGAAAGACATAAAAATCATACACCATTGTTCACAAGCTCAGATCACAGAGGGTATAGATCCCACGCAAGAGAGAAATGTGCAAGTAGTGTGGAGAGGGGGGAGGAGCCATTTACATCAGAACGCAATCACCATCACTCTGCTTGTTGACAGCCGAGCGAGAGAGACGGGTCTTTTCCATGCGACTGCCGCCCTTCTTGAGATCCTCGAGACGCTCACGAGCTTTGGGGAATCCTTGGGCTAAAGGAAGGTTCATGATTAGCAAACGTAACATCAAACAGCAGAGAATGGCACTTACCAGCCGCGCGCCAGTACCAGCGCTTCGCATCATCCAGATTAGCAGCAGAGCCAATTCCAACCTCAGTGAAATATCCCATAGCATACTCCGCCTTAGCAAGACCGGAAGTTGCAGCCTTGCGCGCCCACAGATAAGCCTCTGTATCATTCTGCTGGAGAATCCCCTCCGACCCAGTAAGATACCAACCACTAAGCGCAAGCTCACTCTGATGTTCGCCCTGGGCCGCAGCACGCGTGTACCAAATGATACTGGTGCGGTTGTCAACAGGGCATCCCATCAGCCCGTACTCGTAGGCATTACCAAGACGGAACTGAGAGAACTTGTAACCCAGTTCAGCGGCCTGATGGAAGAGCTGGGAAGCGTATTGCTCATCACGGATGATGATGTCGTTCCCACCGGCATTCTGGTACATCAGTGCCAGCTCGTGGAGGGCGTGGGGGTTCTCTTCGTCTGCGCGCTCAGCTGCGCGCTTCAGCCAGGATACTCCTTCGCGTGGGTTGCGGGCTTGGCCCAGGAGTCCTTTCAGGCTGATCATTCCCATTTTGTACATGGCAGGGGTGTCGCCCAGCGAGGCCGCGCGCTTATACCATTGGACTGCTTTGAAGGGGTCGCGCTTGGTACCGCCGCCCTCCTCTTGTCCGATCTCGCAGCACACGGCGACTCGGTATGCGGACTGGGCGTGGCCTTGCTTGGCGGCGGAGTGGTAGAGTGAGAAGGCTTCTTTGGGGTCGGCCTCCAACCCGAGGAGGCCTTCACCGTAGCAATCGGCAAGGAAAAACTGCGCCTCGGAGTACCCTCCTGCCACGAGTTTCTTCACGATCTTGTGCGCATCCATGATGTACTTCTCCTTTGCTTTGGCCTTTGTCTTCGGGTCTAGTCGGCTGTTATCGCCTACCAGCACAGTGGATGCTTCAATAAGCTTCTTGGCGAGGAGGAGATGGGCTTTTTGATCAGCGGGATTGCCTCGCGCTATTTTTTGTAGGCGCTGCAACTCGTCAATTGTGACAGGCGCCTGCGCCGGTCCTCGGGGTAGAATCGCGGGCTGTGAGACCGGGGCAGGTGCAGCAACAGGAGCTGATTCCGGAGCGTTATATTGCCGTACTGGCGCGGGCTTGGGTCCTTGATCGTGGCCCAGGCGGAAAGGAGCCGGGTGATGCGGCAGAGCATCGGGATTTTGCTGAGGATCGGGGGCCTCAGGGTGATCAAGATAGCCTGGCTGGTTCCCTCTGGGCGGTGCGGGAGCCTGCGAGTAACCAGGATAATCATCATAGGAATTTGCTGCGTACCCATGGTCAACAGCAGGACCGGGCGGTGCTTCTCCAGGAATATCAAACTGGAATCCGGCATTCTCAAACTGGTTGGGGGCTACATCGGCTTGTCGGAGATTTGGCTGAGACTGAGAACGCATGAAGTCGTCCCCTGTGGGCGAGTACGTATTGTAGTTTCCGGGCGAAGAGTTTGTATGGGGAGCTGGTGCCTTGGACTTGGGTGTCTCCAGTCCCATTTCGTCGATGGTAGTATGACCAGCAGCCGGCATGGCGTCGAAATTAGGCATATCAGGCTCTTCGCCAGAGTCATAGTAGCTGTCCAAGAAATCTTTCGGGGCATATGAAACGCGGTTGGTAGGCTCGGGGGGAATCATCAGCCCAGCGGAGGGAATGATTAAGCCAGGGTCTATATCGTTGGGGGCGCGAGATTGCGAGGGGTGCATACTCCCCGCCGTGCTGGGGCGCATGGGAGGATCCATCGGGCTCCCTGGGTAATCGGATTCTTGATAGGTTGACTGACCGGGGTACGATGGCGCACCCATCGGCGCACCCATTGGCGCGCCAAGTGGCATGGTTGTGCTTCGTGGTGGTGGAGGCATCCGCGCCATAGGATCCGCATAGTCGCGATCAGATCGATCCGACCGACCTGAGCTCCCGGCTCGCACTGGACCCATTGGGTATCCGCCGCGACCACGCCCCGGCGGAGGACCGCGCGGAGGTGGCTGTCGCATCTCAGGGCGCCTCCCGTTTGAGGTATGGGGTCTCGGGGGGCCTCTTCCATTCATATCGACCGCCCTCCCATTGAGATCCATGGCAGACATGCTAGTCTCTAATCCTCGCGGCGGCGGGGCACGCCGATCCCTCGGATCCCTGGCCCTGGGGTCTCGCGGGTCTCTCGGGGGCCTCGCATTCCTGGGATCTCTTGGGTCTCGCGGGTCTCGCGGGTCTCGTCGGGCTCGTGGATCTCTCGGGTCTTGATATTGGGCGGGCGGGTATGAATTATCATAACGTCCACCTGGACCTGGTCCTGGACCTGGGCGTCCACCCGCTATAGTTGTCAGACGAAATATCTTCACTGTAGGATTTTACATACGGGTTCTGGGTCGCGACTGCGGCGGCACACCTCCTGGAGGGTATCCGTTTGGTGGGCGTCCATACCCCGGCCCTGGGCCCGGGGGTCCCGGTGGGCGCATGGCGCGCGGTTGGGATTGCGGGGCACCGTAAGCCGGCCCTGATTCAGCGGAATGAACGCTGTACGCTCCGTCGTCGTAGGCTGGATCGGCTGGGTAGTCGTGTCTGCTCATACCTCCGTCGCTATATCCGTATGAACCATCTTGCGAGTAGCCTCCGGGCGACGCGATGGAGGGCGAGGGGGCGTTGTTATATTGTCGGAGAGGCGGCGGCCTCTGCGCGGGAGGTTGGGGGTACGACATGGTGCGAAAGAAAAAGCGCACTATTCACAGTCCCACGATCCTGGTTGCGATTCAACGCATGCAAGGAGGGGCTACGGATGATCAGTTGGGTGCGCACGCTGCCAATGGTCGGTCACTTACACAGTCACGAGGTCCAAGCCAATGGAGAATAAAGAGCAAGTGTAAAGACAAAGGAACCTTGGAAGTACGGAGTCGTTAGGGCCGTCACGACTTCTTTAAATTAAAAACCCGTCCGTTGACCCACTGAGGTATTTCGTATGGAAGTTCGGACGCTAACTCCTTTGAGTAATTCTATACTTGCGCGAGTACGGAGTACGATGTGCCAGATCCCACACTATACTAATAGTTCAGAGTCTACCTCCATGCTCTAGGCTATCCCTTCGCCCTTCTCCCTTCTCTCTTTGTCCAGGGATCTACCGATGCCTGACGATCAGGGGATGTGTAACCGCCGACCCCTGCAGGATTGGGGTACCAGAAGTGCTGCCTTGGCGTCACAGAACAAATCCAACGGACATCGGTACATCTGAAACAGAATGACAGTATGACGGGGCTACACTCGAAGTGGAGGAGGTCGGACCAAACGCAGAATCGGAATGGAATCGGAAAAACCGACATGGAACCGATGGAGCCGATATGAGTACATGTCGCAAACGAACGTCACAGGGACCAGTATAGAAGCAGAGTGGACAGTGAGAACAAAAGCAATTGTGGGGAGAGATGAGACATTCCAGAAGTGGTTAGGCTCCTACTGCGCCACATTCTGCGCCACAGCCTCAGCAAATGAGAGCCGCGATGATGTTGATGATCTCTGCATAACCTCGGACTTGCTCATCTCTCATCATGTCTCGCGTCGGATTATGGGCCAAAGTCCTTGCCGGGTAAGTCTCTCTCTCGGTCCGAGAACTCCGCGCTCATCCTCCGTCCAGTGGCCTTCTCATGTGTGTCGGAGGTCCCGCCTTCGTGGAATGGATCCGCCCTACCGACGAAGAACTCCGCAAGCGATACAACCCAGAATTGAGACAGCGCAGTGAGCAGCAGGGCGACCGTCGGGCCCAGGAGTTCGATGACTATGTCGGCAAACTGAAGGAGTGGTCCAAGTCGGACAAATCCAGTATGTCGCGCCGGGGGGCTATTCCCCGAAGTCCTCTCCAAGTGGCGATCAGTGGCTAATGATGGGGGTTTACTTTTTTTCAGTCTGGTATGCCGCACAAGAAGAACGAGACCGGAAGCAGGCCGCGATCGATGCGCAGCGCACACAGGCCAAGGAGCAGACGAAGACACAACGCGAGGAAATGCGAAAGGAGATGCTGGGTGAAAAATGAACGCTACGGTCACTCTGTGATTCTGCCATGATGGCGGGGGTGTATCACCTCTGCAGTACCAGGCGCCTACTCTCGCGCTTGAATTTCCCCCCGTTGACATTTGCGAGTTTTGGAGCCTCAGGCCATCACTCTACATCTGCGTTTGCATTATGATCTCTATTGGGTGTACGATACGTTTGCGAATCTTCTCTCCTATATCTGCCTCGCCAGGCATTGTACAATTACCGACCCCTGGGTCTTTGATATCACAAGAACAAGCATGCAATAATCATTGTCAATTTGGGCATCTATTCTGACCATCATTCCAATTTCTCGACTCTTTTGAGTTTAATGATGGCTGCAACTGCAGGTTCGGAGGCAAGGAACATGCACAATGAGTCATTCTGCTTGGAGGTCGCCTCCAAAGTAGCTTGGGTAGCTTGGGGGACGCCAGACGAGAAACATGATCTCTGTCATCGTGTCTCGAAGATTGAGGCCGAGTCAAGAACCTCGGAATGTATATCATTTCTGGCTTTGGTCAAATTTCTTGAATGAAGCCAAAAAATAGAGTCGGGAAGATCCTTTCCTGTCCGAAATTTGTGTGGATGACAAGCTTCACACTATCAGAGGGAGACCCTTGGACGCTGTAAGGAGATGCTGCAGGTGCAGCTAATTTCTCGGAGCCGTGGACTTGGCGTGGAGGGTATCAATATCGGCAATTTGATTCCAAAACTGAGTTTGGGCCAAGCCACTCATGGGCATCCTGTCTCATTCCAAATGCTCGTATCCTGAACATCGAAGGTTCAAGATAGCACTATGAACAAAGCACCGCCAATAGGCATCAAAACTGCCAAGGCAGCAAAGATGGCCGCACCAGCTTTGTCTCCTGTTGTGATTGCCCGAGTCCGAATATCCTCGTCGATTGCACTACCATTGTCTTCAGCGCCAGACCCGGAATTCCCCTTACTGGTGCCGCCTGTTTTTACAGTCACAGGCGCTTTGACGGTGTGGACGAGATTGGCCTTGAAGATCTCGAGCGCCGCCATCTGTTCGCCAATTCCTGTACTGCTTTTATATTGGGTCCGATCAGTCCAGATCAGTCCACAGGCATTGTTGGGGCCATTGCATTGCTCGGCGGCAGCCATAGAGGATCCTCGGATTTTGGGCTGTAGTCTTTTCTGTGTAAAAGGAGCGAGAGGAATGGTTGCACCCATGAATCGTGCTAGGTAGGCTTTGAAAGATCGAGAGTTGAGATCACACTTCTTCTGTTCACATGGCTGTGACATGATGTCTTCGTTATCCGGGAAGAATGTGTCAAGTCCACTGATCAGGCCTTCTATTCGCTCTCTCCAAATATCGGATCCATCGGTCTGTGGTAAGTCAGTGATGCCTATCTCCAGGGTGGCATGGATATTCCCCAACCCTCGCCGAACACTTACTATGTTATACATGTTTGCTGCACCGTGGAGATACACCGCAGGCAGATATGCATGTTGCAGGATATTGACAATCGTGCAATTGTTCTTGCTATCAGCTCCATCGTGAACATGCCATTCGTCGTCGATGAACCCTGTAGCATTCGTCCAGTCCCAGACTTTATTCGCCCAGTCTGTAAAAGTCTCGTTGCCCGTATACCTCGCCAATCGGGCCGCGACATCAAAGAAACCGCCATTTGAAATGGTGTTCTTATACGAATATCCACCGTTATACTCGAATATCTGCCAGTGCAAGCCGCCACCACAAGTTGCCGTGTCCCATCGCGTAGCCTGCGAGTTGAATACATTCTCCGCAAGCGACAGCCACTGCGGTTGGTCTTTCGGTGGATCGGGGTACCCCAGCTCAGCGGCTGCCATTGCTGCAAAGCCCCAGAAAATCTGATCGTCGTTTCCAAGTGACAGTGTCTGATTCTGCGGCATGTAATTGTTGTCGTCGCCTACTTGGTGAAGCAATGCCTGGGTGGTTATGTTGTTCCAATGATCGTCTCCGGTGTAGTACCAGTATTCGACCATGGCGCCGAACATTGCCCCGGCTTCCCACCAGTAATAGGGGTCTGGGATATTTCCTGGTACATCGCCTGGCTGATCACCAGTATAGTAGTCCATCATACCAGCAGCGGCAGTTCTGGCCGCGGCCTTGATGGAGTCTGGTTATGTTTAGAAGGGCTCTACTGTTCCAAGGTTTAATTCAGCTCAATGCGACACACCGTCATCGTCCAAATCGAGGTCAATAGAGGCCTGCGTTAATTTGGGTCCCAATGTAGACAGAAGGAGAAGACTTTCCCATGGTCGTTTCGAATATCTCATCATGAAAAAACATTCATGAAAGGATGTATATAAGTGGGGGAGAAAATGGATTAGATATGGTCGAGACGTACGTCTGGGTACTAGTAACTTGTTTTTGATCGCTATGGGCTGAGCTGGGGCATCAACGGCCAAGAATGGGGCCGCGGGGTGCTGAACAGCCCTGGATGGGGCGGACGCCAATCTGGGGCCATATGGGGTATATGCAAGCACCCAGCGAGTGAGAGCCTCACATATGGGGGCTGGCGCACCCGGGCCAAAAAATGTGAGAGATCGTCGAAGGATGAAACGCAGGGTCGATAGCTAGGGTTTGTGCCTTGGCGGAAATACCTGTCAAGGTTCTATGGAGGGTACTAGGTATATTGCAGATGAGTGTCCCAGGTGATTGAGGCTTTTGTTTTTAGTTCGATCGTAACTTCGTGGGCAAATGTGCGCATCTTCAGATGCATGGCAAATCGGAGGGCTCCAAGGCTGATAGAAGCTTGAGGTCCTACCTATGGAGACTGGAAGTTGTTTGCTAATTATGCATCTTGCCCAGGTGTTGTGTGCGGGAATTGGAAAATTCCAAGTTGGGGCCGCCAAGGTCAGCCTTGGGGCCACCCTGTTGGGGGCGTTGTAGCTTAGTATAAAGGGTATTGAATACCTTTCAATATAAAGTGTCAGTCTGGCAGGAATTTTCATACGCAATCCTTTCAAAACTTCATTAGATAGAATACATCCATGGCTGAATTGTTGTCCATAATGGGCTACATGTATGCGTCATGGAGGACGCCGCCAGTGGTGATTTGGCATTGGAATGAAGTCGGGTTTCAACAAGCATTTGGAATCATCGGAGAATGTGCATGGATCTAGCTCGGATCATCTACCCGAAGAAATCAGGATAAATCAATAACCTCATGGCTCCAGACGTCGAAGTATGAGATGACATAATGCTGGCGATGTTCCAAGGTTACCTAACACAGCTAAAAATAGACTGCGTTCCTTCAGCAACATGCTTCTCACGGCACAAACAGGCACCCGAATAGAGTACACTCCCGAGGCCCAGTGTCCGGAGTAGAGAATGAAGTATGGCAAGGAAGAGAAACATTTCCAATTTCAATTAATATCTTGGCCATTTGCATATTAAATTGGTTCCACAGTGTTCTACGGCTTTAGTTACTCCTCACTCTCAGCGAAGAGGAATACCTCCAGGGCGTTGACACTGCTGCATGAATAGAGCACACTACGAAGTAAATAACTAGACAATAACGTACCCAGCCACTCTTAAGGCCCAATTGAATCTAATATTAGGCTTTGACCCTCTATACTGGCAATGCCGGAAGCCTGCGCTTTGTGAGACAACGCCACAGCACGTGACATTCGCCCAGCGCCTCAGCGGCAACCTCAACTTGTCAGCTTCAAGACAACAACCGCCAATCCCCAAATCTCATCCGACGCTTGCCGTTCCGCTACATCACAATCTCCAGGTTTTGTGACATCACTCGACTCACAACTCCCTCCTGAATCGATTTCCTCCCCACGGTCTCTCCCACCCAAGGCAACCCCGAGCAACCCCTACTGCTCCTGCAAGGTCGTCTAGACGTCCCCGACATCCCCGACATCTCGCCCACTCCACTCTGAGTCTCCCTCAGACCCTTTCACGACTTTCATAATGGCTCAGAACGAAGCACCCTACGACCCTTACATCCCTTCCGGCTCCAACGGCGCCCAGGGCAACGGACAAAATGGCAACCAGCGCACCGCCGCATTGCAAGCAGTGAGTGGCATCCGGATCCCTTGATGTCTCTTCAGAGGCAATCAAACAATCGCACAGCCATCGGGAACCCGACCATGGCCGGGAACTGCGAAGGCTGGGATCTCCGCATCAGGTCTAACACCTCTCTAGCAAATCGACGACACCGTCGGCGTGATGCGCGAAAACATCAACAAGGTGTCGCAACGTGGTGAGAATCTTGACTCTCTGCAGGACAAGACCGACAACCTGGCTGTCTCGGCCCAGGGCTTCCGCCGCGGCGCCAATCGCGTGCGCAAAGACATGTGGTGGAAGGACATGAAGATGCGCGTGTGCTTGGTAATTTGCGTGATCGTCCTGCTGGTGGTGATTATTGTGCCCTCTGGTAAGCCCCCTCACACCAGACCCTGACCCCAACCGCGAGACCTGATCCTGACCCTCTCTAGTGGTTGCCACCAAGCACTAATGCTCGCGCGACTTACGACTTCTCTTTCGACCATGGACTCTTGAATTTTACTGGGTTTCCTGTAGGGCCGTGGGGCCTCTTTCCTGTTCCCAGCCGTTAATACCTCCTGCTGTTATTTTTTCTGGGCGTGTTTTCAATGACCACATGTTGACCTTTATCATACGAAACGGGATCCGAAGTTGGGTTTATGCGACTCGATGTAAATGATACTTGATGCCGTGTTTTCAATATGCGTATTCGATGCTCTTTCCAATGTGTTACCAGTTCCCAGTAGAATGGACATGTCATATGCAGTAGCTCCAAACCTGGAGAGCGACTAACCTCGGGAGACGCACCTGGGCATCTTTATTTCCCCACGTGGCCTACTAGTACCCTTCACCTGGGCTTATTTCCGAGTCCTGCCCTATGCACTCCAGTGTCTCAGTCTCCATTTACCAGTTCGGAAATTATGACCGGACACGCGTCGGAATGTCACCCAGCCGACGAGAAGAAAAAATCAGATAATGGTGAGAGCTCTTGGCAGCCAGCCGGTGTCCACCCAGATTCGGCAGCAAGCCATTGGGAGCCCTCTCGTGTGTGTCCCGTCGGAAAGAAGCGCAGACAGGGAGAAACTAGATCCAGACAGGGTGGAGGGAAGTGGATAGCGGTGTCCGGCCAGGAACGAGTGAGAGACAGGGACAGGATCAGATAACCTAGACTAGACCGGAGTGGGCTGACGTTTCAAGATTACCGAGTGGACTCTCGGGGTTTACGTTGAGAGAATGGCGCTGGTTCCGAGAAAAGCGCGCAGGGATTTTCGCTTTTTTGCGTTGGCGGTCGTTACTTTACTGCGCGGAAGTGCGATTAAGAAGCAGATTAAGTATACGTGAAATCCGATGAAGTAACGTGATTGGAAGTGCACAAATCACTCAAAAGAAGAGAGCAATAGATCTAACAAAATAGTAATAGAAACAAAAGCCGCACGTAAAAAAGCGATAAATCACTCGCTAGTCTCCACCGCCTTGTACCCCCGTCATTGGGCCCTCCGAGGTCCGGATCCCAGAATTTCTCTTGACTCACCTTTCTTCACCCACGCTACCTTAAAACCCTTTGGGGATACTCTCTTCTGACCGTTGAGGTTGCCGCATGCGCGTTGCCACAATGATGTCCCTTCGCTCCGTCGCGCGGAGAGCTTCGTGCAAGCCCCTCCGTGCCCTCTCCGCACCGACTGCTCTACGAGTCTCGGCTGGCAAGGTCTCCGCCCTCCAGACTCGCACCTACTCTCGTGCCACCGATCCCCACCTCACCGCTACCCGCAGCACCGTCGTGCAGCTGTTGAGCAACATTGGATCCAAGCGCGAGGTCCAGCAGTACCTCTCCCACTTCACCTCCGTCTCCTCCCAGCAATTCGCCGTGATCAAGGTCGGTGGTGCCATTATCACTGAGCACCTGGAGACCCTGTCCTCCGCGCTCGCTTTCCTGAACCATGTCGGTTTGTACCCGATTGTCGTCCACGGAGCGGGTCCCCAGCTCAACCGCATGCTGGAGGCCGCCGGTGTCGAGCCCCAATTCGAGGACGGAATCCGAGTGACAGACGGCAAGACCCTGGCCTTGGCCCGCAAGCTGTTCCTGGAAGAGAACATGAAGCTTGTTGAGGAGCTCGAGCGCATCGGCATCCGTGCGCGCCCCATCACCGCGGGTGTCTTCTCGGCAGACTACCTGGACAAGCCCAAGTACAACCTCGTCGGCAAGATCAACGGTGTCGACAAGGCTCCCATTGAGTCCGCTATCGCCGCGGGTTGCCTGCCTATTCTGACCTCCATGGCGGAGACCTGCGACGGCCAGGTTCTCAATGTCAACGCGGACGTGGCGGCCGGTGAGCTCGCGCGCTCCCTGCAGCCCCTCAAGATTGTCTACCTCGCCGAGAAGGGTGGTCTATTCAACGGTGATACCGGTGAGAAGATCTCCGCTATCAACCTCGATGAGGAGTACGATCACCTCATGAGCCAGTGGTGGGTCCGCCACGGCACTCGTCTGAAGATCAAGGAGATGAAGGATCTCCTCAGCGATCTGCCTCGCTCATCCAGCGTCGCTATTATCCACCCCGCCGATCTCCAGAAGGAGCTGTTCACCGACTCCGGTGCCGGTACCCTGATCCGTCGCGGTAACAAGATCCACGTCAAGACCTCTCTCTCCGAGTTCGAGGACATGAACGCCCTTAAGGAGGTGCTGATCCGTGACCGTGAGGGCCTTGACGCCCGTGCTGTTGTGGACCGTTATGTCGAGGGCATGAAGGAGAAGGACTTCAAGATCTTCTACGATGAGCCCATGGAGGCCCTCGGAGTGGTTCTTCCCCCCCAGCCCGGCTCCCAGATGGCCCACCTGGCTACCTTCACCATCACCAAGTCTGGATGGTTGACCAACGTTGCCGACAATGTCTTCGCCAGCATCAAGAAGGACTTCCCCAAGCTCGCCTGGACTGTTAAGGAGGACGACGAGAACCTGACCTGGTTCTTCGACAAGGCTGACGGCAGCTTGAGCCGCGATGGCCAGGTTCTCTTCTGGTACGGCGCCGAGAACGGCGAAGAGGTTAAGCAGCTCGTCCAGGAGTTCAACCAGCATGGTCGTCAGATGTTCGGCGACATCAACCTCGAGTCCCGTCTCCACCGCGCCGCTGAGGCCGCCGCTAACATCGGCAAGGGCTTCGGTGCCAGTGGTGCCTCCGCCGAGCAGAAGCGCGGTTTCTCCACCGTCACCAACGCTCTGCGCATGAACCGCACCCGCCCCGCCGTCGCGGTCAACGCCTTCCGTTCCTACTCCACCACCAACCCTAACCCACCCCTTGGAGAGAAGAACAACTCCAACACCCGCCCCGCCAAGGTCGCTCTCATCGGTGCCCGTGGCTACACTGGCCAGGCTCTGATCAACCTGCTCAACGCCCACCCCAACATGGATCTCCGCCACGTCTCCTCCCGCGAGCTGGCAGGAAAGAAGCTCCAGGGATACGAGAAGCGCGAGATCATCTACGAGAACCTCAGCCCCGAGGACGTTCGCAAGATGTCCGCCAACGGCGACATTGACTGCTGGGTGATGGCTCTGCCTAACGGTATCTGCAAGCCTTTCGTCGATGCCGTCGACGAGGGTGCCAAGGAGGGCAACGTTATCGTTGACCTCAGTGCCGACTACCGTTTCGATCCCAAGTGGACTTACGGTCTGCCCGAGCTGGTCGAGCGCTCCAAGATCGCCCAGGCTACCCGTATTGCCAACCCCGGCTGCTACGCCACCGCGGCCCAGCTCGGAATTGCTCCCCTTGTTCCTTTCCTCGGCGGCCAGCCCACCACTTTCGGTGTCTCTGGATACTCTGGTGCTGGCACCAAGCCCAGCCCCAAGAACGACGTGCAGTTCTTGACCAACAACCTCATCCCCTACAGTCTGACCGATCACATCCACGAGCGTGAGATCAGCGCTCAGCTGGGTACATCCATCGCCTTCATCCCTCACGTCGCCGTCTGGTTCCAGGGAATTTCTGTAAGTTTCATCCTGTATTTCCTCGTACGTTGCTAATGATTTTTCTAGCACTCCATCAGCATCCCCCTGAAGCAAAAGATGACCTCCCGCGACATCCGCAACCTCTACCAGGATCGCTACGCCGGCGAGAAGCTGGTCAAGATCGTTGGCGAGGCCCCTCTCGTCAAGGACATTGCCGGTCGCCACGGCGTTGAGATCGGTGGATTCGCCGTCCACTCCAGCGGCGAGCGTGTTGTCGTCTGCGCTACCATCGACAACCTGCTCAAGGGTGCCGCCACTCAGTGCTTGCGTAAGTTTGCCTTGGTCCCTTGTGCCGAATCTCGCTAACCTTCGCAGAAAACATGAACCTGGCCCTGGGCTACTCCGAGTATGAGGGAATTCCCCTTGACTAAGCTTCTTTAAGTAGCTTTGTGTTTGTGTACTTGCATGTCTTCTGTCTCATACCCTGCACATTATGAATCACATGGGTTAGAGATTTGGTTAATGTCTGGGTCTTCCATAGTTGATTTCGTCTAAATCTGTGTCAAAAGAGTTCGATTTCTGGTTTCAAGATTTCCTTTCCAATATTCTCTGTTTGGTCCTTCCATTAGAAGCTTGAAGATACGTTGATCTCGAGGTCATTGTGCAGCGATCAAGCCCGTTCAAGAAACAATATCGTGCGTGCTCCGCCTGAAGTTGGCTTGTATGGGATGTAGTCCCGGGACTCTGGTCCTCAACCTCCCCATGAATGCTCAACTCTCCACGCACTTCTTTCTCTCTCTCTCTCTCTCTCTCTCTCTCTCTCTCTCTCTCTCTCTCTCTCTCTCTCTCCTCATCTCCTCATCTCCGCACACGAGCCTAAACTGAAAAGCGAAGAACACTCTGCAAAAAAGCATCGAGACTCGGGTGACTACAGTCACTTGAGTCTACATTGCAAGGATGTTTTACAGTCACGAAAGTATGCACTCGAGATCCCAGCCCTGCGGGCAAGATTGTGAGGCTGATCAACTCTGTTTTTCTAGTCCTCACATCCCCAGAACATGGTGTCGCAACCATCTGGTAAAAGCACCCAAGCCAAGATCCTCACACGGTGCTGACCACCTCTAGGCTCGTAGCCACCCTAGGCTCCCGCTCCGTCTCTAGACGACTAAACCGAAAGACAATCCAAGATGTGGACGTTCCAAACGCCTGTAGGGTCATCATCAATCCGGAGGCACCAATGGCCCTACGACTCCAAGGAAGTCTACTGTAAGTTCAAAATCCGTATGAGCGACCATCTGGCTCACGAGAACCAGATACGGCGTCTCCCGAGTCTACAGCCAGCAGTGCGGATATACCCTGCTGGACACGCAAGCCATGCACGACAAGATGGTCACTCATTTGAGAATTATTCCGGGGACTGGTATCGATCCTACTGCCGGAAAAGCCAAGTGAGTCGTCGATCGTCAATATATCGTCTTGTCCTTCTTGCTCACAATTTCAGACCGAGTACCTTAATCCTGCCATACGACCCGTCATTCCTTCCTGAGACTGGCCTCCCGGGCTTGGAGCTAAATATGTCACATTTCGCTTCTGCTGATGACAGTTCCCAGTTCAGTAGTCTGTTCAGCAGATCGCCGGCCCATAGCTTGACGGCCATATCGCAGCTTTCGAGCCTGCAGCTTGATATTCCTTCGGATGGTGGTATTGGCGAAGGTAGTATCATGGGGTTCGAGGATCACCCGGTAAGGAAGGATGTCGCCGTTGAGATTGCAGCGCTTGGACCTGAAGAGGGTGGCCTTCTCCAGCCGGACTTTGAATTTGACGAAGATGGGAATCTCATTGAGCTTGGAGGAAGAGCGATTTCTCCTCAGAAGAATACGAAGGCTCAAGCGCAGAGAGAGGACCTGTTCAAGCACCATACTCGACAAGACCAGCTTTGGGACGATCAAGTGAGTTTTGAAAAAGCTTTGAGTTCAAATCCAGCTAACACGATGTTAGATGCCTGTTGATGAGCCGATCAATATTCTTGAAGCTGACCAGATGGAGATCGATAATCACATCGCACAACCTGATGTCGACGATGTACCTTGCCCAGTCGAGGAAGTCAACATTCAGCCAGCACGAATGCGTCGCATCCGACACCCAAAGGTCATCATCACCGATGAAGCTACATCCCTGCGCAACATGGAATTAGGCAAGTGGAACACTGAATACGCGGCAAATATGGTCGAGGCACGAAATCAAAGGGACCAGAACAAAATCCCAGCCATGTCGAAGAAGAACGCCGCATTCTGGGTCTTCGGACAAGGAATCGGCTCTGTCGGAGTCGGTCTAGGTGTGCACAGTGAGCCACACCCATTGAAAGCATTCTCAGGGAAGGAGCTACTCGACGCCGTCTGCAGCACCGAAAGACACAAGCGAAAGCGTCTCAATGAAAGCGAGAACCCGGATGAACGCCACGTCCGCACCAGAGAGGACGAGCTAAGCCGCGAAAACATCGACCGACTCAACATGGACGTCGAAATCGGTCGTGACGCACCCTCAAGCCTTCTAGACGACCGCTCCTCCCAAATGCCATGGAATATCACCGCCTCCATCCAAAGCTCCCTCCGAGCCCGCCGTTACGGAAGCGTCAGCGAAATGTCCTCTCGCAAAGGCCGCCGCAGCCGTCTTCCAAGTGCCAGTCCACTAGCTGGCCGCAACTACCGAGACATCCAGGACTTTAACTTGGACTTCGGCGACGACCTCGATCTCACCCGATATCTGGAAGGGGAGCTCGCGACAGACCGGGGAAACATCAGTTCCATCTCTCCCGGTGTACGCTCCGCACTGGAGAATGCCAAGGCGACGCTCGATAAGGAGAGTTTGAATTTCTTTGAATTTATGAAATCCAAGATGGGTATGGAGAATGGAGATGCTCTGCGGAGTAACCTGGCAAGTCCGGTTGTTGCTCGACTGGAGACTATCACGTTTGCGAGTCTGATGCCGCCGGTTGTTACGACGCGTGCTGTGGCGACGCAGGCGTTGGTCAATTTGCTTACGTTGGCTACTAAGGGAGTGATTCGGGTTCACCAGGATCGGGATGGTGGTGATGAATGGGGATCTGGAGATATGTTCGGGGAGATTCACCTGAAATTTACGGGGATCTGAGGCATACGCAAAGGTTCATTCTTTATTTCTCAATGGCACTATTCTTAGGTACGCATACCCATAATCCCAGATCTGAATCAATCATGAAATCATTATTCCAAGTTTATCTGGGCAGCACTACGTAGGTCCTACGCTTGGATACTACTTAGCTACGGAGTACACAAGTCTTCGGCCTGAGCACTCCATCCGATGAGTCTATTTTTCACCGTTTCAGGAATTGTGGGTTGCAAATATAATCACTCATCTTCTAATCTTCAGATATTCAACGATAATACTTGGGTGGCTGGTGTTTTCTAACGGCTCTTGATCTTGATGTACCTTAGCCCTAGAGTCTCGTGAAACAGCCAGTAGGCTGATTATCCAAATTGTGAGTGATGGCACCGGGAATCATATCAGATCATCAAATATACACATGGACATGCTCAGGATTCACTGCCTGACTACATGATGTTCGTAAAGAAAATATAGTATTGTGTATGGAGTACCTGACGGGGAGGTGACGGGTATATGATACTGTCGTAGTAACAGTAATAAATACATCAGGATATTGAACCTTGGAACAGTAACGAAACGACCCGTACCTATACTTTGGACGCGCTGTATATCAGACACACCCGGTCAACATCATATTTATGGCATTCGAGCTCTTCATTTCTGCCTGTGCGAGACTTCGACACGAAAATCTCCACCAAGCCCAATCATAGCAAACCCCGACCCGTTCGCTAAAGCCGATGTCCCAGAGCATTTGATGCCTCTCGGGGATTGGGTGAGGCATGCATGGCTTAACAAGAGTTCGATATGGATGGTTTGACTGATGGTGCGTCCATTTATGAAGAGAAATTATTGGTTTGGGGATCATAAACTCTTACATGAACCTTCAAGGCTGAGCGCTGAGAGTCCAAACTGCTGTGTCACGTGGCTACTTACTCATCATTTCTTTCGCGGGTTTACTTGCGTAGTGTATAACGCGAGCTTTGGATGATCACGCGTCATCAGTAAATTTAATGAACAGCTTGAGGGCCAATCAATGCTGATGAGCTTTCTTTAGGTTACGCTGTCGACCATTGAATTGCATTCAATCCCGAGGTCAGAGATCACCGTATCACGATGTCTCAGTATCTCACTGGTGTATCTGTGTGTCAATTGGCAGTGGAATCTCCTTTCGTAGAGAGCTAACGGAGTAATTACACCAGACCCATAGTATTTCTTCACTGTCTTCATTTTATTGACGAGATGAGAGTAAATGATATCGAATACAGAGTGACGAGTGTAAAATTGAAGTGGGGTGCTGAGTCAGATACACGTGACCGGATACCCGCTGGTAACTTCAAATCCGCATGATTATACCAAACCTATACGACTTCACGCTCACAACCAGCCTGAGATCCCCCCCGAAAAGCCTCGTAACCATGGGCAGAACCGTTGATCAGGAAGTGCATGCCGCTTTCGTCGAGTTTCGAGCGAAGGAAGATGACAAAGTAAGTTCGAACGCCCTTTCCAAACCCTCGTACACGTGTGTTATGGTGCTAATACAGGAAACGCGTATTTCAGTGCCTTTCAGTTCAATGTATTTACTGCCAGCAAATCCGCGCGAAGAATACCTCGCGACAGAAACAACATCTCCTTGAATGCCCTGGCCTGCGCGGCCATCCTAACGCGCCGCAACCGTCTCAGCCCACCCAGGCAGCGCCCAACGGAATCGGACCTCCCAATGGATACCCCGGCACCCCGAATGGCCCAACAGCCACCCCATCAGGCCCAGCGGGCCCTGGTACAATCGGAACCCCGAATGGCACGCTGATGACCAACGGTGTCAATCCGCATGCCACCCCATTGCAAGCGCCGCTGCAGGCTCTCCAGAATCGCGCCGCGATGGCGACTCCCGTGCCGCCAACCGGTCCCCCCTCAGCACCACCGAGTGCCGCCCCGTCCCGCCCAACACCCAAACCCAAATCCAAGAACTCGACCTCGAGTCTGCCCGCGCCTCCCCTCGACGACGTACATGCTGCGTGAGTATCTTTCCTGCCCCCCGAGCGCAAACCCTGCTGACCATTTTAGATTCGGTAAGATCACCCGCCGTCGGGTCTGTTTCTCGATACTAACCTATAATCTCCAGTCGAATTCCGCGCCAAAGAAGAAGATAAGTGCTTGTCTGTACAATGCATCTACTGCCAACAAGTGCGCGCAAAGAATACAAGTCGTCAGCGCCAACATCTGCTCGAATGTCCAACCTACTTGAGCGTGATGAAAGATTCGATCCCCGCCAACAACCTGCTACACACGTTCCCTGAAGGAGACTTAGCGCGATCGCTTCAGATCCCAGCGCCAACACTGGAACTGGACTTCCGCATGAGCATCAAAATGAACCCGAAGGTCTCCGTCGGCCCTGGAATCTGGGGTCAGCGCGAATGGGTTTCCTTCATCGGTGGTCAGTGGGCCGGCCGGTGGGGCAAGGGAATTGTCCTGGTAAGAATCATTCACACGTTTGTCGCATGATGCCTTCTAACTTCTTACAGCCCGGAGGTCAAGATACCCAGCTTGTGACCAAGGACTCAACTACGAACCTACGCGCCAGTTACATCCTTCAAACCGTCGACGAACAGCCTGCGTTTATCATTGTTCGCACGGAAGGCTGGCTGACCGGCGCGAAGGATGTTCTTGAAAAGGTCATCGATTCCAACATGGCGGACGGCGTCAACCCGGGCAGCTACAAGTACCGAATGACCCTGTCCATGGAAACTGGCGACGACCGGTACACCTTCTTGAACACACTGATGTGGATCGGCAGCGGGTGCCGCCGAGGACATGAAGGTAAATCCAGCCACTTCTCTTACCATTGCATCATGGACTAACTCTCCTGCTAGTGATCTTCGACTCCTTCCGTGTCAATTAAGTTGACACATGATCAACCCATGATATCTTATCCGTTATTCAGCGAGTTCATGCTTCCTAACTTCGACTTCAAACGCTGGGAAAACGGTGTTTTTCTTTGCCCTCTTTTGCGGCGCAACGTTAATGATTCGCTTGCCGAGGTGCTCTTCGACTCTTTGATTTGATGCACCGGTTGATTTTCTTATGTGCCCCCGACCACCCCAGCTGATGATGAGCTCTTTGGTGCCTTTGCTTCCTTTGCTTTCGTGTGAAACTATTCCCACCCTTCTTTCTGATGTACTTCTTTCGCGGCCGTCTTGATCGGCATGGCCCAGTTGGGTATTCTTTCTGCATTTTATCTTTATCTTGCTTTTGATATCAGCTCGGTCTTCGTTTTGCTCAAAACATTTGCGTTTCCATATTTTTCGTAGGGTCCCAGGTTGCTCGTAGTTGAACCGGGGGACTCACCTAGATGATTCCAACCTTGGAAAGTTGTGCCTGATTTTTGTAAAGATAATTTCAGGTCGCCTGTAATTTGCTATTGATACTCAGGTATTTCGCTGATTCTGGCCTGATTCCATGGATCGTCGAAACGAAGTAGAAATAAAGTTGTTTGGTCATTTTCGGTCAGAATATATAACCCGCGTCATTTACACAGTATACATACAGGTACCAAACCAGAACTTGGAACGTGGGAAACTTTTCAAGATCGACCGGTATAATTCCAGGTCGATGATACTCCTTGCATTAACTTGGAAGTCTTTTTACTATATCGCCAGGATTACCTAGTATGGATATGGAGGGTCCAAGGTTGCCGATGGAAGACAGGAATACCAGCAGTACCGCAGTATACAATTCAAAGTAAATCATATGGCAACAAGAGCTCAGTCTCCGACATGTCCAGCATGCTAGCAAAGCTTTCCTCACCCGTGAAGGCAAAGTCGGTGTTATCCCAAGACATAAATAAGGGGTTCACCGGGTATGCGGTGTCCGCGGGGTCCGCCAGTAATTGCATGTTCCGCTCGTCGCCGAAGAACCCCTGTGACAGACCCAGGAAGTTCTGGAATAATGTGCGCAATTGGACAAGAGGGTAACTGATTCCTGTCTGGGTCAGACAGTCTGCAATGGATTTCATGAGATTGAAATCGCCGATATCGGATGTCGCGACGACATTGCAGAAGAGGACCAGGTATGCTGTGGCGGGGTATAGTAGGATTGTCCTATGAGATGTTAGAGGTGTTCTCTGGTTCTAATCTTGGAGATGTTGTACTGACCAGTTTAAGAAGCTGACGGCCGTTTGCTTCTCTGCTGTGTGACACATGGAGACCAAGGCAGAGAGCTCCTGGCGTGCTGATTGGAGATACCCGTCTGTCGAGCGAGGTGGTTGGTCCGAGTCGGTTTGGAGTTGGTAGAGAATCCCAGTCATCACGGATTGATACGCGAATCTAAGGGCTGACATTTCGGTCTGGCGATGGAGTCCTTTCCATTCCGACGAGAGGGTATCGAGCTGGGATCATCAGTAAAAGTGGGAATAGAAACAAGAGGGACAATTCACCTGGTTCAAACGCTGTTCAATGCTTTGCATTTGTAAGAGCATGTATTCTCCAGTGTCATATAGAGATGAAGCATGGTGAGCTGATGAGTCCGGAAGATAGGACACCACCGTGTCTTGAACACGAGCCAGATCCAGATAGATCAAGAGAAACTCGGCGATGGGCGGGAAATGGGGGTATAAATCGGCGAACGTGGGTGGGAGATGAACGTCGAGCAAACATCGCGAAGTTCGTACTTTATAAGCATGGGTTCGGTCCAGGTTGTAGCACCAGAGGAAGCAGAAAAACTCCTCTTCGGTCGCGTGTCCACGCAACACTTTACCTGGAAGATCGAGATCCGTGCAGGTTTTACAGGCAGCCTTGGTGAGGTCGCCGCTCAGTCCGACATCGCCGGATCCTTGGTGGAGGAATACCTAGGCAGGGTCAGTGGGTTGGGTTGAGCGACAGATCGGGTTGACTTACTCCACTTAGAATTGCCTGCAGTAGTCCAAGCGAGGGTGGAACCAGGAGAGGTATCTGCTTCAATGCCGTCTGAGCAGCTGTTCGATACTCCATCGCATTCTTTCTGAGCTCAATAGCGATATCTTGGTCGTCTTCAAGGTTGATCGTGGTCGTGAGGAACTTGTAGGCCACGGCATTGACACACACTGTATATATGATTGACTCGTTTTGCGAAGCCTTGTGACCAAGAAGTGAGAATCCCATGTGCTTCAAAGTGCTCGTTGAGATGTGTCTGAAGAAGTCGGCAACGAATGTCCCAAACCTGTCGGTCGGGATATCTACAGAAGTTTAAGATTGAGCTTTCCCTCGAGGAGCATTGCCACGGACATACCTTTTAACATCCATACAAGAAATTCAGTAGGCGGAATTCGAGGCGATCCGGCGCCTTGATTGCCGCCCTGGCTATCTTGCACTATGAAGCGTGAGTTGTCGGACAATAAGTTCATGACCGACAACGCGGTTTCAAGCACACCGCGTCTATCCAGAGTGAGCCCCGGTAGTTGTCGCAATTGGCGCTGAATAGTTGACTGCGCATCATAAACCGGATCATATAGAATGTGGGCTTTGGAGGCAATCAGCTCATTTGCTTGATATGACCTCGCCCGAGAAACCGGTACAAACGGCACCATCTCATTTGGCGTATTCACTAGCTCATCGAATTCGGAATTTGGAATCGCTGGCCCAGCAAGCCGAGAGGGAGCAGGACTCGAGATCTCCTGACGGCGTTTGCCTGTGCATCTACGCTTTGTCGCTCGCTGGCGATTACAGGGGATTTCTGCATCCTGGCAGTTTCCACAAGGATCTTTTCTATCGCAACGGACCTGCAATGTGATCAGTAATGGTCATTCAGGGAAGGTGCAGGTCATACCTTGCGTGAGTGACACAGATCACACTGCAGTACATGTTAGCGGGAACGGGCTTATTGTCTCGCATAGAGTCATACCACCGATAAAGTGCCCCGGGCACTCGAAGTAAGCTCATTCATCATTTGGAGGTTGCAAGGCGAAAGCCATGCACTTGTATAATATGGGGCACATCGAAAGTGGACCCTTTTAAATAAAAATCCGTTTTTTTGAAAAAATTCAGACGTTCGCCAAGAGAACTCAGAGACAACCAGTATTGATCGGCTTGGCGGGTTTCATCAACTTCTTGGCATCGGTAGGCATTCATGTTCTCCATTACCGGACTACGGCTCTAACCGCCATAACGCCCCGCTGAATACAGAGTACGGAGTACTTGGTACATGAATTAGTCCCGGCGTTTTGTACCGGCTTTGGACCTTTGCAGCTTCGGCAATTGACCTGTCTGAGGGAACTTCAGCTTCATCAAGCACAGCCTTAAACTAGAATAGAAATCGGTGTTCTGCAAGTTCAATCGTGCGACCCCTGAGCTCGGGACTTTCGGGGCCTCCGCTTCGCTATTGAGCTTAGCAGGCTTAGTATCCGCTTTGGAAAAAGGGTAAGTCCCGTCCGTGAGCAACTGTGAGAAAGGTTCGTGGGTCTATCGAATTAATTATCAGTAATTTACTTCGTAGTGCTTGCTAAATCCCTATAGACCATGAGTCATGGATACCGGTAAACCCGTGGACTAATATAACAATGCTGCATTTTCAAAGTTGCATGAGTCGGCAAAGATACGATTTCAATGAACAAAATCTCAGTGGCGAAAGGACCGCCGTGATTTGGCATTGAGCGAAGGTTGCCCTAGATTTAGGTGCTAGTCGTTAAGGCGCAGGCATGATCGCTGCGTTGGCTAAGCCCCATGCCCGGGCCCCGGGGAAAATTCATTTTGACCAAGTCCGAAAATTCCGAGAAATGGCCCTCAACTGGGCCCTTATTTACTAGTAAAAATGGCCTGCACGGACCAGCTCCATAGTAAAAAGTTCCCCACCAGCACTTCCCAGACACATTTACTGTTGCATGCCTTTTTATCCCCCAACAATGGTCGGTGAGTATGCGTAGAAGATATTTTAGGTGAAGAACCTAGAACTAGAATGGGCTTGATGGCGATGAGCCGTGTAGTTGCTTTAATTAGCCCACAGCCACATTCACAGACACCCTTTCATGGGTCGTAACATAGTTTAGATATTTGTATTTACCGACTCCGTATCTAGGGTATACGGTCCGTACCGGATACTCATACCCATTTTCTGCATACGAGAGCGGGCATACAAGATCCACGGGATGGTGATACACTCGGAATTACTGCCTTATGAAAGAGATCGATCAATTCCAAGCTTGATGCATGACGTACGGAGAACAAGAATGATAATTGATTATTATTATATTGCATTCTAAACATAGACGTATACCTCCGCTACCTTATTCCTATAAATACCACCGATGTAGTTTGGAACGGAGTGAGCGCGTACGTACGCCATTGCGGTGCCCGCGGGCCCCGATCAAGTAGGCCGCAGCACACCTAGAGATGAAACTATCTCCTAGAAAAACAACACAAAACTCCCGTCTTCGCCAAGAAATAGAGTGCCCCGATGAATCGGAATATAGAAAGACCTGAAGTCCCCCACAGAATGACTTTGAAATACCACGCCGTACGAGTTGTAGAAGTGGACTATGGTCATTAGTCAATAGAAACAGATATCATGGATCAAGAACGTAGAACTCACCGTCAAACAAAGTCTGGATATGCTCATGTTGTTAATACACAACGCTAGCAAACCATTGCTGAAAGTCCAGAGCAAGACCAAATTGGTCCGGAATGCCTTGTATGAGTCGTCAAGAGCGACTCCCTCATTGTCTTCTGGTTCCTTCCAAGGAGTCAAAGCTCGCTTCACAGTAGAAGCGAATTGCTCATCGATATCGATTTGCGGCTTATCCAACTCCTCCACGAAGGGCGTCTCGTCTTCTTTCTTTGTTTGTGCTGACGGAAGTTTTTCCTGTGCATCAGATCCTTTCGTTCCCCACGACACATCATGCCAGTTGCAGAATGCGTAAACCATGAGAACGTTGATTGTAGACGGCATCCCGAGGAAATAAGCCCATGATGAAGTGAGCATGTGCCATGGATCCGCATAGAGAATACTTGCAATGAAGTAGATTCCGTAGGTTGAGACCAGAGCGACTAGAACAATGCCGCCGGTTGAGCCAATGAAGCCGGAAACCAGGGCGGAGAACCCATGGTCGAAATCGAATTGAAGATTCTCAGGGGTCAGTGCCTGTGCAACGAGGTAGAATGATAGAACAAGCAGGTAGGCCTGGACCACTGAGAAGTAGAGGAATGAAAGTGTATACAGAAATTTAGATCTATTTGTCGACGTCAGCGAGGCATCAATCTGCGAGGTGTGAAACATACCCTTTGGGTCGATTGCCGAGGGCAAGGATGAATTGAAGCATGAGAAAAGCCAGATACCCGACCTTGAGCAGGTTATTCACAATAGGTGTTGCGTCGTTGCCAAACGGCCAGCCGTGGAACTTGTTAGATCCACTCGGCGTTCCCACGATATCCAGAATGACCGAACTTGTAAGCCAGTACGATGCTAACGGAGGAGTCAGTCAATGAACCTTACGGGATCCGTATGTAGCCCATAAAGTAGAACCCACGTACCTAGCGAAAACCATGTCATGATCAACTGGCAAATGTTATAGACCAATTGAACATGGAGAGCAAACAAACGAAAGATCCCATGTCCACTCTTGTATATGCGGTTGAAATGAATGACCGAATAGAGAGATGCAGCAAAGGAGCCATTCAGCCAACGTCGCCGTTGACTTAAGAACTCCGCTGGTAATTCAGGAACATCCGTCTCTCCTTTCGACGGTTTCACATATGTCAGACGCCATTGGCTACCCGCCTTAGCAACCAATTCAAAGCACAAAATGCGATCTTCAGCAAGAAACATATTCTTTTTGAAGATATTCATCCCATCAATACCCTTCTTACCCAACTTCGCCGAAAGCGTATGGTCGCCATGGAAATACTGCTCCAGTGGCCGGCCCATAATCGCACGGTATCGATAGGCCGAAAATGCACCGGGAAGCACACTGACATATCCAAAACTGCTTTCCAAGGGTTTATCCAAAATATTCGAGATTTTGTATTCGAAATTCTGAGCCGCGACCAATGGATTCAAGAGCTTCTTCCATCGATGACCCAGAAGTGCATGGATCTCGCCGCAAGCCCCGCCGAGGTTTTTGTCGTTGTAGAATGCCTGCCAGAGGGCGAGTAGCGACTTCGGCCCTGGCCTTGTACCTGCGTCGATCAGGATGCAGATTTCGGGGTTCAAAATGCGACCGAATGCGTTGAATAGCCATCGATGTGAGTTGATTTTCTTGGTGTTTTTGTTTTTGAGACAAAACATCATCTGCACGGGGGGTAGATTCATCGGGTTGTCTTTGTACGGGCGCACTAGCTCTTGCTTGGGCGTGATCGATAACTGTGTAGTATATTCAAACTGGAATAGTTAGTTGAGCTGTCCGTCATTAGAGAATGCGACTCACAATATGCGCAACAGTCTCCCTTCCATCCACATCCTGCTTCATCACACCATCTTGGAACACCCCAATAGTTGCCAGAACGTCCAGGGTGTTCTTATCGCATGGGTCTATCCCATCAAAAACAAGGCAGACAACGATCTTCTGCCAGGCGGGTCCTCCTCTATTCCAAAATTCCGTTTTTTTGAGATTGACGATATCTCTGACGTTTTGCATGACTCCATGCAGGGTTCTTGCTGTGAGGACCTTGTCCTCGTTGTAGTACGTGATCGCGATGAGAAGCTCGGTGTGTCTGTTGTACATCGAAGGTCGCAGGTTGTAGCCATTCCGTAGCGTAAACTCATCCGGGTCGCAGGTTGCGGCGGTATCTGAGGGGAAATCAGCAGTGGTCTTTGGAGTAGGCGCCTCTCAGATCTCTTCACTCACACCTCATTTGCGTAAATTCCTCCGAAAGCTCTCCTCCCGCGTCTCTGTATTCCGGTTGGATCGCATTGCGAATGGGACTTGGGACTGGGTAATTGACACTCAACACTGATCCTTGTACCAGTTTGATCCGTCGCGTCGGATACCGGCGTATACTGCTGCCTTTGTGTTGTGGTGCCGAGTCTCTTGACGAAGCGACAGCGGAGCCTCGATTAGACAAATTTTGTAATTTGAATTGGTCGGGTATATCCTGCGACTCCATGAAGTCGGCACCGGGGCCCTGGTTTGTCAGAGAAGTAAGGCTGTAAGATCTCTCCAATTCTCTGGAAGGAATCGGGTCGGCGAAAGGACTCTGAGACGGCGCGAACGTATTTCCTGGATCCAGGAGGGAAATAGTCTGCTCATGTACGGGTTGTGGGTTCTGGTTGATACCGAGACTGTCAGCTCGGCTTGCCGCATATCGGGAGATCGAATAATTTCCATTGCACACACTTACCCGCTGCGAGTACACGTTCATGCCGTCGGTTTCCTCGCTGTGTCGTGCATACTCAAACGAGTATGGCCGCTGATATGAGGAACCCATGATTTAGCAACTCTCAACGTGGGACCTGTTTGAAGGGTACTTGAGCTGTGAGTCCGAACTGCAATCCCTGGAACCAAGCCAGTTCAAATTGATAGAAGTTGCAGTATGACAGGCTGTGTGCTTCAGGATCATTTTTGAACAGCGCATCCCATGGTAGAATCTCTAAAACGGAGCACAACCCACACACTGTTCACGCTCATTTTCCTTAGAAGCGTTGGTCGAAGTATAGAAGCCGGCTATTTTAAGCCGGTGCTCCACACCATGGCTAGTACTGAGCCCCTGGCCAATGAGAGTGTATACATTCGTTTTTAGCGTGCGGCTAAAACGATCTTTAATTCCAGCCAATGAGGGAAGAAATTAAAACGCAAAGATCAAACTATTAAGGGTACAGTGTTGAGTCGCTTGGGTCCCGACTAAAAATATTATTCCGCGAAAGTCCACGAGGGACAGATTTTTAACTGCGCCGAGACCTGGAGCCAGATGTGAGACAACGTGGTCAAGACTCATATCTGCCATACCAAGTGACGATCATAGTGGTTAAATGAGATTGAAGAACCTTTCAAACTTTAGATATCGACAGCATTCAGCAAAGTTCAGTGTGCCCCCTCATCCTTGAAGATCATCTCCCATGCTATCTAAGCTGAGCTCAGCCTGGCTCCCACGAGCACCGATGGAAGTTGAATTGAAGTTGAATCAAGAAGATTCGATCTATACCCCTCGGGATACGATTTCAGGCGAAGTGATCTTACACAGTGATTCAGCGGCCGATTTGTCGACGGTGGTTCTAAAGTTGTCGGGAACCGCAATCTCCAGACTCAGTCACAACAGCCGCACAGAAACTCATCAGGTGGGTGCGAGATTGAACTTTTTGAAGTGAAGGGTTTCTCACGTGAAAGCTTCCAGATTTTCAAAAAGTGCCAGCGGATTTTCCCTCCAGATGTATTGATCAAAGAGAAAGGCTCGAGTGTAACCATTGGGAGTGGAAACTGTACCCTGCCATTCTCTATCACAGTCGGTTCAACCAAATCTCTTCACGAAAGGCATATAACTGACTAGAAACATTCAGGTGCCTCAAGTTACTGAATGCTACAAGACTGATCATTGGTCAAGCAAATCAGATTTCACGTGCGCAAACATTGGCCGCTGGAGAACGCAAAAGGAGCACTTGATGAGGAAGTCTCCCCCGTCAACTGGCGACTCGGACTCTATTGCAGAAATTAAATATTCACTAACCGTGTCTGTCACGGGGAGAAGTGTGGTGAAGAAGGTAAGAGCAGACCATTCAGTACACCATGACGCCTGAAAATCCGACATGCTAATGTTACAAAGACACGCGATGTTCAATTCAAGTACTTGTCCGACCCACTACCTCAGCAGAAACCACTAAAGCAAGCGTGTGAGCTTACTGTCAACCCACATATTGTCGCTGGATTCCCGTTGTCATTTCGAATCAACGCCGAGCTTCTAAATGGGCCATGTCTTCTCCTCAACCAGTCAATACCTCTCAAGGTTGACATCATGAAGCAAGGAGATGTGCATTGTGGTATCATACTGAGCGAGTTCCAGACTATGCTGGTTGAAAAAACACAAGTCAAAGCTCAAGGCATCAACGAGTCAGCAACTAGCACGTGGATTGTGCAAAGTACAGCAAATATGAACTACCCAGTCTCACTCGCAAACAGCCCGAGTGGAACAGTTTCAACACTGCGCGATGTCATCTATTGCAATCACCCACTGCCTCCGGGGCTGACTTCCAGCTTTGAGGTCTGCAATATCAAGCGAACGTACAGATTGTTTGTGAGGCTTGGCTTTCTGATTGGTGACCAAAAGGTGATGATCCCGACTCTTCTATCCATATATTGGACTTTGGCTAACTTGCTGTTTTTGCAATCCAGACCCAGAGGATCATTCATGAATTTGATTTTCCGGTCTATGTGATGGGTTCGGCGTCGCTTATTCCAGTATGACTTTAGTCCGTTGTTCCAAGGCTGTCAATTTTGTGTCAAAATTTTGAATTTGTATGTATTTAGCTAAAATGTTATAGATACCCTGAACAATCTTTCACAAAATTGTGTTCAGTATAGACTTTAGATGTCAACTCCGTAGTGTAAACCTAGAAAGAACATTTGATGTTGCCCAGGCTTATGAGAAAAGTTTTTCAATTCATATCTCCGTTGCTAGTACGGATTACTGCGTATGATACATTATTTTGACACAGCTCGACTCGGTGAGTGGGGAAGGCCTCAGTAGGTGACCTTTGGGCCAAATTACGGTGGGGCCGTTATAACCCAACCTCACGGAGTAGGCTGATTAGACCTCCACGGAGAAACCACCTAGAACTTTGGAAAGTTTCAGCTACTGTTTGAGTAAAATGAGAACAAAGTTTTCGAGTCTCAATAGTCGTATTCCCTCTCTCTTGGCATTGAATTTTCATTTTAGCGAGGGAACGCCGACAAACCCGGCTAAAAATAGCCGGGTCGACACGTCCAATCATCGGTCGCCATACAGCTCATCTATAAAGATTCATAAAGAGTCAATTTTGAGCTGCCATTGAATCAAGCCACTCGTTTAAATTTGCAGATTCATTTCCCTTCTTTTTGTGCTCCAGGCCAGAACCTTGGAAGAAACCATGTCTACGACTACGACCGCGGCCTCCGCCACCAGCACCGCTTGTGGGACCTCTTTCCAATACGAACTCCCCGTGAAAGATGCAGCATGTGGAGTTCCCAGCACCGACAAGTACGAAGGCTATCTTGCCAAATGCGCGAAACCTGCAGGTGTCACCAAGTATAACAACGACTGTGCCATCTACGCCCTAGCTGTGGACCAGTCCGTCCAAGAGCTCACGGACTGTCTCTACGATGCCGGCGTTGAATGGAAAGACGTGTGGTGCTATGGCTCCACCAATGCCACTGCTACTGCAACCTCATATCCGACTTCGTCGGAAACCTCGGCATCGAAGACCGACAAGACAAAGTCGTCGACTTCGACATCCAGCTCGGAAACCAGTACGAGCACCTCGGGCGCGAGTGACACATTGCCCAACGCGCATGTTAGCCTGAAAGCTGCTGTGCTTCTTTCCACTCTCTTTGCTTCTGCTGTTTTCGTTGGGGCATGAACAGCTGTGGTTTGCGCTGTGATATCCGATCTTTTCATTTAATTTTGTTTGTTCTGCGTGCTGGCAAAATATGTAACTGTTACCTGTATTTTTAGATGATAAAATATCATTCTCACCGACTCATCTCCGCAATTTTAGAACACGTGAATATATGCGGCCTCGTATCCAGTGGTGATCTTAGCTATGCAATCGCACATGCCGCCTCCCGTCGAGTCACGGCAAGCCGCAGACAATCCCAAGAACCCTGAATACTACTAACATTGACCTCGAGAGGTTGAAACTGTGACCTACTCCAGGGATGTTAGTCCAATGAGTGAAATACAGGCGATAAGGCCCGAGTGTGATCAAGTATCTCTTCCAATACGCGCATTGTGCACATGCGATAGCCGAGAGCGTAAAGTTTCTCGATACTCGCATCTCGATTTGGCGTATCTACTGGTAGTGCTTGGTAATGTCTTCATTCTTACTCCGTGGACAAGGTCGCTTGTGTCTGCCTATGAGTCGACGTAAATGATGCCTTGCATGAAGGATTCAAATCGCGTGACATATTCAGGATCCAAATGCTGAATCTCCGAATGGATGTAAGTATTGGTACCCATGTAGATAGTATCGAAATGTAACTCTAACCCGGTAGTCTAGTTCAAAATATCCAAGACTTTTATTTCGTGCGAGCCGATCATAGGGGGGTTTGGCACTGTTGGTTAGGAGACAAAATGCATTTTTTGAACATCCACATAGACAATAGACTGACTCTTTACAAGGATAGATTAGCTCAATACGATACCTTAACTCTGGCAGCCAGAAAGTGGCCATCTGTTATGTGACCAGAAACCACCATGCGCGGTCTACATCACAATACAAACAGAGCCAATGTAGAAATCGGACAAACTGATGCTATAAACCATTGCCACCGAGGATGAAAATAGCAGATTATGAGTATATATCGTAGTACAGATAAAAATCCGATTCTATCATCAGATCTCAGTACTCACCTGTGTGAATCATAGACTGTTGGTAGAGCCAAAGTAGCACTGACTGCTCCGTACTCCGTGCAAGGCAAAAGGACAAACAAGCAGGGAGCACCTGTCAACTCTGACATTACTCAGGGCTCCCGCAGGGTCAATTGGCTAATGGGAGTCGAATAAGATGTTTTATCTACGCGCAAGACTTCGCTTCACACTACATTTTCAGAACTTTCAAACCCGTCAATTCCATGTACAACCGGCCTTATGTCGGGACTCGCCTTTGCGCTCTCAGGCAAGGGCTGAAATGCATTTGGGATTGATGTTTTCATGCAATCGATCCACTACAGATTTTCTATGCATCTTGTAACACATACAGAATACGGAGTAGTCAGTCAAACATTCCAAGAACCCTGGAAGGCAGCCATCCGGACGCTGTGTATAAATACCGTCTAATGCCTTCTTTCCTCGCTATACAATATCCTTTACAATCCTCTAAACAAACCACCCCCTACATCCAGTACAATATGCGGTTCCTTCTTATTGCGTTTATGACCATTCTCGGCACTGCTATGGCGGCAGAGAAGCCATTGGTAAATGAACACCTACCAATGATGTCGCGCGTCTGACTTTCTCAGATTGGAAACGGCCACCCATGCAAGACCGACGGTAGTCTCGGAAACTGTGCCAGTGGCTTCTGTCTGGTAATATTCCCATCAAATTGCGACGTATCCGATAATGAGCTAACTTTTTCTATAGCAAGAAGTTGGACAGACCGAGGGCAAGTGCTCCTAAGCGATTGAGAAATTTGTTAGCCTATCCGGCATGGGGGTGTGTGAGTCGAGAAGGAAAATCCCATTCGAGGATGGATATAGCAGTCGCTGGTTCTTGGCGTTAGCAACCAGCCTTTGGAGCTAGAGAAATCGTGGCGTCAAATTGAGGGAGATCGTCTTCCATGAAGGGAACCACGAGATCTTGATATCATGCAATGTCTCTAGTTGTTGATTGAATTCAGATGTTGGGTTTATGTCGAAAACGACTCCCTGTAAGGCGGTTGAAATATCTCAACATATTAGCGGGCAAACATACGAATCGTAGCAGAGCTGCAGATTTATGCTCTTCTAACAAGGAGTCTATGAGGCACGGCATTTGGGTAATGCATTTGTTCTGCTGGAGCCTATTGTGAAAAGACATCTAGAGTTATGGAAGTAGTGTACAAAGCGGACGAAATTTAGAAGCCTATCACTCCAAGTTAGTAAAGTTCCAATATTCAAATCAATGGAGACTCACCTTTCTCTGTGTTTCCTTCACCCATACTCTTGCTACTGCTGCTTCCGCTCTGAATGGCACCCATGATGCCGTCCATGTAAGGTGCACCACTCCACTTTTGGTGTGTAAGGACGTCGACGCCGAGATCCTTCTCGCGTGACTGGACCAGACGAACGTAAGCCAGCATGCCCTCGTCCTTGAACGCACGAGAGAGTTCGGTAGTAATCGTTGCGTTTGTGTGCAGACCCGCGAGGGAGATAAGTTGCAAGACAAATCTGGAAGAAGTTAGTGAATTTCATGAAATGAACAAGGCTGTAATCTTACCCTTGCTTAGCAATATCCCAGATGAAAGACTTGAGAGAAGCCTCGTCAAATCCTTGGCCCATCCAGTTGAATGAAGGGCTGAGGTTATAGACGAGCTTCTTACCGGGGAATGCCTCGCGGACTTCACCGGCAAGACTACCGGCCTTCTGCACGTCTGGATCACCGGTTTCAACCCAAAGGAGATCCGCATAAGGGGCAAACTCCTTAGCGCGCTTAGTAGCAGCGGGGAATCCAGCGCGGTAGTGGTAGAATCCCTCTCGAGTGCGCGGGCTATCGCACGACCACACAACGGGGGTCTTTGCGTAGTCGTTTGCGAGAGCACGACGACGAGAGAAGGAAAGATCGGGATTGCTCTTCACGTAGGCCTTGTAACCATCACGAGAGGACTGGGGCGCTCCCTCATATTCGAGATGGGCATCGACAGCTGCGGCTAATTAATCGCCGTCCGATAAAATAGAAAGTGAATAAGCAACATACCTTCGTCAAGAGTGACAAGCTTGTGCTTCTTGACCCAATCCAGCTCGAATGCATCAATCTCGGCTGGGGAAGCACCCTCGCGTTCCATCGCCTGAAGTGTCTCCGCCAGAGGCTCCACCTCTTCCGTAATACCGAGGATGAATTCGTGATCCCGCACATCGATGGCGCTACTGATGAGGCGACCGCTCTCAGAGTCTGTGCGGGCAATCACCAAGTTCTCGCATCCCATCATGTCCCACTGGAATCGGGCTGCCACTAGTCGGTTGATGTGTTCTCCCATGGGAACGAGCACCTTGCCGGCAAGATGGCCGCACTTCTTTCCGCCGTGCAATTGATCCTCGAAGTGCACTGCCGCGGCGCCATTCTCCGCAAACAACTTTGCGAGCTTCAAGACTGCCGACAAGCCTCCGTGACTAAATATCAAATCAGTACGGTTGGCGGTTCCCCATTACGATGTTAGACATACCCGGTATCACCATCCGCGACGATTGGTCGCATATAGTCCGTGTAGGGCGTCGCCTTTCGCTGATCGGGAGTCATCTTTCGTCTGGTATCCCACTGCTTCCGGTCATGCATCGATTGAGCCTTGAAGAGGCGCTGGACCTGGTTCGGAACGGTGTTGTAGGGGTAATCGCCAAAGTCAGGAGAAACCTCATTGGTACTGGTGAGCAGCGAAGAGCAAGCCCAGCCAGATACGTAGAGGATTTCTTGGTTTGGAGCTTGTTGTGTCATCTGTACGGGGTCGATAGCTCCCACTGCGCACGGATCGTCAGCTCTGCCAATTGCCACCAGGATAGCTCTACTTACTTGTGTGAACAGGCTGACCAGCAGCGGCTCGTTCATTGAGGAGATTGAAAAGCTTCCGCGCCATCAATGAGCTGGGGTATGTTTGTTGGAGTGAGCCGCGCTTGCTGACGACGTCCGCAGCCGTGTAAGGGCGCTTGATTCCCTCATAACGAGGTGACTCCCACCAGGCTTTCACATCTTTGATCTGTTGGTCATAAAGGGCGTCTTCAGCCTCACCAGCCTTTTCTTGCGTGGAGAGCAGCTGGTAGGCGTCTGAGGGCAGGGTGGTGGACACCGGGGGGTGAACGGGCGTCATCCGAGGATAACCGCACGTGAAGGGCCGGACTGCTCGTGAAGTGATGGGCGTAATAGGAACGCGTCGAGGGAGGCGTCGCATTGAGCGAAACATGATTGAAAGACAAAAGCTGCAGTGAGACTCAGGGAAAAGAGAAAAAGGAAAAGAGTCGAGGAGAGACAATAAACAGCTCCGCGCTTGACCTCGGGCCGTGAACATCTGGGGTTTCCCCGCCGCTTTCACATCCGAAAATCGGTGCCTGACTAAGCTTGCTGCAACTTTTATGATTTTGGGGGATTTCGAGGGATAAGACCTATAGGTACCTAGGTAGGAATAAAATAACGTACTTTCAAATATCTTTGAAAACATATCGCTTTACAGGGTCATCGTCGGTGGGTTGGTTGTATCGTGAAATCTCAATGTCTTAGCCAATGGGATATGTATAAATTTACAACAATTGCTTTACCCAACCAATTGTGCGCTTCGAAAAACACTTACTAACAGACCAAGTAGTAAGGTTTGCTTCTCGACCTGGTTCCGACCAGAATATCAAAACATCACGGCCAACCTTGGAAGGTGATCGATCTTGATGGATAACATGCGACTCCGCTGATCCGAGCGAGTGTGTATGCGAGGGCGATATCTGCAGTAGCAATCCAACCTTAGAAGCAGCATTCAGATTACGAACAGACCTCGAGATAGAAGCTTCCCTCGACTCTGGGGTAAATGGACATGCCCCTCCATTTCCAAGATACCTCTTATAATCCCGATATTCTGAGTCTCCATATGAAAACATTGAGTTCCACAATCAAAACAACCCTCTAACAGTAACGGACAAGGAATTGACAACAATATGCAGAGACTTGGACCAACCTTGGAAGTCTTGTCGGGCCGCGACAATGACGGTATAGTAATCGTTTTGTGGAAGTACTTACACCAGTGCCTACTTCTATGTCAGCGACAGCTACCTCTAAGCTACGTTGCATCGTGGATGTCAACAAGAAGTGGATCGGTGCGTTAGTGGATTAGACCTGTCCGAAAGGACAATTCGCATTGTAGCTAAGGCGCGGTTCACAAGCGCGAACAACAAGCTAAGTCCCTAGCGTCGGAGACAGCTACAAAGTCGACTAAAGTGGGCTTGAAAAGTGGGGACGCTTGTATAACCCCGAAGATCTCGCGATGTCCACTGCAGAAATGCCTCGGTCCCTGGGCTTAAACTTTCTGCTTTGATTCATATTGCAATCTTTTCTGGTTCATCAACCTCCCTCCTTTACTATACAAGTCATACGCTATCAAACCTCACAATGCCTTTGACAATTCACCACCTGGGCCGCTCCCAATCCGAGCGCATTGTCTGGCTCGCTGAAGAGCTCGGCATCGAATACAAATATGTCTTCCACAAGCGCGACCCCATCTTCTCCCCTCAATCCATCAAAGACCTCCACCCCGCCGGAACTGCACCCGTGATCGAGGATGACAGCTCGCCTTTCACGAAGAACAAGGTCGTCCTCGCCGAATCCGGCGCCATCATCGACTACATCATTGCCGCGTACGGCGAAGGCCGTCTCTCCCGCACCCCGAAGGACGGTGAAGAGTACGTCCACTTCCTGGAATGGTACCACTGGGCGAATGCCTCTCTCCAGCCCGCCCTGTTCCGCGTTCTGATGACCCGACGCCTGAGCAACGACCCGGAGGCAGTGCACGTCAAAGTGGGCACTGCGAAGCTGGAGCGGGCGCTCTCGATGATCGAGAATCGTCTCGGCGAAACCGGATCCTATCTGGCCGGGAATGACGTCAGTGCGGCGGATATCATGGCGATCTGCACTCTGACGACGATGCGAGGATTCTGTCCCATTGACTTCGATGAGCAGAAGCATAAGAATATTCTGGCATATTTGAAGCGGGTCGGGGATCGTCCGGCTTACCAGCGGGCTATGAAGATTTGCGAGGGAGAGGACTTTGTGCCGATGTTGGGCCCCAAGGCTGTGCAGTTCAGTTTCCCCTATTAGATTGCACGCAGAATGTAAATTCACAATGAAATAGAGTTGAATAACCTTCTTCAGAATGCAAGACAAGTAAAGAAGCACAGGGAATAATCCTTACTAGTGCTCATGCAGCCACCTTGCCCCACTACGAACTTGGGAAAAAGGCCCGAAGACGACCTCGGGAGATTAGTATTGAATTTGTTCTCTCCATTTCTGCTTCCACATTTTCTCTCTTCAGTTTGATAATTCGCATGACATTCACAACTCATCATGACTCGCTGATCTGCTAGGTTGCGAACCCTCGACGACTCCCTTAATAGTAAGGATAACTCGTCGGTAGCTGACCTGGAAGCCGCTGGAGACTTCCAGAATGAGATGCAAGTGCTTATCTGCATGAGGATGAACTCCTCTACCAGCCTTTCTCAGCACCTCAGCCGAAGGGACATCAATGGAGATGATGGGGGAGTTGGCATCCTCGATTTCCAAAACTGTCACATCTCGCTTCGGCGTGTTGAGGTTGGAACTCGGCTCCAAGTACTGCCACCACTTGTAAGAGAGCACATCGCCATCAGGACTGCACGAATCAGACGCGTCAAAGCTGATCTTCTGGGTTGGCGCAACAAGATATTCCAAGACGTCACGGGTGGAACTTCCATTGACAATCGCAACGGGCGCATGTTTTCCCTGTTCGAAAGTGGACTGGATCGTCCATTGCATTCGTGCTTTGAAGTCATTTTGGAAAGCGGTCCGCCATCGCCAAATTGTGACTTGAGAGCCCATCATGGTGCGTCCGTCTTGGTCGACCAGGATATCTATGCTGTCTGCAAAGTGGCCCTCGCCCCATACAACGGGGTCATACCGACCTCCCCAGGATCCCCATTCCGGGTGCTCGGGGTCGGATAGGCCATTGGGAATCATGTACAGCAAAGAAGGACTGTCGCCTAGAGTACGCGATCAGAAAACCGGAATCAAGACTCGGATTAAAAGAACCCTACCTTCCATGATGAACTCGCTGCTTGGATACCTGCCACCCAAAGGACCGATTTGGATGTTTTTCTCGATCCAAGTAGGGGATATCACTTCCTTGTCCGCATTGTTTGGGAAGTGATAATAGTCATCACCAGACATACCTCCCCAAGCTGCATTGCCATACCGATTGATTGCATGCACACTCGCGATATAAAACAGACCTGGCCAATGACGTCGGATCCACGGGCCTGCATTGTCCTGATCGGAAATGGAGTAAACACGCAATTTCGACACGAAGTGGTCGATATCCGACCTAGTGGCATTAACCTGCCAGAGTGCTTGCGCCAGAGTATTTGCACCACCCCACACAGGGACCCAAAGTGGCTCATCAGAGGAGTCAACAGCGTCAATCAAGAGATTTGAGCCTTCACTGTTATGGCCTTCCCCCACTCCATCCATGCCATAGAGAGTCGACCCTGACTTGATGAGCTTCAGAAGGCGACTCGGCTCAGGCCAGCCAGACGCATGAACCTTCAAATTTGGAAGCGACTTTTCGTAACCCCGTACGATATCTTCCATGTGATCAGGCCGAGTGGTGTCGTTGAGCCAGAAGCTCGTTGTGGCAACAAGACCCTCGATCCGAAACTCATTTGAATAGAGCAGAAGGCGCACCAGTGACTGGGCGTCATCTGGCTCATTATCGATGTCGCTCAACAGGAACAATCGTGGTTTGGTGGCTAGTTGTAAATGACATTTGGGAGTCGGATCTGCCACACTGTTGACAGCAAATAACCCAAGAGCTGCAAGGAATACCAACAGACGCGTTATGTGGAACATGGCGGTTTGACATGCAAACTTGGAAGCTGTTAGATCAGCTCACTAAATAACCATCCCGATGTAGGTGAGCGCTTCGATTCCTGGCGGTTGGAGATGCCAAGTTGGGATGCAAGGTTGGGCGTTAGCGTGGGGTGCTGCATCTCGCGCATATGGCGAAATATTTGCGAAAAACCGCAGCTTCTCGGTGATTAATTTAGTTGAGATGAGTAATTCAGTGTAAACATCTAAACTTTGCACTTGGTCTTGGAAATGAGAATCTTAAAAGAGGCAAGTCAACATCCAGACGTTAAGTTCGGTGAGATGTAGCTATTCTGTCTTACAAGATTTTTGGACATCGTAGTCTTGACAAGCATTGGAAATCACTGAACGAGCAACATTGTCGGTGCATTTCTTATAGAAAAACTCATCTTAATTACCTAGATATCATGTACAGCGATATAGTTTCCACTCTCCAACAAACGCTCAGCGTGTGGACAAAAGACTCAATACAATATTCCACCCAAACCCAACAATCGAATTCACGACCACTCGCCATTGCCATGGAACCCAGATGAAATTGATCAAAGCCATGGCAGGCCAAATCTTCCACCCAGCTTTCAATATGCCCCATATTCGAGCATCAACTTCACGTAAAATCAATTGGCCGCTCTGAAGCCTTGTGGCCGATGTGCACACGATGAATGCAGCATTTGTTACGAATAGTCCAATCGTTTGGTCCAATGTCAATTTGAGGATTATATTCGTCCAGTTCAGACGAGCAGTGCCGGTCTTTTGGGAGCTGGGCCCAGCGCTCAATTGTGTAGGAAATGTTTCTTCGAGAAATTGTTGCCAAAATGAGATCAAGGGCGCAGAGATGACACCGAATACAGCGAACTCGACAACGCGATTCCAATCAACTGAAACCGTTACTGCGAGATCCCGCTGGTTAATGATTTGAGCGGTGATGTTGGCGACTGCTTTGAGCAGTGCAGATTGAATGGTGATAGCGAGGAGGGATGGCATGGTGGACTTTTGAGTCGGATATTTGCAGCTACCGATGGACCTGGGATTCATATGAAGCCGCTTCATTCCGCGAGTCTCAAACCTTTCAATATAAGTACGTTATAGGGAATGATGTGATTGCCAAAAATGTACTTTCCCATCCAAGCAAGCGTGGCTCGCATTTCCCCATTGAGTTGTTCTTTGAGAGATCCCTGTGTGAACGGTGAACCCCCACGCCCGGTTGTGATTGCCATTTCCCCGGATTTCCCAGTTTCCCCGAACTTGAACCGAGCTAAGCTGAACACGGTATCAGTCCATCATTGATATTTTGAAGTATAAAGGACGCATGCCTTTTGCGGGGATATCACAACCGTCGTGGGCACTCAATCATTCCGAGTACTTGTCAACAGCACATACAAAATGCTAGGGCCTTTGAAAAACGTTCCTCTCGTCCAAGATTTGAATTGGCGACTGGTAGTTGTTGGTCTCACGTCTTCTCTTGGAGCTGTCGGATTCGGCTTCGACAACGGATGGTGGGGTGGTGCCTTGGGTCTATCCGAGTTCAAACAGAAGTATGGAGCGTATAACCCGGCCCTTGGAGAATGGGCGATCCCTTCACAAAAAGCGTCTGTTGGCACTGGAACAGGATCAGCAGGAATCATCCTGGGTTGTTTAATGGCCCCGATCATCACCTCCAAATTCGGTCGCAAGGCTGGATTTTTGGTTTTGTCGCTGCTTATGATCCTCGGTGTGATATTAGAGGCCAGCGCAGTGACTTCTTTCTGGCAACTCGTCGTCGGAAGAATCATCGTGTATTCCGGGATCGGCTTGGCTTCGAATGTTGTTCCGACTTATCTGTCTGAATGTTCACCCCCAAGGGTTCGAGGTTCGTAACTTGTCATGATGGACTGAAGAGACAGCTCATGATTTTTAGGTGCCTTTCTCGCTCTCTATTCATTCTTCACCTCGTTTGGAGTTTTCATTGCAACAGTGGTTGTCTATGCTTCTCGCACCCGCAGCGACCAATGGCAGTACCTGTATGTCAACTTACAGCTCTAGATGGTGCATTCATCTCACAATTTCCTAGTATCGTCATATGCTGTCAGCTTTTCGTGCCAATCGGATATCTGATCACGTTGCCGTTTCTCCCCGAGTCGCCCCGGTACCTCATCTATCGCGGCAAATACGCAGAGGCAGAACAAGTTATGAAGACATTGCACAATAATCAGGACAGCATCCCCCAAGAGATCGAGCTGCTCAAGTTCCAGATTGAAGAGCAAAGAGATCTTCACAAGGCGACCTCGGTGCTTGACTGTTTCAAAGGGACCAACTTACCTCGAACCATTGCGTGTATGGGTGTTCAAATATTGCAGCAAGCCCAGGGTGTATCTTTCATCCAAAACTTTATTGTTACCTTCATGCAACAGCTCGGATTTCCAGATCCCCTCAAGACAAATGTCCTGGTGACAGGTTGCTCCTTCGCTTGCCATGTATTCACGTTTGTCACCTTCGACCAACTGGGTCGTCGGTGGTCATTGCTTCTTGGCTCGCTTGGACTAGCAGCTACCATGCTGGGCACAGGTGGCGCTATCGAGTCCAGCGCAAAAGTGGCAAGCTTATCCATCGAGGCTAAGAACGCATGTGTGGCCCTGCTGATTCTGTGGTACTGTATTTATGGCTTCACCTGGGGCCCCGGATGCTGGATTGTGACAGGTGAGGTGGGAACTGGTCAACTTCGGGAGCGGACTGTTTTCCTCGCATCGATGGGAAGCTTTTTGACATCGATTCCTATCAACTTTGTCAATCCGTATTTGCAGGCTTTGATAGGCGGTCGTGTGACGTTCATTTATGGTGCGTTTTCGGTTGCATCGCTGGTGTTTGTGTGGCTTGTTGTGCCGGAGACTAAGGGGCGGTCGTTGGAAGACATTGATGA
This sequence comes from Penicillium olsonii, assembly GCA_911174995.1. Lineage (NCBI taxonomy): Eukaryota > Fungi > Ascomycota > Eurotiomycetes > Eurotiales > Aspergillaceae > Penicillium > Penicillium olsonii. Next base: position 112,901 of record CAJVNO010000019.1, on the reverse strand, counting down.
GATGTACCAAGCTCGTCTTTCGCCTTGGAAGTTTGAGCAGTATGTTTGCACGGGTATTAGCGCACAAATTGCGAATTTGAGCAATGAGGGAGGAAAACTTAGTACTGGGGTGGAGAAGGATGATGATCCCACTAAGGAGGAAGTGGAATGATAGCTCAATTAGATCTTGTCACCACTTCCCTGGTTACGAGTGCCTTATGAAAATTAGAGTGAGTAATGCCTGGGTACATGTATGTTTTTTTGCATATTCTCTGTGTTTGGGCAGGAAGTAGACCCATAGCTCCACCTTCAACTATTCACCCAAGCGGTATTGAGAATAACATCCCCAGGTATGGCGACCAGCTCTGTGATACGAAAGCAATACATTTGTTCAACGGTATTGGATTGGGCTATCTTGAGCGAAAGACCCATTCTTCATCCCATTCAATTCATGTGACGTCCACCGCATGCGTGACAACAGTCAAGAGACTTCCTTACCCGAGCTCTTCCCACATCCCTGCTTTCTGCCTCCCGAGGTCTGAGTCCTCCCTTGGCCCTTTGAAACCGCTTCAATCACTTCCCTGTGTCGTAGGTGTACTGCCTAGCGCATGGGTCGCTCCCGAACCAGACCTTGGTGATCCGAGGACACTCATGCAGGATCTTGAACGCCCGCATGGCCATTTCAATCGAGTAGAAGAGCACCGTGACTTCACTCTGGCATGGGTGGTCCTTGAATCCCTCGACAAAGTCCGTGACAAGAGAGGATGAAAGAGCTTCAAAGATGATCTTTTTGACATTGCCGTTCGCGTTGAAGACTGTCAAAGCACGGGTCCGGCCACGATTCACGATGCGATCTTGCAAGATGCGACGCATCGGAAAAGTGGGTAGCTTGACCAGCCTGACTTGAGCCTTATGGAAACCAACGAAAAAGCCATCGCTCTGTACAATATTCAAGAAACCAGCTGCACCTGCTGAAGTGGTGAATGTGATCAGGGCAGTCTGGGATCCAGTGATGGCGGCGGTGTTGCAAATGGTTGCAGTGAGGACCTGCCCGCCACGCACAGAGCGAAGAATCTCACCCAGGGTTGTCGAAGGAAGTAGATTGGTGACCGTAACCGTTCGGAGGTCTGGGTCGTCTCCCTCAGGGATGTATCGGAGGCCGATCCTGATTACGGGGAGATTGCAGAATTTGGTTTTTCCAGTTTCTAGCAGGCGAGCCTCGCCGATTGGGAGGGCCTTGAGGTCGTTGAACAGGTTAGATAGATTTGGCTTCCATCTGATACCTTCGGGCTGCGAGGAGAGGAGGGAGTCCCGAGCCGCGTTTCGTTTTCCGCCGGCTTCATGCTCCGCGTCAGAACTGAGACTGTGAAAGATCTCTTCTGAGCTCTCGGTCATGGGGCCGTTGGAGGAAGGATCGAGAGAAGAAGGGCCGGTCGAGGCAGGGGCTTCAGAAGACTGGGCGTTGGGTGTGGATGACTCCGGAAGTTTCTTCGTATAGTTAGTACCACCACTATGAAACTCGAGATCGGCAGCATCAAATACCTCGTCTACGATTTCGATGCCATCATCGTTCCTAGCCGGCGCGATCATACTCTCGGATCTGGAGATACTTGTCAGAGTCATGTTTGCCAATGACCTCGTAGAGCGAATGTATAGAGTGGACTGTAGAGTTGCGATGAACCAACGTTTGTCCTCACTTTGTGAAGACCAATACGAGCCATGTGCCCAGGAAGCGAGTGTAAGGTGGGCCATGTACTTACCGGCGCGGGACTAGAGTTGGAAAGGTGAATCCACCCTCCAGAAGTGAGTCGATGAGCTGATTGCCTCCGATATGAAGCATATTGTCGCTCTTCATATCTGATGTTGGTCTTGTTGAGTAGTATTCTTGCTAGGTCCACGAGTATGTTCCTTGCTAGGTAGAAGTAATGAAGTACCACTGTGATTGACCACTGGGGTTGAAGTAGTAAGTTGTAAGAAAGATGATTCTTTGGGTCGGGAGGAATCATTTAATAGTGCTTGGATTACTGGTCCGATAGTTGTCCAAGACAGATCTGGGATGGTTGATGGGAATTGTTCACTTTCTCAGGTTGGAAGGATCTATCCAAGGTGAAGTCAAATTCCTGGAAAATTCTTACTGAAGACACCAGCTAATATTGAGCATATCAGATCACTTTTATGGTTTCAAAGCTCTGGTACTTTACTTCAGTCTATTGACTTCTAAGATGCTATTGAATGATGCTCAGAATATAGACTTCCCAGGTTTGAGAATAGCAGGCTTTCCATGATATCTGAGCTCCATGGGACGTGACTTTTGAAGTGAAGTAAAAAGTCTGTAAATCAATTAGATTCCACACTTCTCATGGCATAGGTTCCAAGCTTAATGTGTGTATTATTATGACCCTCGGACTCTGGGTGCTCAAAACTAGCTTCCCAGCGTTCTTTTCGTAAATCTAGGCGCATGGGCTCAAAGTGAACCCATGAAAATAGTGATCCTGACCTGCAACAGCTTTTGCTGAAGTTCAAAACGGTCATTCATGTTGAGCATCATTTGTGGGGTAAACTTAGAGAACATTCGGCAGTATCGTGGTCTGTGCGCATAATATACTTGGATGGCTCTATGGTGATCGTGGCGGTTAGAGAGGGATTTTCAGCCTAGACAGTCCAAGAAGTGAATAGCTCGCATGACTGCGATGCCAAGGAAAGAAAATATCTGGGGAGCTCGTATCAGGTGCAGTCAGCTGAAGGAAAGTGAAACGGTTGAAAATATCTATTTCACCAGGGCTCAGATATGTATTGGTGTGAGGTAGCGTACCAAATCTATCATATCCTGGTCGATCACCGGAGTGATGGATTCAAGATAGAGGTATAAGAATGATGGGGATTTGAGCGATAAGGTACTAGCACTGACATCTGATGAACGAAGTAGAGACGATCAGATGTCCCACAAGCCAAAAAGGCCCCTGCGTCCCCAAACCACGTGGGAACTTACCCGTGGAGCTGAGACTTCACTTTGACCAGAAAATTTGCCCCAGTGCCTTCATAGAATGGTGAGTTTCAATGCGGATACAACAAAAAAAAAAAAAGTATGTACTATCTCCAAACAATGGATATTATGTCGCAGCAGAGAAAAACCGACGAAGGATTGTGAGGCCTCGTCGACTAACCTTGGAACTAGGCCCGATTCAGACTAGCCCGATCCTTGCCCAGAAAATGCCCAGCGGCGATGCTGATTGGCTGCCCCAGGTGCCATTCCACGGGCTGACTCTTTCATTCTTAAACCCCCAGTTTCTCCCAGCTCCCCAGCTCACTGCAGGTGGAGAACGGAGAACATGGCCACAACTACTACGGCTGCATCGGCCGCCGTCACAGTGCCACCCCAAGGAGGAATCCTGGAGGGTGGCAATCCAACAGAATATGACTCCAAGAATCCACTCGTGCTGTTTATTATCCAGGTATCATCAAACAAAGAGAAAATGAGTGCTCGATGATTAACCTCATCCAGGCGGTCATCATCATCGTGCTATGCCGGCTGATCCACTGGCCTCTGTCGAAGATTCGTCAGCCCAGAGTCATCGCAGAGGTGATAGGCGGAATCGTCCTGGGCCCATCAGTGATGGGTCGCATTCCGGGCTTCACAGATGCTATCTTCCCGACTGCCAGTATCCCCAGTCTCAATGTAGTCGCCAACTTGGGGCTGGTGCTCTTCCTCTTCTTGGTAGGCCTGGAGACGGATCTCCGCTTCTTGATCAGCAATTGGCGCGTGGCGTTGAGCGTCTCGGCAGCTGGTATGATTCTACCCTTTGGTTTGGGCGGTGCCATCTCCTACGGTTTGTACCATGAGTTCCACGGGGACCCAGGCACGAAGCCGATTTCCTTCGGGACATACTTGCTCTTCATCGGTATTGCAATGGCCATTACGGCCTTCCCGGTGCTCTGTCGCATCTTGACCGAGTTGAAGTTGCTGTCCACACGGGTCGGTGTGATCGTGCTGTCCGCAGGTGTTGGAAATGATGTTGTCGGGTGGATTCTGCTCGCCCTGTGTGTGGCACTGGTCAATGCAGGCACCGGTATTACTGCGTTATGGGTGTTGCTTGTATGCGCTGGGTACATGTTGTTCTTGACATACGCTTTCCGCCCTGTGTTCCTTCGCTTCCTGGAGAAGACGGGGAGCTTACAGAAAGGTCCCAGTCAGTCAGTGGTGGCGCTGACGCTACTAATCGCTTTGGCATCGGCCTTCTTTACCCAAGTTATTGGTGTTCATGCTATTTTTGGAGGATTTGTCATTGGCTTGATCTGTCCTCACGAAGGCGGCTTCGCTATCAAAGTTACCGAGAAGATCGAGGATCTAGTGGGTGCTCTGTTCCTCCCGTTGTACTTCACACTGTCTGGCCTGAGTACCAATCTGGGATTGCTGGATTCCGGAATAGTCTGGGCATATGTCGTGGGAGTCATTGCTATTGCCTTCATCGCCAAGGTCGCAGGAGGCGCTTTCGCATCTCGGATGTGTGGTCTTCTATGGCGTGAAAGCTTCTCTATTGGCGTGTTGATGAGTTGCAAGGGATTGGTGGAGCTGATTGTGCTAGTAAGTGTCCCACGCCAATCTTTTTGGAACCACCAGCTAACGCCGGTAAGAATATTGGTCTACAAGCCAAGATCTTGAGCACCCGTACCTTCACCATTTTCGTCGTCATGGCTTTGGTCACTACCTTCCTGACCACACCTCTAACGACTATTTTGTACCCGACCTGGTATCAAGTTAAGGTTGACCGCTGGAGACGAGGAGAAATCGACTGGGATGGAAATCCCGTCGATGGTAATGACCGGAATGACAGTGTTGCCCAGGCCAAGGATGATATCAAAACCATCCCCGTCCGAAAGCTACTCGTTTACCTTCGTCTCGATGGACTATCTGGGATTTGCACATTGGCAGCACTCCTCAGCTCAAACCGTCAGCCACTATCGTCGCGCATTCACCCAACAAAGGTACCAAAGCAGACTGAGCAGACAGTTGAGGAACCCATCATCGAAGAAGACGAAGATGCCGCGCTCCGTGTACACGGTGTCAGGCTCATGGAACTTACGGATCGAGACTCCAGTGTCATGAAAGTCTCTGTGGCAGGTGAACACGCGCTTTGGGATCCAGTAGTCAACACCTTCCGTGCCTTCGGAGAATGGCACGACCTATCTCTTATGGCAGGAGTTTCCGTTGTGCCTGAATATTCATACGCCGACACCGTCATCGGCATGGCACAGCAAGATACTGCAGATCTCCTTCTTCTTCCATGGAGCGAGACCGGCACCCTCGCAGAGCGCCAGAATGGGCTCGATATCGCAGAGACCAACCGTTTCTCGAATGGTAGCTACACAACCTTCGTTTCTGATATTTTGCAACGGGTCTCTGGTCATGTTGGTATCTTCATCGAATATGGCCCTGGTCCTACCAAGCGACCTGGTATGTCTCGAACTGCCAGTGGGATGAGTATTCAGACCTCTCTGTGGTCTCGCCAACCGAAAAGCAGTCGCTCTCACCATGTTGTCCTTCCTTTCTTCGGTGGCGATGATGATCGATTCGCCCTACGATTTGTCATGCAGCTAGTGAAAAATGATCAAGTCACTGCTACGATCATCCGAATGGCGTCAAGCGAGAGCCAAAAGGGCACTACTACAACCGTGACGTCGGCGTCAAGCTCCAATGGCGCTGTTGCCTCGCAATCGGACATTGTATTATTCGAGACATTGCGCGATTCTATCCCAGAAGAGGTGTCGGACCGTGTTGTTTTCACTTACCCAGATGCCAGTGACTCCATATCTGGTCCCGCCCAGATGGCGGTCGTGTCTGTCCGGGAGGAGCTGAAGCACACCCCCAATAAGGCGAATAATATCGTCATCGTTGGTCGACGGAGTATCACTTCTGACATCGAGCTTCCACTGGAGGAGGGTGTTGGTCAGGACACCCGTCAGGCCCTCGGGGATCTGGCCACCGCTATGGTTCAGCCCGAGAACAGGATTTACGGGAGCGTCTTGGTATTGCAGGCTGGTACTGGCGGATTGGCTGACTACTATCGTTGAAAATACTCCGTACGTCGGGAAGCATTGGGCATTATGTATGGAATGAATTATTTCAAGGACGACTTTTATGATATATGTCACGTGTGAAATTTTGGTATATGACCCCCAAACGCCAGCCTGTCCAGACTCCAAATATAAAAAGAAAGTGAATATTAAATCGGTATCAGGGTGGTTGGAGCATCCCAGAAGAAGTAGAAGCAGCAGGTGGTGAGGATAGATCATCCCAAAACCAAGGAGCACTATATTGCCGATGACTCGTCCGTCTCGACCCAAAATGAGAGGCATTCCCGGACGGGAAAGAGATGGCCTCATTGATCTCCCGCGCACTTGACGGCAGATCCTGAGAATCACAGCCGCCCCGCGCAACGGTGACCAATTTGCCAAGGATCGCGTACTCCAGTTTCAACTTGACACTGTACACTACCGGCTTGACCATGACCTGAACCGCATATAAGCCGACGTACTCGATGACGACGATTGCAATATCAAGGAGCAAAATCACGATGTTGATCACAAGCAACTGATTCAAGACCCCCTGCGGCCGACCCTCGGGTCGTAGTCGAAGCAATTTGATCGTCTCCCAGACGTAAATGCTGGAAATCACGAGTTCCTGAATACAAAACCCCACGAGCTGGATACGTTCCATAATTTGATATCCGCGCTCCCAGACGCCGGTCGGATGCGCCACAGAGCCATACAGGACCACGGCCGTGGGGACGTGGAACAGCACAGCATCGATTCCGATCATCCACCGCACCCCGTATAGAATCTTTGTGTTTTGAAGGACCAGATGCAGTCGCGACCATAGCACCATCGACTGGCCCGTTACCATACCCACCCAGCTGAGGAGGATGAGCGTCACGCATACCCAGGGGGTGACGCCGGTCGGAAAGAAGAGAAGGATATAGCCCAGGCAATGGGGGACGATGGAGGAGGAAGCGATGAGGAGACTCCAGAAGTAGGTGCCGTTCCAGCGTTTGAAAGAGACGAAGCAGAGGACGATGAGTTCGATGGCATTGTACCAGGCTACGGCGGAGAAGGCGGCGAAAATCCCAGTGCGGACGGTATCCGAGTTGCCGTAGTCGTGAATCAGAGAGGATGCAATGGTGGGAGGATCGGCCATTGGAGTAACATTGTCTGTAGGCGTGGGTGTAGGTGTGCAGATAGCAAAGGGCCTTAAAGCAATGAGCGCAGAGTACGGAGTAGAGATTTCAGCAAGGTTATAGAGGCGAAAGCTAGGGAAGCTCAGACCGTTTTTTGGGGTCCAATCGATGACAGTTGCTCGCGGGCCTGGTCCATGGATCGCCCACGCTAGGCGGACGGCGGTTGGTCAGGCCAAACACGGGGTTCCCGCACCGTGGATCACCGAACTTTGCGGGGTGCGGCGCTATTGAACTTCTTTTGTCCCCTGAGGATGCCTTTGAGGCAACGGAGTACTCCGACTTCATGGCCCCTTGCTTTCAAGATTGTGATATTCCTGGCAGATCAATGGACAGTACGGACAGTACGGACAGTACGGAGTACTGGGGTAAGACGTCGTGCGCAGTGGCTGCCAAGCAGATCGAGGCTATAGTATCGGAAGCACGGGGTAATCATTTTGAAGATGGGTTCACTGTTATGGAATAGGGGATGCCGATCAGCGCGGACGTTAACCTTGCAACCTTGGGAGGTTGGCGTCTAGACACAGGCTGACACCTCAGGCAGCCATGGACCCTGCAGCTGCGATCGGGTGACGTCACCCGATCGAGATCGAGATCGCGATCTAGCACTCGCATTCCCTGTTCTGCGCGCTTCCACGCTTCTCCTTTCTGGACATGCTCAACTGGTCGCGCGTCCTCTTCTCGTATCGCCCTGTCCAACCATTGTCGATTCGTATATACCGAAACCAATTCCTCCAGCTATCAACAATGCCTCCGAAAAGAAAGGCCGATACACCGGAGCCCAATGCCTCTCACACCAGCAAGAAGGGCCGGCCCGACCTGCGCCAGCCGCACCCCAACGCAAAGCAGGCAGAGGACTTTGGAATTGTCCTCCGCGAGTTCTATCCGCCGGAGATGAGCAACGAACGGTGTCACGCATACACCAATGGCGAACTGGAACGCCCAATTGAGACGTTGAAGAAAGCTTGCCAGGAAACCGCGGAGACGCGTCAATCGGTTGAGGTGGGCAGTGCCGTTGTGCACTGGTTCAAGAGCGATCTCAGACTCCATGACAACAGAGCTTTGTATGCTGCCTACGAGACCGCCAAGGAGCATCAGGTTCCTCTGATCGGTCTCTATATCGCCTCTCCTCAGGATTGGACCGCACACTCCACTAGCCCTGCACGTGTGGATTTCACCCTGCGGACCTTGCAGCGCCTGCAGCAGGATCTGGGGGAACTTGATATTCCCCTGTACATGGAGACTCAGGAGAAGCGCACGGCGATCCCGGGTCGCGTCGTGGAACTGTGCGAGGAATGGGAAGCCAAACACCTCTATGCTAATATTGAGTACGAGGTTGATGAGCTTCGACGGGAAGCAAAGATCGTCCGAGCTGGCGCAGACAAGGGAATCGATGTCGAACTCAGCCATGATACCTGTGTGGTGACTCCAGGTCAATTGGAGACTGGAGCCGGGAAGCAATATGCGGTCTATACGCCATGGTACAGATCATGGCTGGCATTCTTGAAGGAGAACCCTGATTACTTGGAAACGTCTGAAGAACCAGGTTCCAACCCCGGCAACGCGCGACAGAAATTCAAGGATCTATTTGACTCGAAGATTCCGGCAACCCCAAAGACGCATGCGCTGTCGGAGGATGAGAAGAAGCGGTTTGAGAAGATGTACCCTGCAGGCGAACACGAGGCTTCGCAGCGACTCGACAAGTTCTTGGAAGAGAAGGTGCGGCAGTATGAGGAGCAGAGAAGTACTCTGCCCGGCGAGCATACCTCTGTGCTCAGCCCGTACTTTGCATGCGGAGCACTGAGCGCGCGCACGGCTGTCGCAACAGCGAAACGGATCAACAAAGGACATCTCGACCGCTATGACCAGGGATTCATGACCTGGATTAGTGAAGTCGCTTGGCGTGATTTTTACAAACATGTCTTGGCAAACTGGCCATTCATCTGGTAGGTTTTTCGTCGTTGCAGATCCGGACACAGCTAACAAACCTAGTATGAACAAATGCTTCAAACCCGAGCACACCAACATTGAATGGGAGTATGACCAAGAGATTTTCCAAGCCTGGTGCGACGGGAAGACTGGGTTCCCGATTGTGGACGCCGCTATGCGTCAACTCCGTCATTGCGCCTGGATGCACAACCGTACTCGTATGGTGGTGTCCTCATTCCTGACTAAGGATCTGATGCTTGACTGGCGTCGCGGGGAGAGGTACTTCATGGAGAATCTGATCGATGGAGACTTCGCGTCCAACCACGGCGGATGGGGATTCGGATCCAGCACTGGTGTCGACCCTCAACCCTATTTCCGCATCTTCAACCCTCTCCGCCAGAGTGAGCGATTCGATCCGGAGGGCGAGTACATCCGGCATTGGCTGCCCGAGCTCCGTGATGTTTCGGGCAAAGCCATCCATGAGCCATACGCGCGGGGTGCGGCAGCCATTGCGCAGAAGAATGGTTATCCCAAGCCCATTGTAGATCACGCGGAGAGTAGGAATCGGGCGTTGGAGAGGTTCAAGAGTGGGCTGCAGAAATAATGTACCAGTATAATGTACGATAGGGGCGTCATGTGAGACTCGAATGAAGAATATGCCTCGGCGAGAACATCCAGAAAAGATCTCCAGCAGAACCCTAGATGCTCGCTAAAAAACGACAGAAGCGAACTGAGACAGCAAAGTTGGAGAAAGGCGGGTGAGACATTAGCGTACTTTCCCCGCAACATTCCCTCACCTTTCAACTCCCTCAGCAATGCCGTGAAATGACATCTCAAGGGGACCCATCGACCATCGACGTCGACCCAGTCGAACTACCAAATGGCAAACGACGCTGGCGCCGAAACAGAGTCGCCTGCGACTCATGCCACACCCGCCGAGTCCGATGCGACCGCGCCTTCCCGTGCTCGCGCTGTCTACGCAGCGACATAAACTGCGAATTTACCCGCGAGCGCCGGAAACGCGGTCGCATCGCGAGAACCAAGGCGAATAATGGCGATCCGCGCGACGAAGTCGAGCCCGAACAAAAGCGCCCACAGTCGCAGGCCTCGCCCGGGAATTCGCCCGCCTCCACCTTCCAGCGCTCGCCTGCCTCGAACGAAATCAGCGCCTCCGTGAGTGATGAACGACGCTCGGTGGTGGATGTGCTGCGTCCTGCTGCGAATGCCACGGAGGAATGGCTGGCCGCGGCGCATCTCTCGCCTGATTCATACGAACTCCTGAATGGGACAGGTGGGAGCGATGCGCCGCTGCCGAGGCTGATGGATCTTTGGAATTCGGTCGATTTGGGACCCCGATCGAATCAAAGATCTGTGCCGTTAGCCTCTGTGTCAGGGAATCCGCCACAAAGGCCGGCTCCGCGGTCGCCGTTGAAATATCCGGTGCTGGAGCCGGTGATGCCGTTCTTGGAGAATAATCTGCCACGGCGCCTGGTGTGCGATCTCCTGGAACTCTACTTTACAAGCGCTTTTTCCACACATATGCATCCTGTCTGTCATCACATTCATTGCTATGTCTTGCGCAAATCGTCTTTTCTGAGCGCTGATCGCCCGAGGCCGACGAGTCCCGCACTACTGGCCAGTATGCTATGGGTGGCGGCTGTGGACGACCGCGCATTTTCTTTATCTATCTCGCCCTTGCAACGCCGGAAGATATGCCAATTCCTCTGCGCTTTGATTATTCGGCTGTTGCGACCCTTGATCCACGTTTCTTTCAAAGACCAGGATCCCATGCCCGCGGAAAACACTACTGCAGCTCAAGACTTCTCCGCTTCCGCAGCCCATCATCCGTTTGAAGGCGTTGGTGATGACAAGGGGCTAGTTGGCCCTGCTGGATCCTTAGACGATGTGATTACATACATACATGTGGCATCTATCATTTCATCCAGTGAGCAGAAGGCGGCAAGTATGAGATGGTTCGTACCCCGGCCCCTACCCCCTGTCGATTTCCAGACTAACTCGTGCATAGGTGGCATGCAGCCTTTACACTAGCCCGAGAACTTAAATTGAACCAGGAGATGGAAATCACCTCGAATGCGGACCTCACCGACGGCTCGAGTCCGTCTTTTGGGTACGGCTTGGGCGGATGGCCTGGTTCTCCCGGTGGGTTGGGATTCGACTATTCCAATACGTCGCGGCCGAGTCTCAACTGTGTATGCGACAAACCCCGCGATGTGCACAGCAAACCCGTCACCGAGGAACACCGCGAAGAGCGGCGGCGAACATGGTGGCTGCTCTACATCATGGATCGTCATCTGGCCTTGTGCTACAATCGCCCCTTGGCTCTTCTTGACGCTGAAAGTGAGGACCTGCTTCTCCCCTTGGATGAAAGCGCCTGGCAAGCCGGAATCATCCATACCAACAGCCCTCGACCGGACGGCCCCCAATGCCTTCGGTCGGGAGATCAAAACAAACGCCGCGTTTTCCCCAACTTCGTTTGCCACGACCACTCCATCCTCGGCTTCTTCCTTCCCCTGATGACCATTACGGGTGAATTGATCGACCTGAACCAAGCGCGAAACCATCCCACTCTCGGTGTGCGCCTTTTAGGAAAAGACGCATGGGAGACCCAAGTGGCCGAAGTCCTCCGCCAGCTGGAGATCTACAAAGCTAGTCTCACTGCATTTGCGACAACCAGTGCACCGGACCCAGAAGCCCCATTGACGAACACGTTCTCAAAATCGGACCCCGTCGATCCTCAGTTGTCTCAGGCCTATTCATGGCACACCCAAACTGTGATCGCCTACTCCTCCTACCTCACCCACGTCCTGCATATCCTCCTGGTTGGAAAATGGGACCCCGTGTCTTTGATCGAGGATAAAGATTTCTGGACCTCCTCCCCCGCTTTTGCCTCCACCATCTCACACGCGCTAGAGGCAGCCGACTCTGTCGCACAGATTCTGCGCTTCGACCCAGACATTAGCTTCATGCCTTATTTCTTTGGCATCCAACTTCTCCAGGGCAGTTTCCTTCTTCTCTTGATCGTGGAGCGACTCCAAAAAGAGGCGGGCGAAGGTATCCTCAACGCCTGCGAGACTATGATCCGCGCCACTGAGTCGTGCGTGGTGACCTTGAACACTGAATATCAGCGCAGCTTCCGGCAGGTGATGCGCTCAGCGGTTGCGCAGGCCCGTGGTCGCCCGGTAAACCCGAGTGAAATTCGGCATCGCCGGAAAGCCGTGCTAGCTCTGTACCGTTGGACCCGAAAGGGCACTGGATTGGCCCTGTGACCCCGCATTATGTTCCTGCCGATCGTGGAGGAGCTTGTACATATTTCACTTTGGACTATGCAGTATCCATCTGGGCATTGTAACATGACGCGTGTATAGATATAATTTACTTTGACTTCGAGAGGCATTTCGCTCCGAGGCATTTAACTTCACTGTCATTTTTAGCCGAGTGTCTCTCGGTTCGATGCTTCGATATTAACCGTGGTCACCTGCGCCGGTCGAAAATCCCCGATTGGTCACAGAATCCGGGGAAATCGGTTAATTGTCTATTTGCCGAAGGAGCTCGCTTCCTCATGTTTTTGCCCCGGATTCTCCGCAACTCCGCAGCTCGCATGATCGTGTTTTTTTGTTCCTGTTTTGTTTTAAATTAGAGCATGGCCCCGGTCTGGGGAAATCTCTCTTTGCAAGATCGCGCAGCTGACCCGACTACAATTTGTTACATTGATCTTACAAGATATCAACAATGACTGAGTCTCAGTTCATGTATGAATCATGGCCAGTCGAGGGCTTTCAAGCTCTACCACAGCTGGATCAACCATTCATTGCTGGCGACTTTCCTCTCATGGAAGAGCTAGATCCAAGCTTGGTGGAGCAGTTGAACATGCCCAAGTCCAATTTCCAACCATACCCGGCATTGTGGTATGAAGCTGGTCTTGTTAGACAAGACTGCGATATGAATCAGGAGCCCAGGTAAATAACACCCAACTATGACCAACAGAGTGGCCTGAACAAAAAAAAAAGAACGAGCATGTGATTAACAGAATCTAGTCATTTCCCCGAGAATACCCCGACCCTCGACCAACTCGCAACCCAACGAGCGCTCTTCATGACCCCGGCATTCCAATTCCCAGCATCTCCAACCTCCGATACGCGCAGTTCTCCCGACCCAATCTCAACATGGGAAGAAGAGTCAGGACAATACAACTTCGATCTGAACATGGATCAATTCCAGTCCCCACAATTAGAGAGCCAAGCCCAACTCTCAGAAGACTACTTCACACCCCTGGAGATGCCAGACGGAAGTACTCGGCTGACGTCAAACTGGCTGCCCGTGGACCCCGAAGCCGGTTTCACCATCGCCGCGCCGGAGGAACAATTCCAAGATATGAAATTCGCCTTCTTCCCCTCGGAGCCGACGGCCTGGTCGTATGATCGGTGATTGGTTCGGGAGCTAAAATATGCACCTATATAAAATCCATCACCCACGGGGCCAGTCGCTGTGGATATACGGAGTACGATGACTGTGCCGACTCCACCGGGAAACAACACTTTACCGACCTCGGCACGGCGACCCTCTTACCCCCCGCCAAGCTGGACGCTTGGACTTAGTCCGTGATTGAGAATTGGTTTGACGCTTATAGCGCACCGAGACACTTGCGCTAGCGGGGATGCTGAATCGGAGGTCATGTGAAGGATATATTTCAGGTCTCGATGAGACAAAGAGTATCTTCACGAATAAATACAAAAGCAATAATCTTTTGTTTATGCTATGCAAGCAAAGAAAGAAATATTTATGACCTTGGAATCTTGAGAATCCTGCACGTATTGAATCCGTAGTTCGCAGTACCCACCACAGAATAGAAGTTCGATTTAGAACCAACCAAATCCACCGAATCCACCATGTCCATGTCCGTGTCCATGACGATGCCCAGAGCCAGGGGTCTGCAGAGGCTCGGGAGTAGCCGAAGGGGTAACAGAAGGCTGGGCACCGACGGTTTTCCAGCCCCAAGTGGGGCGGGGTCCGAGAGCAGAAGCACCAGGGCCAGCAGAAGAGAGGATGGGCAGGGTCGGCGCGAATGGGAACTCGCGACGGCGCTTGGAGCTGTTGCTCAGCTTTCCAGTACCGGCGTTGGAGAGGACGGAGGAGCGCACGCGGCTGGCTTCGATGACGTTCACGCCGGTCTCGGTGGGCCAGTTGCTTAGCACGGAGTCGTCGGAGGCGGAGAGCTTGCCGGATTGGACGAGGGTGTTGGCTGCACAGGTGCGGCCGAGGGCGGACTTGCAGCTTGATTGGGTGTCGGTGCTTACGGCGAAGGTTGCGCCGGGGGAGCTGTCGGTTAGCATTGGGGTGTCGACTTGGTGGAAGACGTTGCCTTCGATGAAGGCGTTGACGTTCTCGCCGACGTCGAAGGCGTGTCCAGTGTTGTTGAACCAGTAGTTGTTGTAGGCGTGCCAGTAGTTGGCGAATTCGAGCTTCGGGGATCGGCCGGAGGTGTGGTGGATGTAGTTGCCTGTGAAGGTGACGTGGTCACCCTTTCCGTAGCCGAGACTGGGAATGTCAGTATGGATGAGGGTGAATGGAGGATGAGCCATGACATACACGGTCCAGTAGTGGTGGCCGTCGCAGGAGGAGGACCAGCTTGTCCGGCCGTCAAACTCGGAGTTGGAGATGGTCACCTTGCCGGCTGGGATTGTTAGCTAGCTCTCGAAAGGAGTGTAAATTCAACATACCAGACTTGTATCCAGAGACGAACATCTGGCGACCAACGAGCGAGACTTTGACATGGTCAATCCAAATCTTGTCAGTGCCATCCAGGGTGATGGCATCTCCACCCCAGATGAACTGGGGGTTCAGCTCGGTGATGTGAATGTTCTGGATGATAACATTGCTAACGCCGTTCTTCATCAGCAAACCCCGGCCGCGAATAACACCCTCGCTGCCAACGCCAACAATCGACTTGTTGGAGGCCACGGTGATGCCCTCCAGACCAGCCTTGTCATAGGTACAAGTGGTAGTAGGGTAAGAGCCACACCAGTCAGAGTTGTCAATGGCATTCTGACCGGCACTGCCACAGGTGTTGGAATCGGGAATGCAGCACTTGCAGTCGGTACACTTGCCCTGGCTGCCGAGGTAGTTGAACTCCTTGTCGATGAGAATCGTACGAGGAGTACTGTCCCCGAGCCACTTGGTCAGCTCGGTGATATCACTGGGCGCAGCAGCAGCGGCATTACCGCCGCCAGTCGTGCCAGATGCGAAACCAACAGCGCTGCCAGTGACACCGGCAGCCTGTGCGGTGCCCAGAAGGGCAACAGCCGCAACCAGAGTCTTAAAGAAGGACATAGTATGCAAGCTGTGAAAAATAACAAAATGACTGAGCCAGCAGTCTAACAACAATAAAAACAATGGATCAGAAGCAAAAAAGAATGATTGCTCTGAGGATTAGACCCTGCGACGTCGACTTTTTTATACCCCAAGCACATCCCGCAAAGGAATGCGGGAGGTGGGTCGCCTTGTTTGAGCTTGAGTGGACAAGAGGCTTGTATGAAGATCAATACCCGTCCGCGGAAGTTTGCAACTGCGGATTGACGATCCTTGAGCGTTGTGATCGACATATGCCTTCCAGTTCCTGTTGCGCGCCCCACCGGCGTTTCAGCGTGGGCGAGATGTGCCTTTTCCATCTGGATAGGGGTTGGGGTTGGCTATGCTTTGCCGATGAGCACAGAGGGTGGTGGTAGCATACCTGTCGATCCGGCTGTTAGCGAAGGTTGAAGGGAAGGCACAAAGGAATGCCACTGAATGTCCCAAGCTTGGATCTACCCTGGAGGTTTGCATCGTCTGTTAACAGTCAAGTTTTCGAATCAGAACGTGGAGCTCTATACCAGTACACTGTTGGCCGTAGAGATACCTACCTACCTAGGTAGTATATCAGCCGCGTACTGTCCCTTTTAATATATGGAACAAATAAGACCATGTCAAGTAACTCGTGGACACAGCCTGAGCTCGGATGGTTATTATTGACGCACAATTCTCGTATGGCAACAATTTCTGGTTTTCATCAATATCAATCAAATGTAACCGAATTCCAGTTCTCTCGACAGCTCTTGGCCTACTAGTACGGGTACACTTTACCATGGACTTCCTGATGTATGTATGTAGCTCATGCTAGATGCCAGGAAAGCCCGAGGATACACCGACATTAAGTGGGCCTTCCCCGTCCCGGTCTTGTTTCAGCATAACCGGCCCGTAGGAAGTGTTATCTGATGTTCGACCAGATCCATAGCGGCTGAAGTGATAAATGCGATACAAAGGATTACGTGGGCTCTATAAAGACTTCTCAAGAGGAGAGCTTGAACTGCTGGAGTGTACAAGTATGATTTCAACTATGCAAGCACATACTGCACAGAAGCGACACATGCAAACCGTAGACCAATGTGATATCAGAACAGAAAGTATTAGTGCATGCAACCCTCAAAGTCTATCACGTCGACAAAATAGAGTGTGCTAGGTGGAGAACACAGGGTTCGCATGGAATAAAGCCGAACCCCTTAATTAACGGCAACTGAATGACGACGCACTGTTGACGTCTCCACCATCATACGTGAAAACTTGGGGATATGGACACAGGTAGCCCGTGCGGGTGCTGGAGGTATTTCCAACAGCCACAGCCACACCTTCCAATCGATCTGGGACTGTTCCATTCTCAACCCAGGCTCGCATAGTGTCGAAGACGGTTTCGGCGGGATCAAATCCATTACCGAATCCACAATGGGTGACGCCGGGCGCGAGGAACAATCGATAATAGCTGTCGACATCGGGGTCGAGGCTTTGCGTCTGCTCGTAATACTCGACAGAGCTATTCGTGGGAACTAGCTGGTCGGCCATGCCGTGCCAGGCTAGCATTTTTGTTCCGGTCTTTTTCATTTTCGACAAGTCGGGGTTTGAAGTGCCGATGATGGAGGAGTATTGCTCGACGGATTGATGGAAAAGTCGATCGTAGTTTTGGCGAGTGAGGCCATTGACACTGAACGAGCGGCTGCGAGCGAGGAACGCACTAACCCAGTCTTGGGCAATGGGGAATGGAACGATGGTACAGTTATTGATAGAAGTGCAAGTCGTGCCGATCATGGACGCAATGTCGGAATCATAGTGGAACCCATGCCACAAGGATTCACCATCTACTGATTCGGGCCCTTGCCATACGGCAGAGACCAGGTCAGCAATTTCCTTGGTGATAATGACAGTCCCGTTTGGATCGGTGCAATTCACTTCGCGACCGACAAGGGAGGATGCATCAAAGTCGCATTGGCCTGGGTAGGCAATAATTCCGTCTGTGACGCCGTCAAGAGCGTCACACTCTGCAATGGCCGCCTCCTTAACAGCTTCAATCACGCACACCGGTGGCTTGGTGTCTTTTGAATTTTGTCAGCAAAAGAAACAACACTGGAAGAGGGCTTTCGTCTTACTTGAAAGTTGTGCAATGAATGGTCCCCATAGACCCGCCGTGGCAAACTTATCCCAAGTGATCGCAGATGCACCAGCAACAATTCCATCAAACAATTCAGGGTTTTCCTGTGCCATAGCATGTCCTTGTCGACCACCGGTAGAGCATCCATGCCAGTATGAATACCTGGCATGCTTTCCATAGTACAGCTTGGTCGCGAGCTTTCCCAGAACCGCAGCCTCCGTAATTGCGATACTTGAAAAGTCGCGAAGATTAGGCCAATTCGTTCGTCCCTGGCTGGTCAGACCCCAATCTGCAGTTGATTCATCGGGTCTGTGCCCTCCATCGGTGGAGGAAGACGTGTATCCGAGTAATACTGGTGTTAGAATGCTGCTTTGACCACCGGCAGACCATCCACCTCCTCCATGCATGAGGAAGCGTGAGTTCCACTTGCTTGCATCCAGTGGGAGACCGATGTAGGTGTTAATAACATCGTTCTGGTGTGGGTGTGTATATGTTATAGAGATCAGGCAGATGTCCACAGTTGGGGTTTCGACACCAGGAATGTCAGGGATGACACCAACACCACCAGTCGAATTGCGGCCACTGGTTGAGAAGTTGCGATTGGCGGTAACATGAACAGACAGGATTTTGATCTCACTTAATGAGAGGGACTTGAAGGTTTTGGCGGAGCAGGCTGGTGTCTGTGGTTGTTTTGTTGCAAAGGTCCCACAGAAGAAGCCGCATAGCAGGAGGAACATTGTCGCTATATGAAATGCCATTGTGTTGGGTATCCGATTCAACAGGTACAATGTCTTTCAAAGACTCTTGCTTTCGGTTCGCTGTGTTGAGATATTCTGTCCATCAGGAGGAAGCCCCGTCGCTTTATATCCGATAATCCGAGCACGGTTCGACATAGCATTACTCATGGTTTGGGTACCTGGGAGTGGGTAGTACCTGTAAATCGGCCGTGAAAGCCGCATGTCAATATGATGGGTCAGACTGTTGACATTTCGTGTGTCTCGGTCCCCCTATGACGGGTACGACATCCACCTACGCTGAGTATAGTTCCAGAAGCCCAGCTAATGGCGTAAAACTTAAGCAAATTTCGATGCCTGTCGGGCTATGCTTGGTATCGACTTCCGCGGAGTGATCTCGTATAGCCACGATGGCTGGTGCCAAGCATCTGTGCCTGGGCCGTGACTGGCGGGCTGATGAGGCTTGGAGCGAAGGTGCATGCGGACTAGCGGATCGCACATTCCCATTCGGGTATATGGTGCTTCCGTCACATCTTTTGCATTTCTGTGCGGTGAATGCCCCGACGCTTTGATTGTGGGGAGGCTGGAGCGTCCACGGCAGACGCCTGGTGCTTAATTGTTCGGCGATGTATTTCCGAGATCCCCGCCCACGTCAGCGCGAAAACCAGCCTTCGACGTTGGGCTCATGGTAGGGTTTTGGGGGAAACGAGATGGTGGTATTCTCGTGGGTACTGTAGGTAGTAAAATCCCCTAAAATGAAACTGAGCGTGTTTCACAAGCCTTCAAATGCATCTTCTGCATGCCCCGATTTTTAACACACTGACGGAACTTCATAACTTCCAATGCGGTTGTACAGCCGTCTGCGATCTGTTCCGCGAAGACGACAGATCTGAAATCGACTGTTCCAAGGAACACTTCTTTCTCAAAGAGTGATGCCTTATTCGAATATGCTTCGTATGGGCATGGGATTCTGGATTTTTCGCCAATGTGATTGCCCCCTTGCCATCGCCATGAGTGAATCAATCAGGAGCAGCGAGAACCAGATGACATGTTGGGTAGTGAGTGCTTGCGCGACGTAGCCGTTGGGAGTTACAAAGCTTCGTCGGTTTGTTGAAAACCTGGGGATACAAAGGATGCATTCAAAAGACTGCAAAACAAGAGCTTAGTTTCCTTGAGAGTTTTCCACTGCTGCATTTGACGGTGCTGGTCGTGGGTGTGGGTGTCGGTGGGCGTAGAAGATAGTTTTACTTTCCCCCCCTCTCTTCTCTCTTCTCTCTTACAACCAAGTTGAGACTCATTTTTTTCGTCCCTACGTACAAAGAGTTCTTCGGAGGTTTCAAATCCTATTCGTTATTTCACTTATAGCTCACGGCTCTTTTCACGGGCCACAACTTAGGATACAAGGCCTTCTGGTTTACGCGTGCACATTGGTGAGAAGGGTAGCTATTTCTTCAGTGAGTCATGTAGTTGCAAATCTAACGAAAGTCTATAACAACAGTCTATAGTATAATAAAAATCTCACAAAGTTCGCCGTTCAGTCAAAGATGCTAGCCTTCATCGAGTTAGGCTGAATATACTCGGACGCATTCCGGAAGCTAGTGAAGCCCCACCGAATCTGACCGGCCATCGCGATCTCCACGTCCAGATCCTTAGCAAAGGCCCACGCAAGACCGGGGTCTCGTTGGAATGCCCGTCCCACGAGAATCACATCCAAGTTATCCTCCTGCAGGATCTTGTCAGCAAGGTCACCATGGTTGATCATACCAACGGCCGCAACCAGCATCCGATCTCCAACGGCCTTCTTTACAGCCGCAGCAAGAGGGACCTGGAAAGCTGGCCCACTTGTGATCTTCTGTGCTACATGAACACCACCGGAGCTAATATCGATCAGATCGATGGCGCCTTGCTCAGCAAGAAGGCGAGCAAAGTCGACAGTATCGTTCAGCTTCCAGCCTTGCTCGCCGGGCATGCTGTTTTCAAGCCAATCTGTGCCAGAGACACGAATGAAGACGGGCATGTTAGGACCGACAGTATCGCGAGTCAACTGCGCAACCTCGAGTGGGAGACGAGTACGGTTTTCGAAGCTACCGCCATACTGGTCGGTGCGGTTGTTGGAAGACGCACTCAGGAATGAGGAAAGCAGATAGCCGTGCGCAGCATGGATCTCGATGAAGTCAACGCCGGCACTCACAGCGCGCTTGGTGGCAGATTCCCAGGCCAACTTCAATTCCTCGATATCCTGCGCAGTCATGGCCTTCGGCACAATATCATTCGGGGAGAAAGGAATAGCGCTCGGGGCCTTGACGTTATCCACCCATCCACCAACAGCATTGGTAGCAGTGGCTCCGCCCATCCAGGGCGGAAGCGTGGACGCTTTGCGGCCGGCGTGGGCGAGCTGAATTCCAATTTTCTGTCCTTGGCTGTGTGCGAAGTCAACAACCGCCTTGAGTGGGGCGATCTGCGAATCGTTCCACAATCCGAGACAGCCAGGGGTGATTCGGCCTTCGGGGAGGACACCGGTGGCTTCAATAATCATTAAACCCGGTCCGCGCTGCGCAATTGATCCATAATGAGCTTGGTGCCATGGGGTCATTTGGCCTGCTGTGGCGCCTTCTGGAGGGGCACTGTATTGACACATGGGGGCGAGACCGAGACGGTTTTGGAAATTCATGCCTCGGACCGTCAAAGGTTGAAAGAGCTTGGGAATGGGCTTCCCGGATGTTTGGGGGTTGCGCGCAGTGCCGGCGGGTGGGCTTTGGGCCGGGGTGTGGAAGGGAACGCCTGGGGCGGCCTTGATGTGGACATCGGGCCAGTTGGTCATTTTGTTGATTGATGATGTTTGGGGCGCTGGAATTATGCAAAGGTATAGTGAGGCAATTGCTGAAAGAATTGATGAGTCTTATTGTTGCATTGGCTCAAGGTTCTTATATAGATCAGCGATCTCCTGGCCGTGGTGTGATACGCTTAGAAATTGATCGGGATTTGTAATGCAACCGATGAGTCCCGTAAAATCTTCAAATGCCGCGAGTACTTCTTAGTTCGAAGGTTATTCGCGATGTGAATGTGTCCGAGTCGACTCGGCAGGACATTGCACCGTATTGGTGCGACCCACCGACATTGATCGTTGGACACGGGCATTCAAGGTTTCGGGAACGGGCTCTGCAGCGAAAAATCCATCTTTTGCCACACACTCCATCAAGGGAATATTGGTGGATTTACTCACTAATCGCAACAGCCCTGGAGTCTGGGGTCTCCGGCTGTCGAACCTCTGAGCCCGGCACCTAGGACTTCACGGACAATCACCAACAAAGGTCTTACAAAGGTTATATAAAAGGATTGATCAACTTGGAAGCTCTGCTGGACTTTTTATCTGGTATCTTCAAACCCTATCTTTTCAAATAGAAGTAAAAGGGTCCTGTATCCCCCAGACCTTTACCTTCCATCAACCCAGCCAAAATGCTCTCGTTGACGTATCGGAAATGATCGAAAATGGGTCGATCGTCATATATCATCGCCGTAGATACAACCCCGTCGTATACCATCTCGCGTAGCTATATGAGATTCATCAGTTTCATCGACGGGTGTATGTCTCACTCGGAGAGTTGTCAAGAAACATACACTAGCGAACCCCCATTCCGCCCAGCTGACTCGTTCTCCATCTCGGTTGACGATAATCGGATCAACATCTTCGAGAGACTTGAAGGACTTTCCAACCCATTGAATTTCATTCAATTGGGCAGCGAAGGGGTGTCCAGTGTCAAAGAAACCGCCGTTCCAATCGCCAATGAGCTGGTCCGGTTTGACAGGAGGCAGCTCTTTGAATAGAATGTCCATGGTCTCTGGGTTGAATTTTAGGCCGGCGCCAATGGCGGCGATGTACCTATCTGACACACTACGGCAGTAAGTATCACACCACTTTGCCACAGATATCGGAGTACTTACGGGGCCATTGGGACGTTGCTTTCAGGTGATGGAGAACGAAGATCAATAACATCACAAGTATCCATGGTGGTGCCCTGCTGCACCCCAATCTCGGGATTTCGGGATCGCAGATTCCATCCCGTAGCTGTGATCTTACCCTTCTTGATTCGTGCAATTTGGTTCTTTAGATCCCCTCTTAAAACGGGACCCTGCCTCTCTTCTTCTAAGATCTGCCAAATCTCCCTTTGGGGCAAAGCAATAAGCTCAGTAATTTTAGCTATTTCAGCTTCTGTAAAGTGCCTAGCTTCATGGTATAGTAGTGGATCTTTAAACTCATGGTTATGGTTAGGGTCACGTACCCGAAGTTGCCATTTTGTGCTTTTTCCAACGCCGTATTTCAATTGTTTAGGGCATTTAGCATAAAGCGAAAATGGACAGCCCGTGCGCATTGACGGCCTGTTTCGTGGATGCGGGACAGTAGAAGGGGTTGTGCGCCGTTTTGAGGTGTCAGAGTGTTTACATCGAATGGTCATATTTAAACCAGGGTTTGAGCTGGCTTTCACAACACAATACCAATGGGAGAGTGCCCAATTTTGGACATAATCTAACACCTGCTGTGCCGAGTCAAACTCACCTTCGGGAGGGGGGTCAAGCGCACTTATCTGCCCGGGGTCAGTAGCTGGCCTAGGGGGAGTCATTGCCGGGCTCGTCGCGTTGTTCAAATCGGTCATTTTGGTAGGTTTGATGGTTCCCAAATAGGAAGTAATGCAGCTCGGTACAGATATCAAAAACGGAGAGATCTCTATAGAAGAAGGGTATACGGGCACAATAACTGCATTTTTTGACGTCGAAACCATAGGTTGCTATGGCAATTAGGTAGGTAGGGGGCGTAAGAGGGCTGGTCACCTGACCTTCCAAATTGTGATGACAAATATCTGCCCTGCTCCAGCGCACCAAAAAGTCTCCGAGGGCGTTTGTCAGTGAAGATTGTTACGCCTCACGCCCTACGCCCCACAGAGCTGAAATCTCATGCGGAACGGAAGGAATCACTTCAGGCGCAATGAAAATTGACAAGGCTAATTCTAGCTCAACCCTATATGCCATGAAATTAACATTACATACCTTCATCCACGGAATAGTGACATTATTGACAGGTGCTATTCCACATGGGTCCGATGCAGACATCTGGCCCGAAAGCCCATAAAAAACCATCTGCACTGCTTGGGTTGACCTATTTCCAAGTCGATTCCACGATGCCTTCGGATATTGTGACGGGTGCTACTGTTAGGTGGGAGATCCGATCCTTGGTCAGGTAAATCACATCTCAAGACCGGACCCGAGTGGAACGTCGTGAACAACAGATATTCCTTCAGTCATTCTCATGGGTCATGACGAATCATCCGCAGGACGCTTTTCACCTGGGAATTTTTGTCGCCTATATTCTCCCCATCGCTGCTCAGGTGAGGATGAGCTGCTTTACAACCAGATCTACTATAACAAACGTTCATCCCCGAGGGTCACAATGAACGGGAAGTCTATCTCTTAACGCCGATCTCGGGAGGCCGCAGCCCAGCCAATGGCAGAGTGTATCTGGCATCTGGCACTAGCCCGATTCGGTTAGTTTCTGGTCAGCATCTCGGACTTAAGCATTCAGCGGGCACGAAAGTGCATTTAAGGGTCTCATCGCCTTGGATAGCATTATCATATTCAGCAATCAAGCGATATTTTCTTTCAATATGCATCTCATCCTCACCGGCGCCACTGGTCTGGTCGGCTCGTCCGTCCTTGACGCCATGCTCGGCAATGCCGCCATTTCAAAGATCTCAATCTTAAGTCGAAGCCCTGTTCGAATGGCTGAAGATTCCAAGGATCCACGAGTCAACGTCATCCGTCACAAAGATTTCGAGTCGTACAACTCAGATGTTCTGAACCAATTGAAAGATGCCGACGGATGTGTATGGGCTCTTGGTACGAGTCAAAACAACGTTAGCAAGGAGTCAGTGAAATCGGAGCCATTGCATGAAGGAAGTCAAGGCTAATATTCACCAGGCAATATGAGAAAATCACCAAAGACTTCACACTGGCAGCAGCAAAAGCATTCTCCACCATCAAGCCTCCAAGTGCTCCGTTCCGATTCATCCACGTATCGGGCGAAGGAGCAACCCAGAATCCAGGTCGGTTCTCACCGATTTTTGCCCGAGTAAAGGGCGAGACAGAGTCTCTCCTTGGCAAGTTATCAGAAGAAAACCCACATTTCCGCGTTGACAGCGTGCGTCCTGCGTTTGTTGACTCCGCCGAACACCAGGCAATCAAGCCATATCTCCCCTCTGCCGGACTCGCTGAGACGGTAATGAAAGCAGGGGTTGCTTTGATCGCCCCTGGTATTCGATGCTTTTACAAATCAATGCACTCTCCGACGCAGAATCTTGGGCCTTTCTTGACGGACATGGCCATGGGGCGATATGAGGCTAAGCTGCAAGGCCCCGGCGTTTTCAAGCTGGGAGGTGGCTTTGTTGTTGAAAATGTGGGAATGCGAAGGATCCTTGGTATTTGAATTAAGTCTGCAACTTCTCAAATGTGTCCTTTTTTATGTAAAATGATCATGGGATTGCGAAGGGGGATCGTTGCGGAGTTTTTTTTTCAGAACCAAACGGGAAATACACACCACTCTTCTAATTACCGATATCAAAGTGCACGTATACCTTAGTTTTCGGCCGTATCCGAGGGGCGGGTTGATCTTCACCTAAAGAGGATGGCGGAGGATGGTGGACAAAGAAAGTCCATGGGCGGACCATGTTTTATGTCCTCAGGGGTATCTAGCGGCACACCATAATGCTAGCCAATGGGTCGGATTTCAACTATTGAGAGAATATCCCGACGTTATTGAGGCTCGTTTCGGGCAACAGACGACAGTTGGAGAGAGATGAGCTACTGGGAGGTTTCACCCAAGATTTTGCCATCACAGAACACTCCTTTGTCTTCATCGCAGGGAACAGATAATTGTCTGGCTCTGATCCAATCAATCGAATTACAAATACCTCCTTGTTGCGGCCAGAGCTTTCGTCGAGGCTAACAAACGTCGGATATGATACTGCATGTTTACATCAATAACAGAATATCCCCGTCTCAATAGGAGATATGACTCGGTCAACCGAGTGACTTTTTTAATCCCAGTTCGAGACGTGGTATAAGTAATTGAAGAGTTCGCCGTGAATTCGAGGCTCATACCAATTCACCTTACCTACTCCCAACCAGCCATGAAGTTCCTCTCCGGCAGCGCTCTCGCGCTTTTCAGCCTCCTCGCAACCACCGCAGTTGTCCACGCCAGCCCAGTCCCGGCGGACCTTCCCAAATGCAGTTCAAGGAAGCCGCTTTGGACCCCTTACTGCATTGGCGGAGATGGCGAGGTCCACGAGGTCGCCTAAACATCGCAATTTCCGTCTCACAAATACCAGCCGGAGGTCAGTAGAAGATTTGTGGTTCGACCGAGTGCGACCAGACCTTGACACTGACTGAATATTGAAAAGCAGCCTTTCTGATAAGTCGGAAGACCAGCTGAGATCTTGGGCATGTTTGGGAATTTCCTTTAATTGGGTTTCATATGACCGTTGAGGCTTGGCTTCCAGGTTGAGGCTTCGGTGTGGGTTTGAGGCACCCCTTCGTCCGCTATTATTCTGTTTGACACTTGGAATGCCATATTTGACTGTTATCTTTTAAACCCTTGGAAGAATGAACTTGTTTTTGGCATGCAGTTGAAATGCTCTGGGCTGTGACGGTCGTAATTTTGCTGTGGATTAGAATATGTTTCTGAACTCGGTGAGATCCGGGGCAACCTCAGAGGGCTCTTGTAGATAAGCTGGGCTAAGCGTACCTAGGTAGCATCACCTGGGCGCAATGAGGACCCTTCAGTTAAAATAAACACAGAGTACGGAGTAGGTAGTGTTCCATCCCGACTATATTTAATGCCACGGCCCCACTTGGCGCAACACCTATGCATTGGCGATAAACTCGATCTTTCGGAATTTTTTCCTCTCAAGAAATATGATTCATGTTGAGATGAATGCATGGGCGTCTTCGTGCTCAATTTACCCGAAGGATTGTTGTCCAGGTGCTTCCCCGCGGACTCTCGGTTGTGACATCCAGTCAGCCCTAGGAAGGAATCGCCGTGGATCCCTCCGGTCGACTTTACACCGACTGACCGGAGAATTCCCCAAAATCGGAGAAGAGGAGGCCCGAGAGAGCTAAAAGAGCATGGCTAGAATATTTTTCCGACTAGTACTGACAAGTGATCCGTGCCATTGAAACAACCATCCCCCCACATGGAATTGCAGGGGGGTCTTGGCAGGCCTACGCGAGCTGCATGGCCTTCGGTAAATCTGCACCCCTCAATCAACCTGCCGTGTGCTTATTTCTGCAGGGCACTAGCCTCTGCGCCCATTCTGCACAGGCTCCGTCCCCAACGCGGATATCGCGCGACCGCCAAGAACCCTGAAACGCCATGCATTGGTGGAACTATGGCTAAATCCAGTGCGCGGCGCAGAGCTACTCCGTATGCAGGAACGGAATGCCAGCAGCTGACATATCTCCACCTTTCAGCGTGAAGAGTTTCAGCATGAGTGTCGGTGATGTCCCGGTGGTATATAACCGGGTGGTCCACAGCTCGTCTGTGAAGAGAAAGTTGCAGGCTGATCTTCGCTGACAAGACAGGATGTTTTTCAAGTCTCTTGCCGTTGCCTCGCTGGCACTCTTTGCCGAAACGGCCTCTGCTGCTTTTGGTCTCACCACTAGCTCCTCCTCTTACGTGATTGATGCTGGATCTTCTAACCCGCTCAAGTTCACGGTCAGCCGGACCAACTGTGACATTACCTCGATCAACTTCTATGGCTCTGAGCTGCAGTATCAGTCGACGGGCTCGCATATTGGCTCTGGCCTGGGAAGCAGTGCTACTGTGACAGCTACCCAGAGTGGTGAGTTAAACCATAGCAATATTATCTGCCACGGAGCTGACGAGAAAAGGCGACTACATCAAGGTGACATGTGCTACGTCCACCCTAACACACTACTATGTTGTCCACAGCGGAGATCCGATCATCCACATGGCAACTTACACCACCGAGGGTCAGTTGGCAATCACGCCATCACGCTACATATGCTAACGATGAATAGAGCCATCCGTGGGAGAGCTTCGGTACATTGCCCGTTTGAATGCGGACCTTCTCCCCAACGAAGAGCCATTCGGTGTCGTGTCTAACATTGGAGGCGGATCCGTTGTTGAAGGCGAGGATGTGGTATGTTGCGTCGCAAGTGAATAGGACAAGACACAATCTAACAGATTCCAGTTCCTTGTTGATGGCCAGACTCGCAGCAAGTTCTACTCCAGCGAGCGTTTCATCGATGATAACATTCACTGTGCGTCTCTAATTGCTCTTAGAAGTCTTCATTACTGACACAAACAGGTGTTTCCGGAAGTGCCCACCGGGTTTGCATGATCTTGAACCAATACGAAACTTCCGCTGGAGGACCCTTCCATCGGTATGTCCTTCCAATATGTGAGCCGGGGTAAGCTAATAAACTTCAGTGACATCAACACAAACAATGTTGGCTCCTACACCGGTCTCTACTGGTACATGGTAAGTTGACCGAATATTGTCATCCGACCAAACACTCACTGCTCTTAGAACTCCGGACATGTCCAAACCGAGACCTACCGCCAGGGTCTGCACGGCCCATACTCCATGTACTTCAGCCGAAGCGGAACACCAAGCACAAACATTGATACGTCCTTCTTCGCCGACCTCGATATTAAGGGATACGTCGCTACATCTGGAAGAGGCTATGTCAAGGGTACTGCCTCCGGCGCTGACTCGTCCTTCAAATGGGTCATTCATTGGTGAGTCTGTCTGGGGTATGCAAGTACTTAGCTCTAACACTGAAATAGGTACAACTCCGATGCGCAATACTGGACTTACGCTTCTTCCTCCGGATCGTTCACATCTCCCGCTATGAAGCCCGGCACATACACCATGGTCTACTACCAGGGTGAATACCCCGTTGCCACTTCCTCGGTCACCGTGACTGCTGGATCTACCGCTTCCAAGAGCATCTCAGGCTCTGTCAAGACAGGAACCACTATTTTCAGAATTGGAGACTGGGACAAGACGTATGGACCCACGTGGAGTGATGGAATGCCCAGACTGACCATTTAATAGCCCTACCGGATTCCGCAATGCCGCAAACCAGCTCCGCATGCACCCATCTGACAGCCGCATGTCATCTTGGAGCCCGGGCACTTACACAGTCGGTAGCTCATCGCTCACTGACTTCCCGATGGCGTTGTTCAAATCTGTCAACTCACCACTGACCATCAAGTTCACTGCTACTTCTTCTCAAACCGGCGCTGCCACACTGAGAATTGGAACTACACTGTCCTTTGCCGGCGGTCGTCCCCAAGCTACGGTACGCACATTTCGCTTCACATCACCGGGTGGCTTTCTAATTAGTTCGATAGATCAACAGTTATACCGGCTCTACCCCGTCCGCTCCTACTAACCTGAACTCCCGCGGTGTCACCCGAGGTGCCTACAGAGGATTCGGTGAGGTTTATGACGTCTCAATCCCCGCTGGAACTATTGTTGCTGGAACAAACACTGTGAGTGCAAATTCCGAACCAAGTCAAGCCAGAATTAACACCGTCTAGATTACCATAAGTGTTGTATCAGGTAGCTCAGGCACTACCTACCTCAGCCCCAACTTCGTGAGTAGCATTCTGACAATATACTTTACATTGAGCACTTCTGACATCACTAGATCTTCGATGCGGTCGAGCTCTTCCAGTAAAGCCGGGCTAGCTGGACAATGGCACCAAAGGGAAGGAAGCGAGAGACAGACTACAGTGTACTAAGCTGCTGATAGTGGACTGTGCCCTAGGGTGAATATGCAGATGCAGAGTGGCCCGTAGTAAATATTCAACTATTGGATTCTATCTTCTAGTGTGCACCAGCCTCCCTCCAACCCAAACAGCCTTCACATTCCGATCGTCACCACTCCAGACCCACTTCTGGATTTTCTCCTCCCAAGTCTCAGTCCCGAAGATATCAACATTCCCTATGGGGCCCGTATGCACAAGATCCGCATCCCCATTGGAGAATGTCTCTAAAGGACTGATCTCACGTTCTCGCACACCACCAAGCTGAATCAACTGCACATCCCACAGCATCTCCCTGTCAAATCCACCAACCTCCTCCGCCATATCAATGACAGCCGCACCACCACGGGTAGCCAAGTAAAGACTTTCAGCAACAGAAAGCTTTTCCCGACCCTCATCATCCCCAGGATCAGGATGATTCTTCTGCCACTCCACTGTCTGCCCCAACAGCCTGGACACCAAGCAAGCCTGCCGCGCCGCCTCCAGAATACTGGGACTATACCCACCACTGACATCCGTACCTAGTCCAACCGTGATACCCTCATCAATCAAAGTCCTAACAGGACATATTCCAGACCCAAGCGCTGAGTTCGACGCCGGACAATGCGAGACTTTCGCATCGCGCGCTCGCACAAGTTTCCGCTCTTCGGCCGTCAGATGTACCGCATGGGCAAGTATTGTCCGTCGCGTCAGCAGGTTATAATCGTCATAGACGCCGGCGTAACTATCCGACTGAGGAAACAGTTCCTTGACAAGCGCGACCTCGTTCAAATTCTCCGATATATGGGTCTGGATATGTAGAGGTGGGTTGAACGATGCGGCCAGGTCACCTAGACCCTTGAGCGCGGGAGCTGAGCACGTAGGCGCGAATCGCGGGGTGACGATCGGTTTAACGAGGCGACCCGATGGATCAAGCGAATGGATGAAGTCGATTGTCTCGCGGGTTGCGGTGACGGAGTCTTCGGCTGAGGCGTCGCAGTAGTAAGTTGGACAGAACTTCGGCTCGTCCATACATACTCTGCCTATGAAGGCGCGCTGGCCGCGCGCGTGGCAGAGTGCTGCGAGGGCGTTGGTTGCTGGGATGTGAATTGTCGCAAAGTAGGAGGCACATGTTGTCCCGTGGGAGAGAGTGCGGGCGATGACTTGGTCGTAGACGTGTTGGCCATGAAGAGGGGTGTCTTTAGGGTTTGTTTGGGTTTGAGATCCTGTCTTTGGATCTGGTTGCTTGCCGAATCCGGATTCTACTGGGAATGTGTATGTATTCAGCCAGTCTAGTAGAGTTGTGGAGCCGAAGAGACCGGCGTTCGGGTATTGAGGTGCGTGGATGTGGGTGTCTAGTGGCTTGTAAGTATTGATGGCTCATTTAGGGGAACTTATTCAATTGAACTTAGTAGAATAAGCAGAAAACATACCAATGAAACCGGGGAAGAAGAACTCGTTTCTTTCTTCATTGGCCGTGATCACTTTCACTCCGATTCTTGGCGCGGAGGAACTGACGTTGGTAGGCTCGGCGGAATCAAGATCGACCCAGCTCTTTTGGGTCATCAACTTGCCGAAGTCTGCGTCTTCGTGCACTTCCCAATCCCATCCTTTGATCCGGCCATCGGCCGTTGAAACCCACAGTGCACCCTGGTTGCGACATAATATAGGCGTAGAGCCAGATGCTGGAAGACGATTTGTTTGAATGAAAGTTCCGCGATAGACGTTGAACGCATGCTCAACTGTTGAGCCCATTTTGTCTATGGAGTGCAGGAAACCGCACAATCAGGTTGTGCCTCTAGAACCGAGGTTGTGTCTCTGACGACACAGGCGTTATATCTTTGGATGACCTGT
Organism: Penicillium olsonii; assembly: GCA_911174995.1. Classification (NCBI taxonomy): domain Eukaryota; kingdom Fungi; phylum Ascomycota; class Eurotiomycetes; order Eurotiales; family Aspergillaceae; genus Penicillium; species Penicillium olsonii. Next base: position 81,878 of record CAJVNO010000019.1, on the reverse strand, counting down.
CGAAAGAATGATCTTGCAAGATTCCTATGCCTCTAGTGTACGTCTGAGCCGCGGCCGCAATTGTTGTAGATCAGCTCCACAATGTTGGAAATGGGAACCCTGCGAACGCTCCGATCACTTTAAATAAGATGGGCCCTCTCAGATCTGTGGGGCAGTGCCGGTAATACCCGCCAAGAGGCACCTGATACGAAAGCAGAACGGAAGATATGGCGATGTGTTCCAAGGCTGTTCACGCTCAGGCTGTTCAGGACAGATGAATAGCCGTGTTGATAGCGGCCAGCTCCGACATTGGCCCGTTACCGTATCGTACGGCGGGTGAGTCTCTTCCGCGCGAACGAATGATACGAAGTGGGTATTATATTGTACCAACGTTGAAATTGGTTGATGCTAACATAAACCATGAAAGTTGAATATCAACTCTGATCCATTCATTATGTATTTATATTACATTTTCCACGTTCAGAGAGAATGATGAGACCCGATGTCGACATTGGAATGGCATCGCGAGACCGGTTTCGCGAGGTTCACCGCCCGGCATAACTGCAGATCTTGGACGCGTTTGCACAGTTCTCGTCATCCACGTCTCCAGAGCGACGGGGCATGCTTACTGACAACTCGACATCCTGGTCTGCATCCTCACATGATCTGAGAGCTCGATGATGGAAGTGTCGCAGCAGCGCAAGCGTTGCGTTGTGAATCCCTGAAGCGCGCGGATGCACAAGAAAGGGATTAGGTCCTACCCAATCACACAAGGAAAGCGGCAGCAACAGCAGCTCCGCCGAGGATGACACCGTTTGCTGTAGCATGTGGCAAGCCCGCGTTTGGGGTTGAGGTGGGAGTGGAGGTGGAGGAGCCTGAACCCGCACTTGCACTGCTTGTAGAAGTTGCCTGGTTGGTTGAGGGGCCCGTGGTAGAGGCAAGAATTTTGGACGACGCCGCTGAAACCTGGGCCGAGTAATCGGTGGCCGTGAATGGGATTGAGGTGAAACAAGGGTCGTCCGTTACAGCGGAGATGTTCACTTCGGTCGTCGAAGCATCACTCGTGGAGTACGAATCTTTGATCGCTTGTTCCTGGTCCACCTTGTACACACAGCAGTAGGCGTCGGTGTCGTCAATTATCATGCCACCGTAACAGCATCTGGTTGTTTTGAAGGTGTTCTCGAGCCAGTTCTTCGGACAACTGGCTGCTGTACTGACGGAAGCCAGAGAGAGGAATGTGAGAAAAAGAGATTTGGATGGCAACATGATAGTGGGATTCAGGACGGGCTGAAGAAAAAAAATACTTTCAAACCTCGTTCCATGCTTCGCTCTTTAAAAGCCTAGTAGTAAGGCTAAATCTTGGGGACGAACACGGATGGGCGCGGATGGGGCACTGGGCGCTTCACTAGTTCCCTAACACACCAATCGGGGGCACCTTCCCCAGCGCTAAGTGGGGTGTCCCTGGGAGCAATCTTGGGGCAACCACCTAGTCAGATGGGGGCCAAACGTGGCAGGCAACTTGAAAGCATCACTCAACTGCCAACGGCGTGGAACTATGATAGTGACAAGATGGATTGTTGAAATGAAAATGGGGTTGCGAAATAAATTAAAATTGGAAAATACCAGTCAATTATAAAGCAGCAACACTATACAATTTCCACGCAACAATGGCGATGGAAAGGAGGGAACAAAGTATGAGAGAGCAGAGAGAAGTGACCCCAGAGAAGAGAGGTCCCTTGACCTGACCCGCTCACATTGTGTCTACCTTTCCCAACTCTCCCTCATGCACCACCAGTGACGACCCATCGGCCAAATCGAACGAACATCTCCGCGGAATAAAGCCCCTTCCCAAGGGTTCTCTTCGTGTCAAAGCACGTCAAGCTCGACACCACACAAGTACCCTCCATTGCTTTCAAGACTACATAGCTTCAAGAGGGCATCACCGGGAGATTGGGGTTGGACACCGCTCCGTCATCTCCGTGCCTGTTGCATGATGGACTGAACCAGGTCTCGGCGCTGTTGACGAAGGAATACTTGATGGCATGCATATCTGCTCGGCCATCACCATTCAAGTCGGGGAAGTAGGTGCAGGATCCAGCCCTGGCACCTTGATATCTCACGCCAATGTTCTGCCACTCAAATTGAGAGCCACTGACACTCTTCTCGCCCTTGTTCAACCAAACGGTGCCGTCTCCGTTGAATTTATCGGTGAAGATCATATCGGCTTTTCCATCGTTATCCACGTCCGCCCACTGGAGGTTGGCACGATCCTTCCCTTCGGAAAGCTTGAACTGGTCGATACGGTCCCATTTACTATCACGGTGCACGTACCCCGAAGAGCGGCCGTCTTTCTCCACGCAGATGTAGTCGGCCTTACCGTTACCTGAGATATCTGCGAAATGCACAGGGCGATCGAACAGGCCTAAGCCGCGCTTTTCAGAACAATGAAGATCCGGTGCTGGGTTGGAAACATATTCCCAGTCGAAGTTGCCCGTCTCTTTGATGCGGTTGCGCCACAGCTTGGGGCGGTTCTCATTATCAGGATCGGTCCAGATGATATCACAAGCGCCGTCGCCATCCCAATCGGCAAGATGAAGATCACGGCGATCCAGGTTCTTGCCAATACTTTGTTGATTCGGGTCGAACATCACGTAATTTTTGCCCCAGAAGTCAGGGCCGTCGTCCTGAACGAGAGTCTTGCCCTGATTCTCATAGACGCGCATTGTTCCCTTTGACAACATCCAGACATAGTCCATCATCCCGTTGTCATGGCCCAGCATGTTGCAGTAAGCGTTACCGTCGGCGCGCAATTTGGTTGAGCCACTGCCGGTGTTTTTCCAAACTCGCATGTTGAATCGGTGGTTTCCGTCATGTTTGACATGCTCCATGAAGACATAATCTTGTCTGCCGAGGAGGCCGAAGTCCTGCGGTTCGCCAAAGATACGAGCGAAATGAACCCGCTTGCGGAGCCCGTCGTCACCGAAGCCACTCATTCCATTATGGGTAGGACCCGATGTGGCGCCATTTTGGAAAGCCTGCCGCCATGCAACATTCAATCCATCGCCCTCCTTTCCTTTCTGGCAGCTGCGCGAATTTGTGTAGGTGTATGTCTTGCCAACATCGTCTAGCCAGAGCCAGTCATCTCGTCCGTCACCGTTGATATCTTCGAACCGTACGCCGTTGATGTCACCCATGTCTTTGCCGGAGAAGCGCTTTCCCAGGGGTTGCCAGTATTTTGGCACATCATCGACCCAGCCGTTGCGCCAGCAAGTAATATCACCATTTCCAGCCAGGACACAATAGTCGGCACGGCCATCGCCATCAATATCTGCTAGGCGGACACGGTCCTGTGGGTGGTCCTCTGAGCTTTTGATCTTTCCGATTGATTTGAAGGTGGGTGGCTTGGAGTCAGTGCCATCGCCTTGGTTTACAGACGCATAAGCAGTACCATCCTTTGCGATGCAGACGAAATCATCCAGTCCATCACCTGTCGAGGTATCATTAGTTAGTGCTGCAGTTCATTGCCTGTGACTGGTACATACCGTTGATATCGATGAAGTTGACACCCGCTTGGGCGCAGTTATCATCAACAGATGTATCCGAAATTTTAACGAATCTGTCTGAATCCCTGCCGGTGTTCCTCCAGGTTCCATAGGCAACGGTGCCATCGTCCTTCTCGAACCATCCCAAAAGATCATCCCGATCACGTCGGAACAGTCTGCCAAAGAACCACTGATTGCGATCGTATTCACTGACGACAGAGAGAACAGTTCCCTTCGATACGCTTGAGTGATGGTAAATACCATCATCCTGGCCACTTCCACGCTGTGTCAAACCACCAGCGTAGTCACCATCGCCAGTCTCCTTATTACAGGTCTTGGTACTATCATCCATGTCGGTCGCCGCCTTGATTAGGCCAAGCTTGTCAGCTTCTTTGACCGCCTCGTGCCATACAGATGCCATCTTAGCATAGCCGTTGTCATTAGGATGCGTGTCGTCGTACCTGTCCATGTCAGCATGCCAAAAGTCCTCCTTGTCTCCAAGCCAGTTGTGGCCAGGATCTGGTGACTCGGGGTCCATATCAGCGAGTACTATGGACACCCCATCCTTTTTCATCTTGGCAGCAAGTTGACGAATCTGATTGTTGATGTCTGCGCGATTCAACTCAATGTCGGAATTGGTTGATGGGATGAGAGTTGATAGGATGATCGTGGTCTGTTTCATGCCATCTGCATTCAGGAGACTGTTGATCAAAGACTCCATCCTCTCTCCGGTGGTTGAAATGTTCTTTCCCTCACGACTATCATTCGTACCGGCATTGATGAGTATCACATTCGGGCGGTATTTTAAGGACTTCTTCGCGGCCTCTTTAACTTGATCTATCGTGAAGCCAGATGTGGCTTCCACGTCCTGAAAAAAGAAATGTCAACTCTGATCAGATATAAAGAGGAGTGAGATTGAATTACATTGTCGGTCATGGTACCATGGTTTATACTTCCGACCATGTCAACTTCCCACCCGTCAAATCGCAGTGCATCGCGAATAAACTTGCGGTAGCCATTTTGACTCTCAGAGTAGAGACCCCATGTCAATGATGCTCCGAGGGGAAGAATCCGCAAAGGCACTTTATCTTCTCGCTTATTCAGGGAATAGATTTGGGAGGACGGGTCGTTATATGAAGTTTGACCTCTTGCAACAAGTGCGACAGCCGAGCATGCCCACAGCAAAGTGCAGAGCAAGATCGACTTGATTGAAGACATCTTCTTTCCAACTTGGTCTGGTCGATACTATCAAAAAGGCGACGATCCGACTATCATTTAAATAGTCCGAATACCACCCGATGGACCCGATGCTATGCCATTGATAGAAGTGACGGTTGAGCCTCCTGGCCCCCTTCTCTTGGCACACATATCATACTGATATTTAGCTAAGGCTGCGCAAATTTCCGGTTGGCAAAGCATGGCCCCCGAATTTTGTGGGGCCCTTGCTGACAAGGCCATTGTGCCCAAGCACAATTGGCGACCATGTGTCGCGGTGTTTACGCGAGACCCACTGTTCCTCTTTTAGACAGGGCTGACTGCAAGGCCCAGGACGCTATTCATGAAGACTGGTGGGTTTGGATCGTGGAGTTTGGATCTGATAACAACTATGTCTGTCGTCTGTGCATTGACGCAAAATTGCAAGGGTCCAACCTTGTCCTGAATCTGACTTTGGATGCTTTGAAATGTTTCAGTATCTAATCTTCCACTCGTTCGGTGTGGAGACATCACTAATATGGCAGTATTTTGTGCTCAAAGGTGCATCTCGATCATCTCCGACGGGGTGGGTCAGTTGGGCTCTGTTCCTCACATGGAACGAATGGCATCCGAATGCCAGGAGATTGAGCGCTTGGCTGCTATGTATTTCTGAGCCGTGTAAGACTAGCCTGCGGCGGTTGTGATGCAGTGCAGCTTTTCCATATCTCCCACGACGGATGAGGGTAGTGGCTCTAGCTCCATGGGGTATATCGCAGCCTTCTCGGAGCAAGGCGTAACTTGGCATCAATATCAAGACATCGATCTTACGATAGACATGATTGGCAGCTGATATCCGCCCCATAGAATATGAGCGTCATTTCCTCATCAAGAGGTCGGCACGCGACACACTTTGGCAGCATTTGCTTTGGGGAATAGTTTCTCTCACCCGGGCCTACACTCGATCAATCACTTTGACGAGACTTGACATCTGGAAGGAGAATTCGACCACCACAGACGAGAAATCATCTTCCAACTCGAATCAAATAGAACAACTCGATTTGACGATTTTTGCAATTTCCGATTCTCGCCAAGACGTCCGCCAAGGATGGGGCTGTAAACCGGGGGCCAATTCTATGGTGGGGTGGGTTGCATAGCCTGGGATTTGGACGGAAATTCCAAGCCAGACACGCTCTCTAAGGCACTAGTCGAGGGGAATGTGATCTTGCTAAATTGCGGTTACATTGCTCCAGGTCTGCCAAAGGCTGAGTGAAGCTAAGGCTGATGGATCCCCAGGTACGAGGCATTCGGCTGCCCAGGTGGCACTAAACACACGAGTCTAGTGAAACTAGTTCTATTATTTGAGTTTACAAGTTCTTCGAGGTCGACTAACAGCAGTGAAGATACCGTCACAATCAATTCCCACCTGGGCAGTTCGTAACATTATGCAGATGTACCTTTTACCTGTCGAGGACTAGTAAGTTCGCATGGCCCTGTGGGAGCCCTGCTAGGCTGAGACCCGCCTATGCATTCCCACAGGACATTCAATGCTCTATTGCCAAGCCACTGCAACTTGGAACAATCCCGTCCTTACGCTTTTCTGGCTCAGGAGCTTCTCAAATTGGAAGAGAATATTTCCCGCGACGAAAGGGGTATTGATCTTTATCTTTGAATTACTTAGCTATTTCACATTCTTCTTTGAGCACGCATAGTCTTAGAACCTTGAAAGGAATATGCAATGATTCGCTATACGATCTATGGGTGCATCATGCCCAGGTGGATGCAAGGGCAATCTTGAAACCTTGGAACTCTCCAATGCTGACAAAATAAAAGATCAAGCCCTGGAGAACGGAAAGCTCATATAAACTCACACTCATACGCTTGCCCCCCTTTCAAGTCTTGCGAGATTTGCGTCCTTTGCTTTTCTTGGTCTCCTTGACTTTCTTTGGGCCTGCTTTAGAAGAATCGCCTCGCGATTTCTTCGGCTGCCGTTCCTCTTCGCGACTCGACTCAGATAACTTTCTCTTCGGCCTCTTGATATCTGGGCCTGCTTTAGAAGAATCGTCTCGCGATTTCTTCGGCAGCTGTTCCTCTTCGCAACCCGACTCAGATAGCTTTCTCTTCGGCCTCTTGATACTGACTGCATTCTTAGGAAGAGGATGGTCATTAGATTCCAGATCGACTGGTGAGTCCAAAGGCTTCGATGACTTGCCCTGGTCCGCGGAAACAGGGTCGACTGATGAGTCCAAGGGCTTCGATGGCTTGCCCTGGGCCACGGAAACAGGGTCGGCTGGTGAGTCCAAGGGCTTCGATGACTTGCCCTGGACCGCAGATCCAGATTCGACCGCCTCAATGATAAACTGCATCTGAACTTCCTGGAATGCGTACCATGTCCGAATGCGTTGAATCCGGCGAGTTCCTCTCTCGAAAGCCCCGAGAAGCAGGCGGGCTACATGGGCTCCAAGTCGGGTTCCAAGCAGACCTTCAAACTCGGGGCTTCCATATTCCCATTCATACCTCTCTGTGATTTCTTCGTCTTGTTCAACAACACCGTTGGACGCGGTATACAGTTGCTCTTTCACGAATTGGAGCGTGCCTTCTTCCTGGACATCCACCATATATATGTACTCCAGGGTTTCGACGGGAAAGTCGTTTTCGTAGATTGCTCGAGATATCTCGGAGGAGTATGGCCCCGATTTCCTCTTGATTTCTTCAATAACAAGGACACCAGGACCCGTCTGGCCTTCCCAAACATTGATTCTCCGAGATTCGGCGTTAAAATCTCGATCTTTGGGGTCGTACTTCTTTGTGTCTAGTTCTTCCAGGCTGAATTTGTGCCATCGGCCATCTTCTGGCCCTTTGGTTTTGAGGTCATCCAGGTAACGTTCAATTTGGGGAAGGGCGCTAGGCTTCAGGTCAAACTCAACATCAAGTCGCTCAAACATCGTCAGGTCTTTCAATGCGAGCGTCGAGGCTTTGATCGGACACTCCTTTGTGACGGGGCTATCTTCTACTGGCTCCAGCCATTGTTGCAACAATAAGCCAGCCTTCTGCTGGTCACCATATTTCAGGGTCGTAGCGGGCTCTGCTTCTAGCTCGGTCATTCTTGGTAGACCTGTGCTCAAACTTTGGAGTGCTGTGAATAGATCTCTTTTAGGTCGTCCAAATAAACCTTGTCCTTCTAATCTTGTTTCGCCGAATGAGTGAGAACTTGATATTTGTGGGCAGGTTGTCCTCGACTACTTATATAGTTCAAAGTAAGCCGTCACACGCCTGCCATATTTAAATTCTGTGAGATTGAAGTCGATCTGTCTTTGATGCCCAACCTTGGAAGTGGTACGCTTTGTGGCAGCCAGGAATAGATTTTTGGATCGCAACAAGGCTTTTACAAAATTTGAAGTCAATGCTGAGATCAATGAGTTTCCTTGTTGATCTTTGATTCTTTCTTCGCGATTCTTTCTTTTTTCCCGGCGCCATATTCTCGAGGTTCCGTTCGAGGCACAAAGGACCTGAAACGACCGAGTGAGTTCTACCACCATGGACTTGAGAAAATATATGAAAGACACCTTTGGAGACAAAGGAAAGTCTATTTAATGACCACATCAACGTTAATTTTTGTGAAGAAGATCACAAAGAAATGTCAGATGGCTCCTCGGGTGCAGCCCTTTCTATGTTCCTGCATCAATAATTCCAGGTTCTTCAGCTCTTTCATTACAGAAGTCCCCTCGAATCGGTTGAAATCTATTACCCACTGCCTAAATGCAGGTACTTCGAGGTTAGATCTTACACAACGTGGCTGTGAAAGAAAATCCTTTCGAGGGCATTTTGATGTGTACCCTTTCGTAGGAACCTCACTTACTCACCGAGTGTGATCTGGGGACAAGGGGGTCTCGATGAGGCTCCAAGGTCTACAGCACTAACCTTCCAAGGGTTCGCACTGTAAGCAACCTGGAATGCAAAGAGCCAAAAGCCTACTAGGTAGTTAGTGAGGCATGATACTCAGTAAATTCATGTATCCCAGATATATTCAGAATTTTCGTGCCACAGCAAAGTCAGTTCCAAGGTTGATGAACAATACGCTCATCTTGCCCTTTCTTTAAAGACTTTTTGTACATACAGGGACTTCTACATGGCTAGCTCTTTAGGCTCAATTCCAGGACTGTAACTTAGGGAGATTTGAGTGTCGCTGCTCATTTTTAGATCCTCTCTGGCAGATCAGAGGTGATGGTCGATGGTAATATCTATGATAACATTTGTGTGTGTCGCTGTAGCTAGGGTCAAACTTCCACTGGGCAATGCTGGGAAGAAACTCCGATGCTTGGATCGACCACACCTCGAACCCTCTCAGCATCTCCTTCTTTTCTTTCTATCACTTTCAATGACTGACGACATGAGACCATGTCCGCCCTACCCCGTGCACAGTCTGTTGATATCATGGTATTTTCGACCCCAATTACCCCAACTCCGCTTACCCCAAATCGTCAATCGCCCGCTCTGATTGGCCCGATGTCAGATATCGAGGATTCGTGTTGGAGTCGACGAGGATTCGACGGGGTAATTTCCTATCACTTCGCATCTTATCACTCCAGAGCTTCAGGGCTGGGAAGGTATCGACAATAACCCCAACTCGGGCGGCAGGTGAGCTCAGCTTGACCAACCAGAGATGTTGTCAAGGCGATAACGTTGACCAGCAGAAGCAGGGGATCAGCCCCATTCAGCGGGGTATCACTTGGCACCTTGACAGACGTGGAGCAAGGCTCCTACTCCTACTCCTTACGGAGTACTGTACTCATGGCTGACCTACTTCAAGCCCGAAAGTCGGACTCGGCTCCATAATTTCTTAGGCATGGTCTCACTATGCCTGCATTGATAGCATACTGAAAGCCGCCTTCATCACTTGGGTATACCTCGGAAACCTGAGCCGACGCGACCATAGTTGTCCGGTATAAACTCAGATTGTTTCCTCCCATATCTCCACCAGGTCGAGTATATGTGACTAAGAGGGTTGAGTCTATCTTGTCTTACTCGGAACCAGTCGACGTCTCCCAGCACATATACATTGGCATTTCTCCCTCAGACCTCTGTATTGACCCAACTACCTAGTCAATTGCAAAAGGTCAGTACGATCGGTCAAAGACTTCCACTGTCGTCAAACAGGCGCTGAAAGCATCAGCAAGGATAGTTTCCTCGAAAAGTCCGCCAGAATGCACGATCCACTACCCGTCCCTGGAACAGTCCAACAACTGGACTTGGATTCCAATTCACCGTTGGGCCGTACCAGAGGCCAAAACGATATCGTTTTGATCCCTCGACCCAGCTCTCATCCCGATGATCCCCTCAACTGGTCCCGTCGCCGCAAAATGCTCAACACTACATTCCAAATGGCATGGTGTTTCTTCGCCGCCACTCTCATCAGTGGCCTCTCATCGTCTTACCTCCTCATATCTGAGGATACAGGTATTTCAGTCGCCGATTTGAGTACAGGGAATGGTCTCATGTATCTATTCATGGGCTGGGGGACCCTGTTGACACAAAATTTGGGGCAAGACTTCGGTCGTCGACCGATTCTGTTGCTCGGCATGCTTGGATCCTCACTCATGGTGATCTGGTCAGCCTACATACACTCGGTCGGTGAATGGTACGTCAATCGAATCCTCCTGGGAATCTTCATTTCTCCACAAGAGGCTCTCATCGAACTCTGCATTGCAGATGTTCAGTTTGCTCATGATCGAGGCTTCCACATGGGTATCTACAACTGGACTCTGTGGTGCGGTGCTTTCCTTTCGCCCATCGCTGGTGGATTTGTTGCCGAGTCATTGGGATGGAGGTGGATCCAATATATTCTGGCGATAATTGGTCTTTGCTTTACGGTCGCGACATTCTTTGGTTTCGAAGAAACCATGTTCTTCCGCCAAGTTAATATCCAGGACCCGATCGTCTATGCCCCTGAAAGCACTGAGGTCCCTTCCTCGCTTAAGGTAACGGTGGACAATGGAAGCGTGGACGATAAAAAGCAACGAGGCCTCGAAGTCACACCCGTCATCGCTGAGGCCCATGGGCTCAGAACATACCCGCAGAAGCTCAAGCTATGGGGATTCAGACATCCGGCCCAGCCATTCAACTTTCTGAGATCTATTCTGCTCTCATTCCGACTGTTGTGCTTTCCAACAACTATATTCTCTGGTCTTCTCGTGGGAAGTGTCCTCGCTTGGTATAATGCTCTTGGGGGCTCCATGGCAGAAGTTCTGGGTGGTGCTCCCTACTACTTTACCACAGAGCAGATCGGTCTTACCTACTTCGCCAGTGTAATAGGTGTCTCAATCGGATGTTACTTCAGTGGATGGCTCAGTGATATTCTTGCCATTCGACTAGCAACACGCAGGCAGGGAATTAAGGAGCCGGAAGACCGGCTATGGATGTTCGTCGTCGCGCTTATCGCACATCCGGTTGGGTGCATCCTATATGGCGTTGGCGCCAGCCACCACATTCCCTGGATTGGTGTTGTCATCGGAATGGCATTCATCTGTATTACACTACCTATGGGATCTGGACTGGCCATCACCTACATCATCGACAGTCAGAAGGAGCTGGCAGGGGAGTCAATCGTCAGTGTCATCTTGATTCGCAACACCATTGGTAGGTTGGAACGGAATGGCTTCACGGATATATCGGTCTTCTTGAAATCACTAACAAACCCCCAGGATTCGCATTCGCTTACGCAGTCAATCCAATGATCTCGAACATGGGGCTTCAGAATACCTTCATTCTGATAGCAGTGCTGGGAATCGTGCTTTGGAGTGGCTGTCTACTGTGGATCAAGATTGGCAAAGCGGCGCGCAGATCTATCTCCAAGTCTTACTGGAATATTGTTGAGGCTCACGGCCTTGCGGCTCATTGATTGCGGGCACGGATATACACCGCAAAATCATGGCTTTAGACCCCAGCATATAGACAAACCTCAGATACTACGAATTTAACTCAGACTAAAGGATCAAAAACGAGGAATCTTTACCGTTTACAAGGACTTTTATTTAGGCCCCCCAAACTAGTAGTAAAATTCAAGGGCCTCGTCGGCGTTGTCGAAGAGGTCGATGGGATCCAGCAGGTCCCACACAACGGGACCCTCTGTCTTCTCCTCTTCCAGTGTCTCCGCCTCTTCCTGGCCCGGCTTTTCCTCTTCCGGCACTTGCTCCAACTCTGAACCGCTTCCCTCCAAATCGAGGGCATCCTCTAGGCCCTCTTTCCCCTCCGAATCTTCCAGTTGACCTAGGATTCGCCCCTCCTCCGCTACCCGATCTTCGGTCGGGTGCTGGTCATCCTTAGGCCCCAATTTCCCTGTCATCAATGTTATCACCCGCGCTGTATCATGTCTCCAGTGTATACCTACGGTTCTTGACATTGGCCCGGTGGTGGCCAGGCCTACGGATCCGGCGCTTTTTAGCAGCCTTGACTTGGTGACCAGGATCTCTGGTCCGAGGCTCCACTGGTTGCTGTTGCCTCTTACGTTAGGAAACGATTGTAGCATTTCCACGGAATCTTCTAGTGGGATACTGACGACTGGTATACCGAGAGCCCGCATGCTTCGCCGAAAACTCTTATTTCTCTTTTGGCGAGAGTTCCCCTCTTCCTTTGTCAACCGTGCCATCGTGGTCTTGATGATGTGGGTAGTAGAAATGGTGAAGTGATGGTGAGATGAAAGTAAAGGAGAGATGAAAGTAAAGGAGAGGTGAATGGGAAAGTAAATTAGAGTGAATATCTACAAGTGAATACACTAGGCCTCATGTCTCTCTACTGCTTCAGCTGTTCTATTTTATTAAAAGCTGGAGCTTGTATAAGCATGGCAGCTACCTGGGCAGGGTACTTATAGTCACGTGATATAGGAGGAGAGGTGAAGAGATATTGAACTGAAAGGTATTATATTTCACCAAACCCGCGGTGGTCTAGTTGGTCACACAGGGAGCCATATCTGCACCCTGATCTTCTAGATTGCCGGGCCACGGGTTCGATTCCCTCAGACCGGAAGTCGCCGGGCAGATGTTTCGCCATTTCCCTGGCTGGGGTCGTGCATTTTTTTTTTTATCTGAAGCAGTGAGATGCTGACAAATTTTACTTTTTTTTTTGAGACCGCTTTTACTGCAGTGAGGCCCTCAATCCAGGAGGTGTCTGTTGGAGAGAGATTCGAGTGTTTCTGGCTCTACTGCGTCCACGGGTGTGTACTCCTGATGTTTTTGACGTTTCCCAAAGTAGACAGACTATTCCTACTTGGGACTAGTGTCAGGACCCACACCTGGGGAAGCAGCGATCATCCGCTCAACTGAGGATCCTTCAACTCAGATTGACATCCATGGATACCCTTCTCTACTTAACCCTGTTGAGCCTCAAATTGCTTCATAAATCTTGCTCGATTTACTCACTGTCCCGCGCATTTCCTCTTACCACATCCCTCTGTCCACACCCATTTCTGACATTCCCCGGATTCAACTCTGTCCCTCGTCATGACCTCCAGGGCTTCTACGTCATCTTGTGGAGATCTTTCGACGTCTCTCAGTCCCTGCTTTATGTGCCCAGGCGCATGGTCCGGCTAACCAGCCTCGATGATAGCAAGAGTACGATCTCATCGCAACGTCCGATTAGGTTTCAATCTACTACACTTTGCGGGGCACTTGATGGCATCTAATGCCACAGTCGAATTCTCTCGTGATCCCGAGCCCGTGCCTTTCAATTCTGCACAGATGGTAGCACCTTCTCTCGCATCCAGCTTCGGGGCGCCTTTGGCTCCCACCGAGTCCCACATCATACTTCATCGTTTTATTTGGCCTCTCAGACCAGTGGCTTTCTAATTCCAATGGCTCCGCAATATCAGCTCAAACTATTCGTTTCTTGCTATGCCATCTAATCATCTCAAGCTCGCCTGGTTCCTCGCGGCGTGGCTCTCTTCACTGCGTGCCGGAATTGATTGAAATGCGCGGAAGAACTTTCATTGTACACTATAACTCCGATTATTGGGCATGTCATTGCGCTCGTCGTGATAGCTGCACCAGATGAGCCATAGGTGAAGGTCTGTGATCACTCTCAATTGGGTTTATTCTCATGCGGGCTGACAGCACTTCTACACATGCATATTGCCTATCGGCTGATTGACGTTCCAGCCCACCCCCGGCAAAGTGTCAGTCTTTGCTACTTAGCTTCTTCTCTCTTTTTTCAAGCCGCGCGGCCAGACTCGAGCAGAACTTCATGTGCCAGTCCCTCGCGGAGATGCGATTGCGCTAGCTACGAGGCGGACACATCACTGCCTGGCGGATTTTTAATAATTTCATAATTTTATTTCCTTGCTGTCGTGGTTTGGGGCATAATATTAATACAAAAATAGCAAGATTCCTAGGTATCGAGTAAGCCACGGTAGTATGGATATAGTGGTACAGAAGGTATGCAGCATGGATATTCTCACGGGTAGATTGCAGGTCCTTGGCGGTCCAAGTTGCATGATAAGGTGTGCAGATGCCAATAACAGCTAAGGAATCCCGAGGGGCTTGCGGGTCACGGGAAGAGCTGCACATAAATTCTAGTTTGCGCAACATCAAATCCAGACCCGTGGACAGTGGTACGGAGTACAGACTCGAGTGACTTTGAATTGATCCATGGAACCCATTAAGCTTAAACTCGCGGTTATTTGACCTGTCAAATCCGAGTCGCTACCCGAGGAAAAAACGGCGAGTGTCAATGCCTTAAGTGAAACGGGTCCGACGAATCGGATGCGACGATAACCCACCTGGCCATAGCTTCATCGCTCCAGCTCCATCGCCTTAGTACCTTTTCGGCCTAGTGACTTTGAAAACTTGGAAAATATGTCGTGTGCCCGCCGATTTTATAGCCTTGTGCTTCAGACACACAGTGAACCCTGGGGGTTTCCAAAGATAACTGCACGCAATCGCACGCAATCGTCCACGGGTGCTTGTTGTGGGAGCTTCACATGATAATTGACGATCCTGGTACATAGTCTGGGAAGTTTCAAAACACTCATCGGAACCCCCCGCCAAACTCCCCTCTTCAACCATGTCTCTCGTCCAGCACTTGTCTGCTATCGATGGTGTGGACCGTGAGCCAGAGGCCGATGAAGGAGACGACTATATCTCCATCCGACGCAAGATCAGCTATGATGTCCTACAGCCGCCGAATGAGGGGATCCCGGTCGCAGAGCTGCGCCCCGGCTCACTCGCGTACGACCATTCTCCCACCAAAAGAATAAGTATGTTTCATCTACTATCACGGAGAGCACCAGCTAACAACTTTCAGTCCAGGTCATCGTAACCGTTCTCGCATGTTGGAGCGCATCGGGTATCGTCTTTGGATTTGCAGCCCTGAAGCCAGTGCTTGTCGAAGAAGGTGTTTATCGGGAGCGATGTACCCCCGCCGAGGTCGAAGAGGGGCTGGAATTATGCTCCCAGCAAGATCTGAGGTATGTATCTCATGAGAGTCTGAGCAAGCGGATCAGAGATCTGATGTCAACAGGTTGAACCTCTTCTTCACAATCGCGTCCATCACGGCAAATGTCTCCGCTTTGCCAGTCGGTACTATCCTCGATCGATGTGGCTCGCGCGTCTGCTGGCTTGCTGGAGCGGTTCTCCTAGCTGTCGGTGGTGTGATCATGTCATTCGCGTTTCACATTCCAAGCTTCGACGGATATATCCCGGGGAACTTCTTCCTGGCACTTGCTGGCACGTTCCTTTTCGTTCCTTCCTTCCAAATCGCAAATGCCTTCCCCAAGTATGCGGGCACGATTGTTGCCCTCGTCACGGGCGCGTTTGATGCCTCTGCTGCGGTTTTTTTGATATATAGACTCGTCTATGAGGCTTCGGAACGGAGGTTCACACCGGATAAGTTCTTCCTGGGATATCTCATTGTGCCAATCTTGATCATCTTCGCCCTGGTGACCGTCATGCCGAAACGGGATTATGTTTCGACGCTGCAGTTGGAGAATCGGATCGAGCGGGCGGAAGACGCAACGTACGACGTTCACGATTCGGACGATGATATTGACAGCCAGTCGGAATTGAACCGGATTCGAAAGAAGCGTGCGGAACTGCGGAAGAGGAGACTTCGTCAGATCGATGGTGTGCTCGGTGATAAAGATGAGAGACAGTTGCGTGCTGATCGGGAGGAGGATCGCCAGCAGACGAGTTGGGTCTGGGGTGTTTTGCATGGATTGCCTGCTCATCGACAAATGGCGACGCCTTGGTTTATACTGATCACATTGATGACTGTCTTGCAGATGATTCGCATGAATTACTTCATTGCGACGATCCGCTCACAATATGAATTCATGCTTGGCTCTGTTGTGGAAGCGGATAGAATCGGTGCTTTCTTCGACGTCGCACTCCCGGTCGGGGGTGTGTTGTTCACGCCCGTCATTGGGCTCCTTCTGGACCGTCTCAGCGTGCCGGCCATGCTAGGATTGATTGTGGTGTTCACGACCGTGATCGGTGTCCTCAATTCCATTCCAGCCGTATGGGCTGGATACATGACAGTGATTCTGTTTGTGTTGCTTCGTCCGCTGTACTACTCGGCAATGTCGTATGTATAACCTCGGCACCATCCAGTACCGGCACTAACTTTCGCAGGGATTACACGACCAAGGTCTTTGGGTTCGCTACATTCGGTCGCGTCTACGGTGCTATCATTTGCCTTTCCGGGATTGCCAACTTCTCCCAGTACGGTCTGGATGCACTGACACATCGCACTTTTGATGGGAACCCGATCCCAATCAATGCCGCCTTGGCAATTGCCGGATTCATCGTGGGGACCGCACTGGTAACATTTGTTCTCGTGGCTGTTAGGCAGCTTCGGGAGCAGGCTCGGGTGCATGAGGAGGAGAGGGACAGACTTCTCTTGGAGGAGGACGAGGAGGAGGATGAATACGAGGAAGATGGGTACCGATAAACTTGGGTCGGCCGAGGTTGTACAGAATAGTTTGTTTTGAGGTCATATCAATATCATTCTTTGGGTTGTCTCTACGCCTTGTCACCCCTTGTAAACCCGGTCAAGCCACCGCTCAGTGTTCTCGTGTCACATGTCACCAAACAACTGCCGGATTCATCTCGGTTCGGCATTCAATATAGTGTCGATATGAGCTGTTCTCAGGGTCTTTTGGCGCTCGAATTGAGTAGCGTTCGTAGGGTTTGCATATAGGCTGTTTTTACTTCCGACCTGCATGATATCACTTACTTCCAGGACTGGGATCAAAGAGCGACGATCAGCCAGTCAGGGAGTGCGGAGAATCCGAGCAATAACTTTCGGCATATCTGATCAAGGTTTGCTCTCCGACGTATCGGGCGGTTGGCTGTTAAAAGAACCTTTGTTCGTATAGCTCTCCAGCTGAGACTTGGCTGATTCTGGCCTTGGGGTTTGGACTCAGGTGATGAGACTCGTAAAGGTGTATAATGAACTGACAGGTATACCAGTAGAGTGCTTTTAGCATAGTTGAACTGCTAATCTTAGTGAGAGTGCCCTGTGCGCAATAATAGAATTCAGGGATAGGCCGTCCTGGAGATGCCCTAAAATGCCCACCTGGGCAGTCAACACTCAAAATCAACCATAGATGAAACACAAGAAAATCCGGGGAAGTCCCACCTGAGCATAACTCAAGGGTTGGCTTGTCCAAGCCATTCAAAGCAAGAAACCAAGCCAACCTTGGAAGTGACAAGGACATTTCCCGCCAAGGTGCCAAGGGTATTTTCCCCCGCATCCAACCCTCTTGCCCCCGGATTATCACCAAAACCAGCCGCCACCGACACTCAACAGCGCATATCCTAGCTGATGACTCGTAGATTTTCATCGGAAGTGGGGTCCCACCCCTCCTTTGTTTCGGACAATATTGCTACATTACGCAGAATCCAGTCCGTTCGATTGCTTGTCCCGAGGCACTTGGCCACTCGATGCCGGCTATTGCATTCTTGGACTATCTGGCGCTGGAGAATGACTGGGCTGTCGAAAATGGGTTGAAATTAGCGAGAGGCGTGAGAGTGTGGGGAAGAGATTGAGAATATATAGGTTTCACGATCCCTGCTCCAGTTTACAAAGACACGGCTTGATCTTGACTCCATTTCCTACCTAGTACATACACCATTAATCTTGCAAGCAACTCTTGAATCTTTATTGCAATATGGCTTCGATGGGTGCCATCGACGAGAAGCCCCCCGCGGAGCACCGCATTGAGGACATGGCGGGTAAATCTCCCAGCGAGGACGAGGATGAATTCACACCGGAGGAAAAGAAGAAGATTATTCGACGCATCGATCTACGCTTGGTGACAATGACCGGATTGGCATATTGCATCTCACTCATGGACCGCACCAATTTGAGTATGGCTGCTGTTGCTGGGTACGAGCTCGGGAGCCCTTGGATATATTTCTGCGGCAAAGGCTGACCGGTAGCAGTTTAAAACAAGAGCTGCACTTGGATATTGGAGAGCGCTATGTGAGTTTCCAAGGTTGTTGATTTCCATTCTGATTTCGATGGTACTGATTGAAATTGCTAGTCCATCATCGTGTTGATGTTCTTCGTCCCCTATATCCTGTTCCAGCCGCCGATGACGATTATTATTCGAAAGCTCGGGCCTACACTGTTCTTGTCGTCGATTATCATATGTTGGGCGGCAATCATGATTGTGAGTTCGAATCCAGTCTCTCAGGGACGCCGCTGACCGTTCAGGGAATGGGTTTCGTCAAAGATTGGGGCCAGTTGGTCGTCACACGTGTCCTGCTAGGTCTGTTGGAAGCAGGATATTTCCCCGGCTGCGTCTACCTGCTCTCGTGCTGGTACACCCGATGTAGGAGAAGAAAATCGCAACTGCATGACCAACGCTGACTCTTCGAAGTTGACGTCCAAAAACGATTTTCCGTGTTTTATCTCATCGGCTGCGTCGCCTCTGCACTCGCAGGAATCCTAGCCTTCGGTCTGATGCAATTGAATGGCAAGCACGGACTGACAGGCTGGAGATGGATTTTCATCTTGGAAGGCGTTGTAAGTGCGCAATCCTTGAGGCCAAGTCGAAGCTAACATCCCAGATCACCGGATTCATTGGTATCCTCTGTTTCGTCTTCCTGGTCGATTTCCCCGACCGTGCACACAAGTCCTGGCGCTTCCTCAACGAGCGCGAATGCGCTTTCATCATTCGCCGAATCAACGAGGATCGCAACGATGGTGACTTGGAAGCCTTCTCTTTGAAGAAGTTCCTCAAGCCTGCTCTCGATCCCAAGATTTGGGGATTTGCTATGATCTTCTTGTGCGTTTGCTGATTCCTTTTCCCCGGGCTATACTGACCATCTCAGCTGCATCACCACAGTTACCTACGCGATCGCCTATTTCCTTCCCATTATTCTGCGATTGGGTATGGGCTATGGCGTCGGAGAATCGCAATGTTTGGTCGCACCCCCATACGGATTTGCCGGAATTGTGATGTATGCGACCGCGTGGGTGGGTGATAAGTACCGTATGCGCGCACCGATTATCATTTTCAACTCCTTGCTGGCCATTATTGGTCTCCCGATGATGGGTTTCGCGAAGAGCGACGCCGTCCGCTATGTCGGCGTGTTCTTCACCGTGGCGGGCGCCAATGCTAATATTCCGGCTTGCATGGCATACCAGGCGAACAATGTGCGTGGACAATGGACGCGTGCATTCTCCAGCGCGACCCTGGTGGGCTTTGGTGGGCTGGGCGGGATCGTCAGTAGTTTGGTTTTCCGCGAGCAGGACGCGCCCGGCTACCGGCCCGGCATGTATGCAGCGATCGCGTATGTCCACCGACTCCCTTACTTCTGGGTGATTCTGATGCTGACCGACTTTAGGTGTAACCTGCTTATCATCATCATCGCCTTGGTTCTCAGTCTTTGGTTCCGGATCTGCAACAAGAAGGCAGACCGGGGGGAACGGGTGATTGAGGGTGATGTCGCTTTCCGATATACCATTTGAATACTCCGTAGTATATATGTAGCTAGGTAGTTAGCAATGAGATATGAGCTTTTCCAATGACTCAATCGAATCTGGTCGAAATCGGATCGGAGGTCTCCCTGCGGAGCTGATGGAGCTGATGGAGCCCACTCCATAGAAGTACAGAATTGCCGACGCATGAGCGACACCGTTTTCCGACGGGAAACTCGGCCTCGTTGGCCTCCGCGACGGGCGCTGGGGCCACTCCGCGCGGTGAGCGACGCGATTGGCCAGGAAGCGCTATCTTATCGCGCCGAGGGGAGTTTCCCGGACTCCTTCCCCGTCCGGCCTCGGGGTGGTACTGGCATTAAATATTAATTCGCCCTGGACTCATTCGTGCTTTCTTCTTCATCTGTCTTTGTCCAATTTGACGTGGGTATAAGACTTTTCCTATTCACGCCCTCTACACTATGGCGGCATCCTTATTTGCCCTCCGCGGCGGACGTCAACTGGCACTCCGCTCGCGCGTGCGCCTCCCCACCCCTAGAGCTTGGGCCTTACCATTGAATGCCCGCAGGCCTCTGCACACCTCTCAACCGGCCACTCGTCGGGGTGTGTATACCAGCTCGATCAGCGACCATGGCGATCCTCACCCCCAGGATATCTTCCAGCCCCTCGACACCTTCCCCCGCCGCCACATTGGTCCTTCCCCGGACGCTGCCTCCGAGATGCTCGCAGTGCTGGACCCACCTGTGGCCTCTCTGGATGACTTCGTGAAGCAGGTTCTTCCCGAGGACATTCTCTCCAAGAAGAACCTCCATGTCACCGAGCCCAATGCCGATATCAACCTGTACCGCTCTAGTGTGCAGGGCGGACTCGGAGAAACTGACATGCTGAAGCTGTTGGACACCTACCGGAAGAACATCGATATCTCCGGAAAGACTTATATTGGAACCGGATACTACCCCACCATTGTGCCCCCCGTCATTCAGCGCAATGTCCTCGAGAACCCCGCCTGGTACACCAGCTACACACCCTACCAGCCCGAGATCAGTCAGGGTCGTTTGGAGTCTTTGCTGAACTTCCAGACCTTGACCGCTGACCTGACCGGTCTGCCTTTCGCCAATGCCTCCGTTTTGGACGAGGCAACTGCCGCTGCCGAGGCCATGACCATGTCTTTCGCTACTATGCCCGCTTCCAAGCAGAAGAAGGCCGAGAAGTCCTTCGTGGTGTCTCACCTGGTCCACCCCCAGACCCTCGCCGTGATGCAGTCCCGCGCCGAAGGATTCGGAATTAACCTTGTGGTCGGCGATATTCTAGCCGACGATTTCAAGATCGTCAAGGATCAGAAGGATCACCTCATTGGTGTCCTAGCCCAATACCCCGATACCGAGGGTGGTATCTTCGACTTCCAGTCTCTTAGCGATGCCATCCACGGACAGGGTGGTACTTTCAGTGTGGCCACTGATCTGCTTGCTCTTACCGTGCTCAAGGCTCCCGGCGAATTTGGCGCCGATATTGCCTTTGGTACTGCTCAGCGTCTTGGTGTCCCCATGGGCTTCGGTGGACCTCACGCTGCATTCTTTGCCTGCGCTGACAAGTACAAGCGCAAGGTTCCCGGCCGTGTCGTCGGTGTTTCCAAGGACCGCCTTGGCAACCGCGCTCTGCGTCTGGCTTTGCAAACTCGCGAGCAGCACATTCGCCGCGAGAAGGCCACTAGCAACATTTGCACTGCCCAGGCCTTGCTTGCTAACATGACTGCCATGTACGCTATCTACCACGGTCCCGTTGGACTCAAGTCCATTGCTCAGCGCATCATGTCCATGACCTCGTTGCTTCGCGAGAAGCTCGTTGGCCTTGGATACGAGGTCCCTGTGCGCACCAACTCCGCTGATGGCGGTGCCGTCTTCGACACCCTTGCCGTTGAGCTGCCCACCGCTGCCGAGGCTGACGCCCTTGTGGCCAAGGCGCTGGAAGCCAATGTTTTCCTCCGCCGTCTCGGAGGCAGCAAGGTTGGTCTCTCTCTGGATGAGACTGTTGGTCGCGATGAGGTCAAGGGAATCTTGGATGTCTTCGCCGCTTACAAGAAGGCCTCTCCTGTTGAGGTTGATGGCACCCTTGGTGTCACTGCTGTTCCCGCCAGCCTCGAGCGCACATCTTCCTACCTGACCCACCCAGTATTCAACACCTACCACTCCGAGACCGAGATGCTGCGCTACATCCACCACCTCGAGTCCAAGGATCTTTCCTTGGTTCACTCCATGATTCCTCTGGGATCCTGCACCATGAAGCTCAACGCCACCAGCGAGATGCTTCCTGTCTCCTGGCCCGAGTTCTCCCAGATCCACCCCTTCATGCCCGCGAAGCAGGCCAAGGGTTACATTCAGATGATTGACGACCTCGAGCAGCAGCTGGCTGATATCACCGGTATGCACTCAGTTACAGTGCAGCCCAACTCCGGTGCCCAGGGTGAGTTCGCTGGTCTCCGTGTCATCAAGAAGTACTTCGAGGGCAAGGGTGATGCCAAGCGCAACCTGTGCTTGATCCCTGTCTCTGCCCACGGTACCAACCCTGCCAGCGCTGCCATGGCCGGTATGCGTGTCGTTACCGTCAAGTGTGACATGAAGACTGGTAACCTCGATCTCGAGGATCTCAAGGCCAAGTGCGAGAAGCACAAGGATGAGCTTGCTGCTTTCATGATTACCTACCCCAGCACATTCGGTGTCTTCGAACCCGGTGCCAAGCAGGCCTGTGACTTGGTCCACCAGCACGGTGGCCAGGTCTACATGGACGGTGCTAACATGAACGCCCAAATTGGCCTCTGCTCTCCCGGTGAGATTGGCGCCGATGTCTGCCACCTGAACCTTCACAAGACCTTCTGCATTCCTCACGGCGGTGGTGGTCCCGGAGTCGGCCCTATCGGCGTTGCCTCCCACCTGACCCCCTACCTCCCCTCCCACCCAACCAGCGAGTACCTTCAGGCCAAGCGCGGCGACAACAACTCGCCCCCTATCTCCGCCGCCCCCTGGGGAAGTGCCAGCATCCTCCCCATCACCTTCAACTACATCAACATGATGGGCGACCGTGGCCTGACCCACGCTACCAAGATCACCCTCCTCAACGCCAACTACATCCTCTCCCGCCTCAAGCCCCACTACCCCATCCTCTACACCAACGACCACGGCCGCTGCGCCCACGAGTTCATCCTCGACGTGCGCGGCTTCAAGGAGACCTGCGGTGTCGAAGCCATCGACATCGCCAAGCGTCTCCAGGACTACGGCTTCCACGCTCCAACCATGTCCTGGCCCGTCTCGAACACACTCATGATCGAGCCCACCGAGTCCGAAAGCAAGGCCGAGCTGGACCGCTTCTGCGACGCCCTCATCTCCATCCGCCAGGAAATCGCCCAAGTCGAGTCCGGTGCCCAGCCCCGTGATGGAAACGTCCTCAAGATGTCCCCCCACACCCAGCGCGATCTTCTCGTCGCCAAATGGGACCGCCCTTACACCCGTGAGCAGGCGGCGTACCCCATTCCCTTGCTTCTGGAGAAGAAGTTCTGGCCCAGCGTCACTCGTGTGGATGATGCTTACGGTGACCAGAACCTTTTCTGCACGTGTGGACCCGTTGAGGACTCGGAGTAGTTCAGATGATACCCTTGTTTGCGTTTGATTTCGGGCTCGCTTGTTGGTGCGGGTTTGTGTATACATTCAACATTTATGATTACGTCTAGAGTTTGGTTTCAACATTATCGTTTCATTAGATATTCAATAATAAAAGTTGAATCAACCTTATATTGATCTTCCAATCAAATCTGTAAGCTGGCGAATGCTCCAGGGCTTGTTTAGCAACCTTGGCATGAGTATATCTTCGACATCGAAATGTCTATGCCCCTTCGGTCAAACTGGCCAATGGCAGCTATTCAATATTCCAAGAAGCCCCATAAAGCTTCGAATTCAACGACCTCGACAAGTTCCGTGCTACCACGAAAGCCATATCAGACTTCCTCCCCAGATATTGCAGAGCCCGAATCGCAAACTCACAATTCTGTCTTACGCGATCAGACCAAATATTCAACTCAACAGACATATCCAAGTTATCTAATAAGATATAGCCCGCCTTCGCAAAGCAATGCACCAAAACTGCAGTCCACGGCTCCACCAAAAAAGCCACCTCATTCAAGGAATCATGAAAATCACGACCCATGAACGAGTCCTGGCCCTGAATTGAAGCCCTCGCCAACGCCGCAACAGCAAGTGCATTATTCGTGCGTAGTGTAGCGACAATATTCGTGGATTGTCTAGCCTCGCGCGCGGAATCGCACCCAAGTCTGCATTTATCGATGCTTTCTAGCACATCTGCTAGGAGCATTGCGGAGAGATGCCAGTGTCCGTCTAGGATGACGTACCAGGATTGGATGCGGGAAGGGAGAAGGTCGTGGTTAGTGACGCAGTCGACCATGAAGGGGCGGTATGTGGAGTCCCAGTGTTCGTAGACGGAGAGGGTTTTTTGGATGAGGGATTCGATGTGGGATGGGTTTGCGCCTCGGTAGATTAGGGTTTGAAGCTGGGTTACGCGGCGGTAGAGGAGGACTTTGACGGGAGTTGCTTCTGAGAGGATTGAGGCGGCTTCTTGGTAGGAACATGGCCAGCGGGGGTGGTATTGGGTTTCTTGGCGTTTGATTGAGGATTGGAGGAAGTAGTCGCCCCATACGTCTTGTTTCGTCGGGGTTAGGGATTGGTCCCATTGATTGGGGTAGGTGTTGGTTTCTGGGGTGGGTATTGATGGGATTGATGCGATCTGACTGTCTTCGTCTGACACGACGAGGGGGCGCTGATACATTGCAGCGCTTAGGGTATCGAACATGACGCCTAGCCAGAACATGAGTCCTAGCGTAGTGCGGTGTTCGTAGCTGGTGAGGATTGGATCGAGTTGGGAGTTGGAGGGTTGTGAAAGATGGTCATTGTGCGTGTTTGCAAGAATGGAGCCACCCCTAGCATCGCTCTTGGAGGCAGCAGCTTCTCGCTGTAACCTGGTGAATTTGTGCCGGAAGATAAAAAGCTGTCGGTTGGCCGCTTCCAAGGAAGTTGGCGCAGGATCATTCTGCAGCAATTGATCCAAAGTTGCCTCTCGGCTTTTGTCCAGTGGACTTTGCGTTAGAGAAAATATGATATTTGCGAAAGCGATGCGAAATGAAGGAATACCACTCGATTGCTGTAAGGCCTGGCGTGCTTCATTCCAAACATTCTCGCGAATCAATCTTTCATCTTCGTCAATTGCAGCAGGGACCGAAGCGCCGATTCCCTTCTCCGCATGTTGAGTCCATTGAGATGCAAACGACATAATTGCCAAGTGAAGGGCGCGGGCTGCCGTCTTATTCTCTTCTGCGCTCAGATCTCTACCTCGTATTGACGATGATATCCGATCTAGCTTGCAGACCCGTATGCACATTCTGTTCGACCAACTCGGTCCCCACTCTTCACCGGGAAGGACCTTCGTGATTGTTTCGATGTATGGGCAATTGTGCTCTGTGAGCCAGCATGATAACGCGTTCTCCATACTATCATGATATATACGGATGAGGTTGCGGGACATCGCCGCGCGGGCGCTTGTTTTTGCTGTGTTTTCGGAAGCGATGCAGAAACTCCATTGTGATTCCGATGACGAGCTTTGGTCGTATTCGCGCTCGGGATGGTGTTTCCGTCGACTTTTGCCCCATTCTGGGCCCCTTGGTACCAAGAGCGTGTCAGATACGCGGTCCTGTTGCGGAAACCAGGTTTGCGTGCTCTCGACAGAACTGGATGGTGAATCCATTACACCGCCCTGCATGAGCGGTTGGTATGTGTTGAGAGGGTGGACTGGCTTTGGGCTGATTGGCAAGTCGTAGGGAAGGCCCATCTCCCACGTAAATGGTTGAGAGTCACTTTGGCTTGGGAGAATGAATTGCGAAGTGTCACTCAAGGGTGCCTCCAGCTGTGAAGGAGACGACGAAGCATAGTCCAGGCTCTCTGGTGAAGCGAAAAATCCGGCAAACTTGAGCGCCTGCTCCTGCGCCGAGCGAAACACTTCATCCGGTTGCTCCGGATGAGAGCCCACGGCATTCGAATTCGTATTGCTCGGTCTCGCTTTCCTTCGATTCCCTTTCGACTCTCCCCGCTTCACGATCCAGTTGAAGGTGCATTGCTTCTTCCATCTCTTGCAGTTTGAGCAGGCATTGAATTTGCCTTGTTGTCGGTCTTTCTGGTATATGTCAGCTTCCATTGGCCCCCAAGTGAAACATGTCCATGACGAACCGGTGCATCGCAGCCTCTTTTACCCTTGCGACATGGGTCACAACTATGCAGCTGGCTTCGACGGGAACCCTCCATGGGAGGCAGTTGTATAGAGAGGTCAAGGGCAGAAGTACGTTGAGAACTCGAGTCTGGGGAAGCACGTGCACTGCGGAGGTGGGGTAAGCTAGGCGTTCACTCGGTCCAGTGGAACTCTCTTTCACTCTTCTCTACTCCGTTCTGAGTATACTGAAGCATTGAAAGATCCACTGAAGCATCAGTATAGGTCCCTCACGCTGTGTTACCCCAGTTGGCTAGGATACCCTGGGTGCTGCAGCTAGATCCTCAAGCGCAAATCTGACGCCAAGTGAATCTCGAAATCTGCCACATTTTTGGGATGACGCGAGCATCGAGATTGAAGCGGAAAATTGTCTGTCCGAGACCGGTCCAATGGCCTCAATTAAACCCGATCTCCCTGGAGACAAACGAAGCGGGGATTCGGGAACTGACCTACTAGCGGTGTCGATCACTGCTCGAATGGGTAATCATCGGCCCGGCAGGCGAGATTTGAGACCCGATGGGATCTCCAATGTGATCGGCCAATTATATTACAAGAATTTGGATATTTGCTTGTTCGGAGGACGGAGTCTTCCGTTCGCAAACGCTCAGTCCGTCATTTCATGTTTCTACTTTGGTCATTAAGTTGAAATCTCCTAAGGTTGCCGTGATCATTTCTAGTTTATATATCGCATTTACATCTTTCAAGGCCTGAAAATCTACATCAAATTGAACAGCTCAAAACATGTATCGCAACTATTTGCCGAAAAACCGAAACATCAAAACCATTCCACAGTTCCAAGTTGGAAAGATTGAGAAATTAAGACCGAGAAAGGTGCACCCGCACCGTCTTAACCTCCGTGTAGTTCTCCAGAGCATACGAGCCCAGTTCGCGGCCCAATCCGGATTCCTTGAAGCCACCAAACGGCATCTGGTAGTGGAGAGTGTTGTAATTGTTGACCCAAACAGTTCTGTGAAGCTGTTAGCCGAAATCCGCTCCGATAGAAAATCACAATCAACTAACCCAGCTTTAACAGCATTCGAGACTCTAATTGCGGTATTGATGTTTGTGGTGTGCACCGCCGCAGCGAGGCCTGCAGTTGTCAAGTCAGATTGTGCGACACAGAGCACCATGAATAAAACTTACCGTAATTTGTCGAATTAGCCACCTGAATGGCTTCTTCTTCGCTGTGGACCTTCTGCACGGTGCAAACAGGCCCAAAGATCTCTTCTCTCACGATCTTCATCTCATCATGAACATCTGCAAAAATTGTCGGTTGGATATAGTATCCCTCGGTGCCATGTCGATCTCCTCCAGTGATGACCTTTGCGCCGGCACCCTTTCCATCTTCAATATAACTCATGATCCGGTCATATTGAATCTGCGACACCTGGGGACCTTGGAAAGTCTCAGTGTGGAAAGGATCTCCGACCTTATTCTGCTCAGCGCGCTTCTTGAAAAGCTCGAGGAATTCATCATAGACAGCTTCGTGAACAAGGATGCGAGATCCAGCGCAACAGCATTGTCCGTGGTTGAAGAATATTCCAAGATTGACCCACTCAATTGCGTCTTCGAGGTTTGCGTCTGGAAGAATGATATTTGGCGATTTGCCTCCAAGCTCGAGAGTCACTTTCTTCAAGTTACTGTCTGCTGCAGATTTCATGATTTGCCGTCCGACCAAAGTCGACCCAGTAAAGGCAACCTTGTCGATATCCATATGAGCAGCAATTGCAGCACCGGCAGTTCTCCCAAAGCCTGAAATGACATTCACCACACCGGGAGGGAATCCCGCTTCTTTGATGAGTTTGGCAACATAGAGTGCGGAAAGAGGCGTTTGTTCAGCCGTCTTCATAACAATTGTATTGCCAGTAGCGAGAGCAGGGCCAATCTTCCATGCGAACATCAGCAAAGGGAAGTTCCATGGAATAATTTGACCACAGACACCGACAGGCTCATGGCGTGTGTATGTCAAACTGTTGGCATCGGTGTCGATTGTCTGGCCGTAGATCTTGTCTGCCCAGCCACCGTAGTAACGGAGGCATCCGGCAGACGCATTAACGTCGCCCTTTGCCATTGTGAATCCCTTTCCATTGTCGAGTGCTTCGATCGCGGCCAATGTCTCAATGTCGCGCTCTAGGAAGTCTGCCAGGCGAGTCAAGAGACGACCGCGCTCAGAGGGAGTGACATCCTTCCACTCTCCATTGAGTGCATTGCGAGCGACTTTGACTGCGATGTCGACGTCTTTTTCTGTGCCTTCATGAACGGCAACAATGGTTTTCTCGTTATGAGGGTTGATGGTTTCAAAGGTCTTTCCATCCACGCCCTTTACGAACTCATTGTTGATGAATCTATTGACTTTGTCAGCTTTCTTATGTTTGTTGGAATCCGGTCTGTTTGGGTCAACTTACAGCCCCAAGGGCTGCTCGTATGTGACCACAGGGGTCTCCAAAGTTTGAAACAGAGCCATGTTTGAGAAGATTAAATTGAGGATTGAAGCAAATAAATCGATACAGATGAGCAAGAGCAAGTCCCATATTTATAACATTGGCTCCAAGCTGGGGGACCCTGCGAGCGAGAAGCACCGGGGCTGTCGAACGCGGGGAAGCTGCCGGGTCGATAACTACCGGGCCCGATGTTTCTCGTTCTTCGTGGCTTTACGACCTTGTGACTTCCAGTTCCCTTTGTCCGAGTACGTGATAGGCGGAGGCTGTACCAGGTATGGAATTTGAGTTTCAGAAGGACTCATACTGCACGAGTACTGCATGAAGTACCCAGGAGCTCGCATTTTGTGCCATTCACACTATTGGGAGGGGTTGCTTCAATTCTGAGATTGCCGTTGGGGCAGGTTCCTCGAAGATAAATTAGTTGCAAGCATTGGTTCTCTGCATATGACCTATTACCCCAATCCCAATTACCGCCCGTCGAGGTCGCGGAAAGGGGTCTTGGGAGTCTGCTTGAGAAATCCGTTGCTCAGAGCTCGTCGTTTTCTCTTTAACCTCGGAGTGTGGCGTTCTAAACTATAGACATTTTACAATCCTCGGGGGTATCTCACTCATAGCTGATGTAAGACAGGTGAATGGTGTGTGCCATGAGCTCAAATCACGCGATTGGACTCGATTTTGAGACATACCAGTGATAATACCATGGTGAATATTGTATGAACGCCGGGATGGGGAAATATAATCGTAATCAAAGCACATCGTATTCGCTATCTCAACTCATAAACATGAAATTCCACGGGAGATTCGTGGCCTATGTACAACACACTCCTAAAGAATAACTGGCGAAATTTGTCTCGGTGGAGCATCTATTCAGGTAGCTCCAACACATAGCGTCCGGCAATCTTGCCTTGCTCTGGGTGGAGTTAGTTTCATTCTTGGCATAGAACGGTGAGGTCGACTTACCCATGAGCTCAAAGATCTTGGGAAGATCCTCCAAGGGGGCCAGCTTGAATGGGGCCTTGATCAAGCCCCGGGCGAAGAAGTCGAGGGCTTCCACGCCATCTTGCTGGTTACCGACATAGCTTCCCTTAATGGTGATCATGCGAACAACACTATTGAAGACAGGGGCCTTGAGGAAAGCATCTGGTGGCAGTCCAATTGCGACAATCGTGCCACGAGACCGAACATATTCCGAAGCTTGCTGGAAGGGCTTCTCAGAAACTGCCAATAGAATGACTGCATGGGCACCAAGGCCTTCCGGGGTCGCTGCCTTGACATCAGCGACGAGGTCCTTGGACTTTGTGAAGTCGACATATGCCTATATTGCGCTTCGATTAGATTCAATGTAGGTAGACGGTAGGGTCAGGTTTGGCTTTGCATACCTCAGTGCCTAGCTCTTCGCACATAACTCTCTTCTCATCACCGCCGTCAATAGCAACGACTCGAAGGCCCATAGCCTTCGCATATTGCTGAGCGAGTGATCCAAGACCACCACCCGCACCAACAATAGCAACAGTCTGGCCGGGACGAACACCCGACTCCTTCAGGCCCTTGTAAACCGTAATACCAGCACACAGAACAGGAGCAGCTGCATCAAGGGGAACTTCCTTTGGAATCTTAGCAGCGTGTGTAGCCTTCCCGACAGCGTACTGCTGGAAAGTACCATCAACTGTGTATCCGGAAAGTTGCGCATCAGCACACAAGGGTGTGTCGGCCTGTCTGCAGAATTCGCACTCCGAGCAAGAGCCATTAAGCCACTTGATACCAGCATGGTCACCGATCTCAAATGTGCTGACAAGGTCTCCCTTGGCTACAACGACACCTGCTCCCTCGTGACCGCCGACCAGCGGCATCTTGACTGGGAGTGGCCAGTGGCCCATCATGGCGTGGAAGTCGGTGTGGCAAACACCTGAGTAGCGGATCTTGACCAGGATCTGATCAGGGGCTGGCTTTGGGACGGGAATCTGCTTGAGCACAAGTGGGCCTCCGACCTTCTCGGCCACCTGCGCCCATTGAGTCTCGGGAATTGACATGATGAAGATTGAAGTATGAATTCTTTGGAATGGATAGAATTGTATCTGATGAGACCTCTTACCTGGACATGATGAGGTTTTTATAGCCCGCTGTCAGCGGACGATCACCATACGAAGTCCAGAAATGACCGCTCGTGGGGCGCTGTCGCTTCAATTCTCCCATTGTATTCGGACCCGAATCGCATCGGGCAACCGGAAGGCGACCGAGATGATCGATGATTCGGAATGCCGTGGGAATCGATTGGACGTCGGCGCAACTGATTCAGGAACCTGCAGCGCGAAATGACACTTAGGCAAGGTTTATGCGGGGGACATTTGCGGGGATCGTCGGTGCGGAGCCGCACAAGCGAGTGGTCTGATTGGCCCCCGTCGGAGGTGTCCTATTTACCCGTTGGCCCGCGAAGGATCGTCAGAGCGGGAGGAATCTGGGGCTGTGGGAGAAACTAAGGGGGATGGAGAAACTCGGGGGAAACGGGAGATTACCCACCTGGGCAAGAGGGTCACCAGCAGATCTCCGGTTGAGGGAAATGATGGCCCTCAACGATCTCGTATTTTGGAAACCATATCGGTCGCTGCCTGGCTGTTCTCATTATCGTTGGGAAAGAGATGATGCTCCCAAGGTCAGTAGTACTCAGAGAATTACCTAAGGGTATGAGGAGAAATCCATTTGAAGGTCACCGGACGCGAATTGGTTTCTTGGAATAGTATACAATTTCAAACTCAACATATGTAGTGTTCTATGTATCTGTAAAACGACGTCTGGCTTCTCATCCATCAGGGAAGAATGTACCCGACCATCCACTACCAATTGCGAACCCATAATATATCCTCTGATTTGGTGGAATCTCACAACCAGACGACTGGAAGACGGGTGCATCTCCCAAGAATTGATCCGATGTCCCTGCTTCACTACTTTCTGGCTCGCTGGATAACTCCTCCGACCGCCTCCAGTGCTCACCTCGACAGAATGGATCGGGCCCTTCCTCTCCCAACGTATCGGTGAGAGTCTGCTCCTCAAAGTCTGACCCCAGGTCAGCAGTAAAGAAGCAGTTTGGATCAATTGTTTGATCAAATATGTCCTCAAAGGGATCTCTTCGGGGGGTTGGAGCGTTTCCCGTATGACTGTTGTGCCTCCCACCTGGTGGCAAAGAATGGCTGTATCGCAGTTCAGAATTAGTCGATATAAAACGGTGGGATGTAACTTACGCATAAGATGTGATTATCCTGTTTCCCGATGCGGGATTTTTGTTTCCAGATGTTGTAGCATCTCGAGTCTTACGACTTCTCACTCGTTTTCGTTTGACCAGTGGCTCGAAGAGATATTTTGGCGGTTTGCGCTTTCCGTCTACGCATTCCGATGGCGATCCCCGCTCAACACATTGCCCACATGGCCTCTCATTTCCTGAATTTCATGGTTAGAAAGTAATTGGAAACCTCCTGCCACAGACTGTATAGTGATTGTAAGACTTTGGACATACCACATGTTTTGTGAGCTCGCTGGCAATACAAACACGACCGTCTAGCCTTTTTGCGTGGCTGTTTTTTTCGGATATCGGTGGGTGGCTCCATTTCTTCGCGATTGCTTCAATGTAAGTTGTAAGGTGCGGTGTTCAATGTTGGAACGAAGACGGTGTAAATGTGTTGCAGTATCTTGTGCAACTTCTTATAAATATCCACGACAGTGTGGTTAATGAGCCTAGCTTCAAGGGTCCCCAAACCCAGCTGAACACGAATGCGGAACTCAAACCTGTCATTATCCAGAAACTCCTCTAGCGCAGAAAATGATCATCTGGCAGGATCAAACTCCCTAAGCTTCGAAGGGTCGATCCTGGGAGCGGCTCCGCATTCTGCGATCGCCGATCAAAGAAGTATAGCTTTCAAGATTTTGAGTTTCTTCCCCAGAAAAGCAAAATAGCTCGTTTCCAAGGTTTCCTTTACCCCACACGCGGGGTAAACTATAAAGTTTCCAATATTTCTGATCTCAGCTCTAGGCCTCATGCGGTTCCGCATCGACTTCGGAACCGCATGGCCCAGAACATCCGCTCTTGGCATCCTTTACCCCAGATCCAAATCCTACCACATGCATTGTCGAATGAAGTGTTCAAGCCAAGTCCATGTTTCTCCAC
Organism: Penicillium olsonii; assembly: GCA_911174995.1. NCBI lineage: Eukaryota > Fungi > Ascomycota > Eurotiomycetes > Eurotiales > Aspergillaceae > Penicillium > Penicillium olsonii. Next base: position 49,317 of record CAJVNO010000019.1, on the reverse strand, counting down.
CTGAACTCCCGACTCGAGGTAAAGGTAGATCAATCAACGCAAGTCGAATGGCTGCGATACATGACTAGAAGCTAACTGTTTACAGCATAAGACAGGTTGAATTTTGAGTCAAACAAGAAAGGCATGCAAGTGGGCCCACTCTATATATGCAAATCTTGTTGAGTTCATATTTCGTTCGTGATGATCTGGTATGCTGCAGGGAAGAGCTTCCATTCCCGAGGGCTGATTGGAAGCGGTAGAAAGGAAGCCCCTTGAGATCTTCCTTCCTGACGGCGAAATGGAAAAAGGCTAAAACATTTGTTGTGATGCATGTCAGCAACATGACCTACGTGTGTGTTATAATCCCCGCATTCCCCATGTTGAGGAGTCTCAAGGCTTGCCTCGTGAATGATCGGTCCTCGTCGTATGCCACATCGATACATTCTTTCACATCCTCAGACCTTAGTCTTCTCAACATTTTTCATCTATTCTCCATTATCACCATGACGGACAGTGATCTTAGTCAAAATGGGGAGTCGAAAGTGACATTCCAAAATAAGGAAAACACTTTCCCAAATTTGACCACTGTTCCGACCTCAGTGACCCTGTCTTCTGAGCAGTTTGAGAGACTCTACCTGACACCCATGACTGTTCGGCAGTCTTCGGTTGCCAGGAAAGTCGGAAACCCAACACCACTGTGAGTATTCGGGTCTTTTCCTGATTCAAGTGACACACTGAGTCCACTGACATTGACTTCATTGATAGGGCACTGGGGGGGTTCGTCATCACGACAACTCCCCTCTCATGTTGCTTGATGGCATGGAGAGGTGCGAGTGGAAATGGAATTGCCTTCATGTAAGATTTCTCCACGTGTCATTGAATGGACTCGAGATCTGACCAAGTATATAGAGGACCTATTGTCTTCCTCGGTGGACTCTTACTTCTCATAACAAGCATTCTTGAGTTCATCATAGGCAATACATTCCCTTGTGTTGTATTTGGTACTATCGGTAAGTGTTTCATCTCGATTACCATGTTAATTCACCTCGCTAACTCTTCGCCTAGGCGGATTTTGGTTTGCGTTTGCCGCTACTATGATACCTTCGTTCAATGCAGCCGGTAAGCCCCCTTTGAAACCACGGAAAGTTCACATCGTTGTACTCACTAGTTCAAAGCACCGTATTCATCATCTGGCACCGATACAGCTGCCGGCCTTGCCAGCGAGAGCTTTCTCAACACATACGGTAAGAGGATCCTGGGACGTTGCGACTCAGTTATGACTGATGGATGAAACCAGCTTTCCTCTTCATTACTATGGCAGTCCTCATGGTTATATTCATGATATGCGCAACACGCATCAACGTGGTCTACACTTTCATCTTCCTCTCTCTACTTTTGGTATTCCTTTTCCTGTCAGCGGCGTACTGGCAGCTGGGCCAAGGGAACTCCATCATTGGGAATCGCTGCATCAAGGTGAATACTTCCCTTCGTTTCTTCGCCACGGGGTATTGTTACTAACGAGATCAATTTTTATCAAGGGAGCCGGAGGCTCACTATTTGTTGCCAGCCTACTTGGTTTCTATCTGTTGATCGTCCAACTATTTGAGTCTATTGGTTTCCCATGCTTCTTGCCAGTCGGGGATTTGGCCACGCTATGGGACCGCGATCAGAAGAGGTGACTTTCTCTAGAGCATTTGGAAGACCCTTTCTCACGAAGGCAGCAGGAACGAACGAAACGATGCTGAAGAACCTGTCACTGCTCGCAATCATTGACCTTTTGTGAAGGTTGTCATTGCGAAGTTTTCTTTTCTTTTCTTTTTACAATGTATGATGCGAGGTAAACTCGATGTCTCAGTAAATGTGGTCGTCATTCATTCATGCGACTGGCATTCTGTCGAACTCAAATAGTTTAAATTTTGTGCTCATTCATAGTGTACACAATTATGTTTGTACTGTTTGCAACGTTAAAAATAGCACCCATGCTAGGAGCTTCTGATTGGACGATGCCTGTTTCATATAGATTGGGGATCCACTTCACTTGGTCTGCTGCACGAGTCCTGGGCAGCGATGAATGTGAGCTTCATTAGAAAATATCTAGTATCCAAGTTATCATGGGGAAACAAGTGCTCCTGCTATTTTGCCCAAGTACTGGCTTGCCATAATAATCATCGATTTAGGTTATTATTACCCCTAACATTTGAAGGATCCAGAGCGGGTTCCTGGATCCAAGGAATGCCTACGGTCGCAGAACTCCGTCACTCAATCTCAAATCGGCAGGTAGACGTGGTTATCCTCTCGAGTTGACAAGGTGAAGTGGACATTAATATAACGATGGCCTGTTCCAAGTGAAATGACGTCGGGGCCCCGGGGAACATGCGCGACGCCAATGACGTAGGCCCGTTATATGTCACCCGGCGCTGGTTTCTTGTCCTCGCGATTTTATTCTCGGTCTTGCAAACATTGCTATCGCGCTTTCCTAATTATATGCGCTCGAACCTTGAAGACGAAGACATAAAGCACAATGGCCAATATTTCAATCAGCGCGCCAGGGTTGAGTAGCGGTGGCTTCCTCTATAATAATGGCAACAACAATGCGCGACTATGTATCACCGCGGAATCAGAAGAGTTCGACATGGACGTCATCAAGAGCTGGCAGGACGAAGGATTTGACGTGGTATACCTTCCCTACAACGGCGGCGGGAAAGACTACGGCCGAAGACTTCAGTCCGTAAAGGATGGTCTGGGTGTCGGTGAAAACTACGGAGTAGTTGGTATGATTGATCTGATCCCGCACTCCGCAACATACTAACTGTGCCAGCTTTCGGCGACGCCGCCAACTACTGTCTCGATTTCTATATTAATTCTGTGAACGCGAGTCGGCTGTGCGCGCTCGTGGCCTACTACCCCAGCCTCATCCCAGATACCAGATCGCGGTTCCCACTTTCCCTGCAGGTCGTCGTTCATTTGGCGGGTGAGAGTGTGGACGTCCTCGTTCAGCCGGTGGCGCTTGGACTACAGGGAAAGAAGCGCCGTCAGTCGCGGCCCATCAACGCTGGCATCGGAACGGGAGAGCGATTGGATCTGGCGTATCCGGCATTCACCTATGACAATGCTGTGCCCGGTTTCGCGGAGTCCGACTTGGAGGAATATGATCATCTCTCGGCGAACCTGGCATGGACGCGAACCTTGAAGGTCTTGCGAAAGGGATACTCACGCGATCCGGATTTGGAGCGTCGAGTGGAAGACCATGTTGAGGGTGAGTTCAGGACCTTTCATCTCGCTAGGCTGTTGCTAATCAATCCTCAGGCAAGTTCTTTTCGTCCAACACCAGAAAGGCCATGGACGGCTACATCCGAGACAAGACCCCAAGCGTCACCTATACCCCGACAATCAGCGGTGGAATCGGCAAGAAGGCATTGAACCACTTCTATGAACACTTCTTCATCGGAAAGCTGCCTCCGTCGATGCGCCTGCGCCTCCTCTCCCGCACAACAGGACCCGATCGCGTGGTCGACGAACTATACGTCAGCTACGAACACACCCAAGAAGTCCCATGGATGCTTCCGGGAGTTCCAGCAACGAACCAACGCATTGAGATCATCCTCGTCAGCATCGTCAGCCTCCGCGGAGGACGCATCTACTCCGAACACGTATACTGGGACCAGGCCAGTGTGCTCGTGCAAGTCGGACTTCTAGACCCGAAGTTACTTCCGAATGGAGTCCAAGGCGTCGATCGACTCCCCGTTGTTGGCCGTGAGGCCGCACGACGTATCCTCCACGAAGACAACGAGCTCGAGCAACAAGATTACCACAACAAGATGATCAAGCGGGCTCGTGCACGTGCGCGCCGGAACCAGAATATGAGCTCCCGTGCTTCGCAGGCGGATGAGTCGGGAGCTGATTTGAAGAGCGATGCCGAGCAGACCTTGCCTGATCGCAGTCGTAATAAGGGGAAGACGGTTCAGACGCCCCGGCCTGTGGAGCAGGAGGATGAGGGCGCTGAGACGGAGACTGAGTCGAGTGTGAAGGGAAAGGCGGAGAACGGGGATCGGTCGGCGTATGTTGAGGATGGTGCGGAAAATGGTGGAAATGGAACGGAGTCTTGATTGCAGCCATCTCCCTGATGAATATCAGGCAGAGGACAGCTTCCCCCCGAATGCTTTGTGATGGGAGTTTTCATGGTTTTCAATGAGTAATGCTCTTCCCGTGGATTCTGTTCAGCATTGATGAGCCTTAATTCAATTCATTACGAATATAACGAGTTTGACAAAATATACACCAGAGACACCTGGGCAGTGGTGTGAAGTATACAGAATTAGGAATTACCCCTTTGGGACTGACCTCACGCTGCTTTTGCGGAATCCCAACGTCATGGCCTGATCGCGCTTACCCCGACACTCCCAACTCACACCCGGAGCAACTGCTGTGGTCTAAGATGTCGCCCTCACTCAGACTGCATTCCAAGTCTCCCAATGGCGCGCCGATCGCAGTTTCAACCGGGGCATGAACCGCTAGAAGCTCGCTCTGACCTGACCTTGAAGAGCAAGCACGTAACAGGTACATTTGCTTCTCTCAACCCAACACTCGCGCACTACTCCCCAACCGGTCATCCACCAGCAGTTGAACCGGAGCAAGATCAAGTCAGTTCCCAATCAGACATCGAACACCTCTGGCGTTCCCGCGACAATAGGAAAGGTCGCCATGCTCTCCGCGTCAGTCACCGAATTTCTTCGCAAGACCATGTCACAACTCCACCACTTACGCGGTCCGCCCCGGCGATATGCAAGGGGCTACTGAACATGGCCACCTACGCACCCTACTGGGATGTGTCATGGCTAGTCGCGACGACATTCACACTGGGGTCAGTGATATGGGTCATCAATGCCTTTTTCGTTTGGCTACCCCTTGTCAGACCGGAAACCGATTTTGCGGGAGAGTCGCTGGTCGGAGGTGGAGTGACGGCGTTTATCGGTGCCACGATCTTCGAAGTCGGGAGTGTCCTTCTTCTCCTTGAGGCCGTGAATGAGAACCAGACGGGTTGTTTTGGCTGGGCGCTTGAAATGGTTGTTTCAAAGACCGGGGATCAAGGGGGACATGCGTGGACGGAGATTCGACCCGACATGCAGGATTGTCGACATCATCATGCGAATCGCCGATCTTTTCTACGGGGACGACATGGGAATGAGTCCGGAACTGCGCATCATGTTAGTCGTGTTGTTCCTGCCTCGGATGGAAGGTCTTTTCGATGGATGCCTTCTGTCAAGGAATTACGAACGCACTATATCCATGAACTAGGGTTCCTTGCTTCGGCAATCCAGCTGCTCAGTGCTTCTGTCTTCTGGATTGCTGGGTTAACGGGCCTCCCAGGCATCTACAATCATCTCAGCTCAGGCCTTGCGGACGGTATATATTGGGCCCCACAGATTGTTGGCGGGGCAGGATTCATCTTAAGCGGGCTTTTGTTTACCCTTGAAACCCAGTCGAGATGGTACAAGCCCGCTTGGCATGTACTTGGCTGGCATATTGGCGTTTGGAACTTCATTGGTGGCATTGGTTTTACTCTTTGCGGAGCTCTGGGTCCGGCAAGCTCTCATTCGGGCGTGGAGTACCAGGCGACACTTGCAACTTTCTGGGGCTCCTGGGCCTTCATGATTGGGTCGACTATTCAGTGGTATGAGAGTTTGCAGAAGCATCCGGTCGAAAAGAAGACTGAGTGATGGTGTGCGACCAAAAGGCTAACAGAACTGCCGTTTCGAATTCTGAATTCTACTAATAAGTCTATGCCGCATTTTGAGTTGAGTTATCATTATGCATTCCAGTTGCAAAGTTCGTTCTTGATCTCCATCCGATCCGTCACAATATCACTGTTGAACGAATTGCGTCGCGTGCTTCTTGTACAGAGTGCTGGAATCCAGAACTTCTCCAGTGGAAGACCTGATGAAGTCGACTTGCAAGTTCTGCTCATCCAAGAACTTGAGTGTGCTGTAGCTATAGTCGTCCGCATATGCAAACTCCGTGTAAGCCGGCTTGGTGCCCACATCACTCAACCCCTCGATATTGCCTGCTCCACCGGCAACAATATACATCGGTGCCTTCGGGTCCTTCATACCGTTAGGATCAGCAGTACCGTTCACAACAGGAAGGAACCGTTGAGAATTATGCACATGGCCAAAAACACCGAGATCAACACCGTACTGGTAGAATAGTCCTTCAAAAGCTTCCTGGCACGAATCGCAACCGCTAGATGAACCGGTCGAGTACCACGGTCTGTGGCCGGCAACAATGACCCACGGCGTAACCGTACGATCAACCGAAGCAAGATCGGCCTTCAAGAACTCGATTTGCTGATGCGGAGCACCGAAGGGTCCGCCATTCAATTTGGCAGATCCATCCGTCCCATCGGGGGCATTGGGGAAATCGGTTTCCGTGTTGATCATCACGATATGCGCCATACCATATTCAAACGAATACCAGAACGGTGGGTTCGAGAGACTGCGGGCTTTGCGCGCTAGAGCTTGCGCTGTAGTATTGGACGACGACGAAGCGAATGAGTGAGGCATGGTATTTTCGAAGCGATGCAGGAAGTCGGTGAAGTTGTTTTGTCCCTTTGGGCATAGATTGTTCAAGTATGGGATCTCGCTGCAGTCTGCTTCGTGGTTACCGGGGCTGGCCATGTATAGCTTGCGGCCTGCGATCGGAGCGAGCTGGTCGTAAAATTGCTCTAGGATGGATTCGTAGGCTTCTTTGCCGTTGAGGATGTTGGAGAACTTCAGATACCAGTCATCTGCGTAGGCGAAGTCACCGGGATGGATGACTAGCTCGTAGTCATCTACTGTTTCGGCGAGGTGGCCGATGGTAGTATGATTTAATTCTGGTTCAATCACTGGGATGGTATCCTTCTTTTTGCTGGAGGTTGTGAAACCGTCTTTTCCGTAGACGCCTAGATCAATCACGACGTCCATGTTGAATGCTGTTTTGTCGCCTGGTGTGCGAGGGCTAAGGAAGTGATCGACTGTGGAGTTTGTTGATTCGATCTTGTAGTAGTAGGTTGTTGCGGGTGTCAGACCGGTCAGGATGGCCACGTTCGACCAGGTCCGCGAGGTTGAGTAGGTAGTTGAAGAAGAAGAGCATGCCTTTGTGTCCAACTTGTCTGCCGATAAGCCATATTGAACACAGGGTTGGCTCAGTTGCTGGTATGTGTTCCATCCAACGGACACAGCTGGGTTTTATCAGTCAATGATTCTCCGAGACCGGGGCCCGCTGGCTTCTGGGTCTTACTCACTATTAGACCCGTACACTGCCAATCGCTGTTGGAACGGAGTAGTCAGATCTTTTGGAATCACCGGATAATTGACACCAGCGAGAGCACCACCGGCGCAGAGCAGCACGGCCACGGAGTAAAGTCCAACCATGACCACAAGTGGAAGTTGATCGACAATGTCTGAAATGCCGATGCCAAATAGGAACTGAGCTTAAATTCCAGAGTCGATCTGAATATCGAAACCAGCCTACTCAGCGCGGGGTGAGTAAACTAGCAGAGCTCGAAACAAGGAGGTTGGGTTTCAATCGAAGTATCGGAATGCTGCGTCCACAGATGAGTCTTTCTCTATACCACAGAAGTCGCGCTCTTGAGCTCTATATGTACTCCCATGCTTCGGCGCAGGCACCCGAATCAGAATCTAATGCTTTCTACTGGTGTTGTTCTTAGAGCCAATCAAGTTCACCAAGCTCCCCACGGCTCGCAACGTGCAGATCAGTTCCTCGACATTGTTACCTGGACCCACTTTGTTCGTCAGGTACATGGGTCGCTAACTGCATTTCAGGGTTACCTCCGCGATGCAATATAATCTAGTATTCTCCGATATGGTCAAGCTTTCGCATACTGTACCCGGTGGACATGTCTCGGAGATTAGACAGTCAAGCACGTGTGGATGATCGACGCATCGGTTGGTCTTCGGCGAAACTGATTTCATTGCGCATCCTCTGATTGGTTCTTTAACTCGTTTGTTCGCATATGGATCTTGAGGTACGTATTGAAGTAGGAAGAGCGCCGGGCGCGCGCGGCGGTCCTCGAACAAAGGAGACAGGACGACCTCGGTGCATCTGGACCTCGGGGTGGGGCACCTAGGGGCTATGACCCAAGGACGGTGGTGGGTGACGTCTCTGGCCTACCCGTGGACGGCGCCATGACAGGAAACGGAGGCCGATCTATAAAACAGTGTAGAGATTGCTTGCTTGCCTCCGACCGCCCGGGCGTAGATCTGAGGCCTAAAATACCCCTATGACCCAGGCTGATACGTCGGGCCACATACCGGTGGTGTTTGCCCAATACACTAGGTAATAATTTCGATGAATATAACACCTCTCGCGCAGAGTCTTGAATTTACCATCTTTGCATGCTTCTTGTTTCGATGCTGCATATTCGCTGAAGACACCTGAGCATTCTGTCAAAGCAAGACACACCAATACGCACATAAAACTGCCACCAACCCAACCAAAAGATAACACATTATTGAGACTGACCCAGAATCTGGAGAAAGATTCTTCACGCCAAGGAAGCTGGATAGCATGACGGGAGAGGGCCGGGAGGGCGTGGAATCATTGGATCGCTCCGTCCCACTCCCATCAACATTTTGCGCAAGAAGCCCACCGACGATTTTCCTCAATTCTTTCATTTCAGAGGTAGTAGAGGGAAGGTTTCGTTCGCAATCATGTAGCACCTGGAAGACTCTGTACCTTTGATCTGGGTGCAATCCATAGTGAAGACGATCTTTTTTATAGCAGGGCTGGCATAGTCTCTTCTGGGAGCAGGATTCATCCACAGGAAGCCAGTGATCAATGGTCTGGGTACAGATATCACAGACTGTCTTGGAATGAGCGGGGTCTTCATTGAGGTCCATCTGAAATAGACGTTGGGCCTTGTCCGAGTCACCGACGAACAGTAGATAGTGACCCAGTTGCCGTACAAGTGGCAGTGGAATATCGAGCTGAAACTGAAGAATTCTTTGTGAAATCTGGATGATAGATTGACGAACAGTAAGTTGTTGGATTTTTTGGGGCGTTGTAACAATTGAAGGCCAATGGTTTCGGATCTGGTGTGCCAACACTTCATTTTCAATTGCCCAGTCTAGGGAGTTTCGGCCATACCCGTCTGAGAGAGAAGGATCGGCACCAGATTGAAGGAGAATTGTGGCAAATTCGTCGTGTCCGAGGCAAATAGCCAGATGAAAGGGGGTTTGGGAAAGCATATCACGTTTGTTGACAGACAACAGGAGCTTCGGGAAGTGATGGAGAAGATCGAGGGCATTGTGTAAGGCCGCAAAATGGAGAGGAGTTCGTTCAAACTCATCTGCTACCAAGGTGTTTGCGCCGGCGCGGAGAAGAATCTCAGCTCTCTTAATTTTACTAACACAAAGCGCCCCTGCGAGAGGTGACCCATATTTACCACCTCGCGCATTGACATGGCCCCCAGTTTCAAGGATTAGCTCGAAAACACCACATTCTGTCCTCGACACAGCGGCAGCCTGCCAGGCATTGCCGTATTTGCCACCCTGGGCGTTCACATCGGCACCAGCGTCTAGGAGTACCCTGATAGTATCTTCTTTGCCACATAAAGCAGCAGCCTGTAGGGCATTGCCGTATTTGCCACCCTGGGCGTTGACATTAGCACCAGCGTTCAGGAGTACCTGTAAGATATCAACGTCTGTGCCAAATGCTGCTGCTGCTTGTAGGGCATTTCCGTATACACCACCCTGGGCGTTGACATCGGCGTCAGCGTTCAGGAGTGCCTGTAAGGAATCAACGTCTCTGCCAAATACTGCTGCTGCTTGTAGGGCATTGCCGTATAGACCACCCTGGGCATTGACATCGGCACCAGCGTTCAGGAGTGCCTGTAAGGTATCAATGTCAATGCCAAATGATGCTGCTGCTTGTAGGGCATTTCCGTATACACCACCCTGGGCGTTGGCATCGGCACCAGCGTGTAAGAGTAGCCTGGTAGCATCTCCTGCGCGACCTACAGCAGAAGCCTGTAAGGCATTTCCGTATACACCACCCTGGGCATTGACATCGGCACCAGCGTTCAGGAGTGCCTGTAAGGATTCAAAGTCTCTGCCAAATGCTGCTGCTGCTTGTAGGGCATTTCCGTATACACCACCCTGGGCGTTGACATCGGCGTCAGCGTTCAGGAGTGCCTGTAAGGAATCAACGTCTCTGCCAAATACTGCTGCTGCTTGTAGGGCATTTCCGTATGCACCACCCTGAGCGTTTACATCGGCACCAGCGTCTAGGAGTACCCTGATAGTATCTTTTTTGCCACGTAGAGCAGCAGCCTGTAGGGCATTGCCGTATAGGCCACCCCGGGCGTTGACATTGGCGCCAAGTGCGAGCAAAATATCAACAACCATCTCATGTCCTTCCAATGAAGCTGCATAGAGAGCACTCTCGCCTTCTTCCGTTGTCGCTTCAAGGCCAGCCCCACTATGCACGATCCATTTGACGAATTTCACATTTCCAAAGCTAGCCGCTTCAATCAATGGCGTCTTTTCAAATATATTGCCTGACTCGCAGTCCGCTCCTTTCCCGCGTAAAATGCGTACCCCGGTGATATGGCCGTGTCGTGCGGCTAAATGGAGCGCAGTATTCCCATCTTCGTCTTTGACAGACAGTGTCTCTCTTTTGGGGGGCACACGCTCTAATATATCAACCAGGTTTGCGGCTGCAGCCATGTGAAGGACAGTAGTGCCGATTCGTGGGCAAAGATCACTCCACCCTTGGAGAGTCTTGTATATCCAGGTCCAGTGGCTTATAACTTGCGCGAGGACACCTTGCTCGTTGTGTAGTTTGAAAGCACGGAACTGAGCAGCTTTTCCCGCATGGATGAATAGGTTGGTTGTGGCATAAAAAAGGAATGGGTGGTTCTGGATCAAATCGTCCTGTGATTCCGGGCACTTTCTAGAAGTCTGGCCTCGAAGGTGGTGTATGGCCAGATAATAAAGACAAGATCGGTAGAGGCTTGCTTGAGATTGGAAGACTATATCTTCAGCTTTGGCACCTGGACTGCTGGCGCCGATAAGATCACTTAAAACGGCTAGCCCTTCCTTGCGCAGAAAATCGTTGACAGACTGGTGAATCACCTGAACGACTTCCTTCAGGCCCCCGCTTGATATCACTTCGGCCAAACCACCAGAGAGAGCTTTAATTCTTTGTTTCATGACTGTGTCACTTTGAATGAACCCAGAGGTGTCCTCCATGGCCTTTGGGGTACGTGTTATCTGTGCATTCCCAGCTGCCAGGGCATACCGCATCTCCGTCACGGTCAGTGGCCGCTCAGCTAGAGACAGCCACTGAAATAGCAGGAACGACTCCTGCAGGTTCCATACTTGGATCACGTTCTTCAAAATGCACAGGTACATATCTTCCAGGCCAGTTGGGACATTGGATATCCAGCAACATATGTCATCGAATGAAACTCCATCCAAGATTCTTTGCTGGGTGAGAGGAATCATGAGGTGAGCCCATTGGAAAACACCATTCAATTGCTGGATTAGGCTTTCCATCAGCATTTGGTGCTGTGGCTTGTCTTGGCTAGGGCTTGGATCCATATCTGTCCCGTTGAGCGATTCCTTGATATATGAAGCGATATCTTCATTATTGTGCTTCTCGACATGTATTTCCACGCTCTCGGAGTTCCCTGTGTTGGGATAGTGTCGACATGCAATGCAGATTCGAAGCGAGGTTTTTGCTTTCTCTGCCTGTTCAAGAAGTCGATGGAAATATTTCACGAGTTTTTGAGCAGACTCAGCCCCAGTTTCATCAAGGGCATCAATAAAGACCGTCACATGTTGTCTACTGGCGGATGCTAGGATTACATCTGCAAACAAGTCTTCCAGTATGTTTTTCGGCCATCCCCACAGGCCTTCCCCAGTCCCAGACCGTCTGCATTGTTCCCCGTAGGCCTTGCGTATCTGAGGACCCACTGTCGGGTCAAGGCCCAATATTTGGTTCAGCAAAGACCGAAGCATGCCCACGGGTGTTCGTTGTAGCTCTACGCCCCGGGCAGTAAAAAAAAAGTCGAGCCGGATACCCTGATTGGGGCTTTTTGAGAGTTCACTGTGTAAGAATGCCATCAATGTCGACTTGCCAGCGCCCGGTTTGCCCTTAATCCATAATAGCCCACGAGGCTCACTCGTCCAGGACCGATACCTTTCCAGGTTCAAAATCCATTTGCAGGTGTTTGGATGACATGACTCGACGTTTCCTCTCCGATCTAGCATCTGGGGAAATGCCAGTGATCTGAGTATCTCTATCGCAAGAGTAAGTACCAGCTTCCTGGGACGGGATGAAATTAGACAAACCGTTATCCATCCTCTTCTGTGGGCTTTCGGTTTGATTTGCCCCTGAAAACGGATTTGAGTCAGCTCAGCCCGGCTCCAGACACCTTGGACTCGAGGCTACATGCCTCGGGGGATGGGCGTGATAAACCTACCAGATGAAACGTTGATAACGCCATTGTTTATTCCAAATTGAGGACCCGAGCTTTGGTTTTCAAATGAAACTTGATTCATATCGGCAGATGGCGCGAAGCGCTGGTGGCTATCAAGGTTCAAGACCTCAGGAAATGAGGGGACTTTCAGCTCGAGGATCAGGTGATTTCAGCCCCCGAACCTTGGGAAGGATGCCCTTTTTAAGCGCCATCTTAGCGCCAGCGTGTAGATCTCCCGAGCTGCAGTGAGTTTGGGGCCAATGGCAGCAAGGCTGAGACCAGATGAGCGAGCATCCATTCGTTTACCGCTCAGATCTCTTTGCGATCTGTCGACTACCACATTCGCGCTTCCAACATGGACGCTGGAGCAACTGACAATCAGGGTTCTGCGCAAAACCATCCGTGCATTAAGACCAGAGAGAAGGACAAGCTGAATTTATGAGACACCCATGGTCCATGGATGTCCGCTCCAGGGCTGCCACAACATTCAAATCACGTGACCTCCAACAGACCCCCGGGGCCGTGGACGTTTTCCGGACGACGCCCGGGCAATCATCTTTGCTCCCAAGTTACGGGGAATTGTTGGAGGGGAATATGCCTACAAACGGCTGAGGTATTTCCTGACATATCTTTGACCCAAAGTCCCAGGACACCGGTCAAGTGGGAACCTTGAAAGCTGTACATCATGTCTAAGCCATGGCCCATGCCCAGGTGTCCAGGTGCCCAGGTGAACATGGCCTCGGGACGGCCCAAAGGCTCAATGTCCTCACCGCGTGTTCGCGTGTTGCACGCAGTACGGTGTGAATGTGCTGGACACCGAACTTAGTCTTTTCTTTGTGCGCCAAAAGCGCCGATATCTTCACTATGTTTTTGATTTGCCGTCTGTTCATCGGTAGTTGAGCAAGACGGTGGTATATGTCGTCCGTCAGTGTCTCATCCGACTTTACTTGGGAGGTAAAATGCCTCCAAATTTATTCCTTGGCAGTCAAGTCAAGATCCGGGTAGTGCAACGTGAGGTGAATTCGGCTTTGGAAAGCGTGATCAATTGCGTCCGCCCGGTTAGTTGTCATGAGCATGATGCCGCGGTAATACTCGAGCAATCTACTCCGTACGCTGACCAGATTAGGATGTCGCTAATTGCATGAAAGGGGTAGCACCAACCTCAAAAAGACAGCCACAATCTCTTTGTGCGCCATATTGCTCGTTGATCGCTCTTGTAGGAGAACATCGCACTCATCGAAGAGCAGGACGGCATTCCACTTTTCCGCGATTTCCAGTACTTCGGTCAGTTGGCTCTCAACACTCGAAGCATCTTGACCCAACTCTCCTGCACTCAGCACGTAAAGTGGCTTCCTGACCCTGTCGGCGACAGCTTCGGCGGTCAAGGTTTTGCCTGTGCCAGGCTGACCTACCAGCAGCATGATGATGCCCATTCCTTTCCCCTCGATTATATCATCGAATTGAAGCTTTTGGTCGTTCTGCGCTTCTACAAATGAAAATATCAAGTTTTGATATCCGCCAGGGAGCATCAGCTTTGAAAAAGCCTTATCGTTCCAGGCGATATCTTTGATATTGTCAATATCAAAGGAGACCCACTGCTTGAACTTCAGAGAATACCCGCGTAAGCGTGTGGCACAAAGCAAGAGCTGCTCTTCGGTGAGATGAAATGCTAAAGCAGCATTGGTCAACAAGATCTTGAAAGGCCAATCGATGGGTTTCCATTTTTATAAATTACGGTCCTTCTCCAACTCCTCATCATCAACTTCGTTCTTATCACTGTTTTGCTAATGATCGCTGTGCCTGTTATCCGCGAAGCTCAATTTCCTCGTTGAGCGGCGCCTCGAGTTCTACCGCACCTCCAATCGTCATAGTGATCGACCTCTTGATGCTCATTGTCCTTGACGTCGATGTAGGGCCCAATTGAATCGGAGCTCAGGCTCGTGAGCGTCTTGGACTCATCAGGATTGGCATGGAAAAAGGACGATGCGTCCACGACGACCCGGCCGTCAATCTTTCGCAGTGCCTTCGTTAGTACTTTCTTCACACTGGGGGTCATTCTCATACAATGCGCTCAAGTTCGCGACGGTAGTATTTAAACCACACCAAGCCCGAATATGCTTTGTATTGAAGGCCGCGAAGATCTTTCCATCGTTGCCTCCGAGTAATGGCTTTCGTTCTCGCCTCCTCTCGAGAAGGGTTGAGGTCTGCCGGGTATGTGCTCAGACTTGTCAAAGCCTTGGTGCCAGCAAACGAGGAGACCTCAAGAGTCTTGGTCGAGCATCCGAAGCTTTTCCCATCCCAATCGACAAATTTGACGCTGATTTCCAGGCAATCTTTCTTTTCATTGTATTCGATTTCTTCCACAACGAAAAACCGCTCATGTACATCTTCCGTTGTGATAACCACCACACCCGGTTCAAAGAGGGCCCAAAGCAACTGATATATGATGACACCGTGATGAAGGTGATCCTGAAACTCGGCCATCACGTCACCCAGCTCCTTGTGTAGCTCATCATAGAGGAGTGCAGAAAAAGCAGCATTGGACGGGTCCTCGCGCTTTTGGCGCTCCACGATTTCCGTGAAGGCTCCCCAACGATGATAGAACGGATGAGAGGGCTCCTGGAAAACCACTTTTTTCAAAGATGGTGTGATTCCGCTGTATCCCTGGAAAACCCCACAAAGTGTGGTTTGAAGAGAATCACTGTTTATCACGATTAAGTCGAGGGCCAGCGCTTTACCGTCATCGTGGTTCTTTTTTCCATCCCTTTCACGAAGGCTTTCTATTTCATGACCCGCATGCTAATCAATTCTTGTTATAGTTACGTGCACGGGATTATGGACGGAGAATACATACAAGCTGAGCGGGGCCCAGGGCGAGAGACAAAGCGAGAGGATTTTGAGACATTTGCCATTATTGAGCTTAAGCCCACTAGAAATCACAACCTTGGAAATTAATTGAAAGCTTCTTTCCGCGTTGTTGTTGCTCACGGAGGTCTTGTAACAGCTACAAGTCAGACAGGCCGTGTTTCCATCCACTTTGGCTGTCAGAAACACATGTAGTAACTAGGATTAGTTTGACGAGAATAAAGACATTGAGTCAACCAAAAAATAGCACAAACATGTCGGACAGAGGGTAATGATCGCTAGTGCCAAGCCCAGCCAAACAGTGCGGCTGATGAAACGACCCGAGGTCCCGAGCCCGCAACATCTGTTATCTTCCCGACACACCTGCACCAATTTGATCAATCGCAGTATGTCGGCCAGACTTGCCCGGAGCCTGCCACAGGTCAATCGCCATATTTTCGCCCGACTCTCCTCCCGTGCGAGACCTCTTGCGAACGTACGTCATGCCGGCTTGGCGCGCAATGCCTGGAACCGCGCGCCTCTCGCACGCGTAACACAGCCCAATGTCGCGCGATTCGCACATACAGATGCTGGTGCAGCGCGCCCTGGCACGGCTATTCTCGACGCTACAGGTTACAAGGGATCGACGGTCACTGAGAAGCATTGGATAAGCCAGGATTTGCCAATTGGTACGGTCTCGTCACTACGTCATTGTCACCCGGCTAACCAAACCAGTGGACGCATTGATTGAACCGCGCGCGATCTTGCATTTCATCGGATTCATTACACAGGGCTGGTTGCCGAATGGGAAGAAGACTGATCTTCCTTTGGTTGATCAAGATGAGTTCCCTCTGTTCATGACGCCCAGTGCCCAATGGGCGCCTGCGCCATTCAACCAGTCCACGACCCCCATCGTGGAGAAGGCCATGGCACGGATTTCGGGTACTGAGGACTTGAGCGGACTGTGTCAAGTTGGACAAAATATTCACTTCCTCAAGAGTCGTCTCTGGGGAGGCCTTGACCCCGTTCCCGAATCGCAATGGCGTGAGAAGGACCTAAACAACCTGGAAAACTTCGCCATCGCCCACGAATATTTGACCTCTGTGATCGCCGTCTTTGAATATCTCAACATTCCTCAGATCCGTACGAACATGCGCGACACATTCAACAAGATTTCAGGTGACTTCGAAGAAATGCAGAACGCTTTGAACGCACGCCGCAGGGCCCAAGGTAGCACTTCCCCTGATATCAATCTGACTGCCCTGTGGGAACAATTCATTCGCTCTCAGTACGAGGTCATTACCAGCACCGCCCATTCCTGGATCCTTGCTCGTACTGCCGAAGTCCGTGAACCGATCTTGAGCAGCCTGAGTGCGATCCCCAACGAGAACCATCAACTCCCAGAATCGAAGGCTCTCATGCAGAAGTGGGGTGACCTCATGGCCGTCAACTCGATGGCTGATTTCACCATTTGGATCTCCATGGATGGATACAACGGTTACCAGGCACCCTCTGAAATCGTTGCCGGGCTACACAACCCCGATCTGGCCAGCCAAGACAAGGACTACGGGTTTGCTGAGCTCCTGATGAGCCAACTCACAAAGGTTATTGAGACTCAGAATGAGGCTGCGAAGGTCGAGGGGCCCAGCGCAGTGCAGAGCGAGGCGGCTCGTCGTGAGCGCTTCTCCGTGAGCACGGTGGTACAGGATCAACTGCGGGAAAAGATCCGTGGTCAGACACCATCACCCCAGCCACCCGTTCAGCCTTGGATCCAACAACTTCTTCGGGGACAGGAGGATATTTTGGCCATGGCCCCGAAGGAGAGAGAAGATCTTGGTTTCGGATTGGCGATTTATCGCGCCGCACACAAGTTCTCTGATGAGGAATGGGAAACCTTCAAGCAGCGCTTGGAATCTCACCTGTCGGCGTGGGGAGAAGGACTCCAGCGTGCGGACGAGCTGAAGCCGCTGCTTAAGCTTCACTGGTTCGATTGCCAGGAGCTAGGCTTCGAGACAACCAAATCCATTCCTGAGGCACGAAGGTTCGATATATCCTTTCCCTGTTTCACATACGCAGACTACTAACACCATCGCTAGACACTTCCAAGGACTTCAGGCTCTGGACGAGTGGAGCTACAAGCTAGCACCATCTGTCTTCCTTGTCGCTGATAGCATGGGCGTGGCCTCATACATCGAGGATGGCATCTACGCCTCCTACAAAAAGGATAAGGGTCTCCTAGACGGAGACTTCCAAGGCCACGTTCTGGCCATCGACCCTGCGTTCGATGAGAGCACCCTTGCAAACGAGAGTGGAAGTGAAAAGACCGAAGACTCCCAGGACAAGGTCCTCCAATATCCGGGTCAGATGCGCATCCACGGTAACCTCGTGTGGAGCGAGCTCTACCCTATGCTGATGCTGCAGTCTGTCAGACTTGAAAACCTCTGGTTGCAGGCGCGGGAACATCCCGTCAAGATGTACACCGGAATGACAGTCCCGAGTCAGCTTGAGCCATGGAGGGAATGGAATTCGCTGAAGGGCGTTATGATGGATGGCTTTATGGATTTCCTGAAAAAGAAGGATCCCAGTCTCGCAGGAAACTTGCAGGATATGAGGAAGAAGGGAAGTATTTAATTTGTAGATTATCTTTCTCCTGTACAACAATCACCACTCTCGGCTCTGCCGGTTGCGCGAAGAGCTTTTTTCAATCTCTTTCTGTATCCTCATGTCCCAAAACTGCAGCGGCGTTTATTTTGCACATGTTTACCGCTTTCTGTTCAGGAAAGGGCCGTGCACGCAATTCCTCCCCTAGAGTTTCCTAACTTGATCATACCGTTGTTCAAAAATCCTCCATTTTCCTAGTCATCGGGAAAGCATCGGAATACCTCGGCGAAATTCCAGTGGAGTGGGATCTCCAAGCGAACGAGTCGACTGTGGGTCAGAGTGGTCGGGCGGAGCGTGTGGCTAGTGTCTTGTCAGGGGAGCAAAGGTTGGCCTCTCACTTCCCGAGGTCCCAACCCACTTGACTCCCAACCAATCGCATCCGCTCATCATCCTCTTGCAAAGCTTCAAGACTGCTCCAACTGCAGAACCTGGGTAATCGACAGGATGTCGTCAACTCCAGAAAAGGTGAGCTCCTCTGTGCCTTCTAGAATGGTTTTTTTGATACTTATACCAAGCTAGGAGCTAGACCGAAAGCTGAAAAGTTACACACCACTTGAGCACACGGACAGAACCAAGGACTTTTTCCGCGACTTCTTTAGGGTTCTTTCTCCTGACGGGAAAAGAAATCTGGCGGAAGACGTTTCAGAATGTGCAAACGATGACAAGCTTCGGCAGCTGGTCCAAAGCATCAGAGTTGGTTTATTGATTCCTATGAAAGCACAGGGTGGCCGGACTCCCACTGAACTCACTCCGTCTCCGCGAACTGGCATTGAAGATTCAATCGAGAATCTCAAGAGCCTAAACATTGAGTCTCAATCGCAAGTCCGATACCACTGTTTAGAAAGAGATGGCTACAAATGTCTTGCAACGGGGAATTACAGTTGCCGTCACCCCCATCCACCCAAAGTACTAACGACCCATCTTGAAGCTGCCTACATTATTCCATCCGCATTTGGATCTTTTCGCGTCAATGACAGCGACGTATTGGACAGACATGCAAAGATTTGGATCAACCTAAGGCGCTACTTTCCAGCTCTTCGCAATATTTCCTTTACCTCCGAACAGATCAATTCGGAAAAGAATGTGCTAACGCTAGACTCCAATCTACACAAGGAATTCGGTGAATTCAGACTCATCTTTGAAGCCACCGGACTTCCTCATCAATACAGAATCAAGACCTTTTCCGATACCGCCACAGGGCCATTAATTTTTTTGCCTAGAAATCGGCTTGTCAAGTTCAGGGTTCGCAAAGGAAGTTGGGAACTTCCAGATCCTAAACTTCTCGAAATTCACGCTTCTATTGGAAACTTTCTACATATGAGTGGCCAGGCGGAGATGATTGAAAAGCTCCTGGGACGTTTTGAAGACTGTGGCGGGCTTGCCCCGGATGGAAGCAGCAACATTGAAGAACTTTCTTGCAGCCAGCAAGCTTTCACTTCTGCCCTCAAACGCCAGCGAAATGCCCGATCTCAACACCTGCTGATGAAGCTATTGAAGCGACCTTTCACCGGGAAGGAAAGATTGATTCTCCTAACCGAGAGAAAGAAGCAAAGAAGGGTAAAGAGAGGAGAGCAAGATATCTAGGTAATGGCCAGGATCATCTCACCGCGGCTTCACCTCGCCGGGTCTTCACAACAGCTATAGATCAGCAAAGTCCTCCCAAGAAGCAAGTCGCAGCCAGCGGACTCTCACTGCTACCCTCAAACGTTGACGAAACGTGATGAGGCTATTGAAGGAAGCTTGCGCCGGAAGCAAAGCCTAATTCTCTGCCGACAGGGATACGAATAATGGGAAAACAACAAGATGCGGAGAACGCGTTATCTGAGAGCACACGGTCGCCTAACCGGGTGTTCACAACAAAACTTCCGGTTTCCAAAAGTCTCCAGTGAAGTGAAGCAAACACTCACGGAAAAGCGAGAAGGCCATCCTCTGGTACTGAGAACAACTCATGGGCAGGCTTGCTAGATTGGATAATCTGGGAAACGGTCGCAATTACATTCATAGATGTAAAGCAAGATGAGGGACCGGGCCTGTCAAACTGGGTCCGCCTTTGCGTATCTTTACTTGCTTTTCCGGGGTGACACCACGTCTACGTTATTCAGTTTCTCGGCATTATTACTTTACTCTGCACCATGTTGTGCTGCTTGCTTTGGCGTTCCTTGCGAATAACAACCTGCTTCCATCCAAGTTTCCGCCATATATCACGTTCCAACTGCTACAGGACCACTTTCTTTAGCTTCCAAGCTCTGGACTCATAAGCAGACAACGGAGAACCCTGGAGATCTAATGTTATTGATTCGGCTGCTCGTAATAGTCGCTAGGCCTGGAGAACCTTGGAAAACTTGAAAGTTCCTTTGCGAGAGATATATCCAACACCTCCCAAGGTTGGAATAATGGTACGTTGAGATTTAGAAGCCGTCTTAATTCTACCCCAGTCGATATCCATGATAAGTAAGGTATCAGGTACCTAGACAATTAACCAAAAGTCTTAGGTGCGGTGTTTAAGGGCTCTCGGGGCCAATACTCGATTAGACCGCCAACCTTGCCCGCAGGTGGAAAATCTGCTTTATTCATGAAAAAAGCCAACTCTTGGGAAATATTGTCATGTTTGTAATGTTTGGAGCCCAATGGGCCCCGGGAAAAGCCATATGAGCTCCGGCCCAGAGCCCAGAGCCCATTACTGGGCCCGACCTCGGGAGGACCAGCCCAAAACCCAGCCCAGTAATGGGCTCAGCCGGGCTGGGCTCTGGGCTTTCTAGGCCGCGGGAGTCTAACCACATTTCATGTCAAAAAGGGTGGGAATCGGATTGCTCTCTTTGATATAATGGATTATGACTTAAGGACATTTGTATCTGCTACTGATGAGTGGGACACGGTCCTGTCAAACCTTGGGAAGTCAATAAGAGCTTTCGTTCTAAGGTTTCACAGTTGAGTCGACCCATGTTGACTCTGAAGTGCATAATTTCCAACAAGCGTTTGAGGTCTCCGCCACTGGCGGTTCGCTCATTCGTTCTGATGGATATACTGCTTCCAAGGTTGCCTAGGTGGCGGGTGAAAGAGATGCCGGGGACCTGGGGATGGAATTGGCTGTCGCCCGCGGCGGCGCTCTAGCCAGAGCCACCTTGGCAGCTTGCAGGTCTGATCTCAGAAGGGTTATGGTATTCCCATTGTACTAGGTACATCGTCATTTTTATTTGTCTCTTTGTTGATGTTTACTTTCTGGGAGGTTTAAACCTTGCAAGGTTGGATTTGAGTGTTCATTGTGGCCTCGAATTCAGACATATACATGCCCTCCGTGGGGATATATCTCGGGCTGTATGTTCTCTGAGTCGCACCTAGGCACATTATCAAACAATCGAAAGAGGTTAATGTTCCAAGCCAATCACAAGCCCTTCCAACGCTCAATCACAGCAGGATCAGCCAAATACCACCTGGGCAGAGCCGACGGATAATTCCAATGTCGCACACGGTGGTGTTTCATTTCGAGTCCAGATCTCGCACAACATGATCTTCACGGGATACATTGACATCCATCCTGGTGTCCTGGCAGCTCATATGTTCGAGTAGCATTATCGGTTGACTTCTTTGCGTAACGTGGTGTCTCAGGGGAGACAGAAACGTGAGCTCAAGTGCTCTGTACGAGGCTCATGTCATTGAGGCTGTAGAAGATGTCAGTATTCCAAATAGTGAGATGCTGCGGCGGGTGAATGTTCCAGTTGTGTTGCTTTCGACATTGATATCCCCCGAGTCTGCTCACAAGAGGTCCTATATCCTATACTCACATCAGGAGCCAAGGTAGTTGTAACCTTGGAAGTCTTGTTCTGACATGTTGATATAAGCGCCTAGTAAGAAATCTGTTTTTGATTTTCTCTGGGGGCCTTAGGTGCTTAGAGTGATGCTGACAACTTCGTTTGCTCTGCTCAGTCTGCGGTCTTTGGAACTCAACGGTTTTCCTTTCTTCTTCTCTCTCCTTCACATCTCTCTTTCTTTTCACCCTTCCACTTCTTCACTCTCTTTGGATATCCTCTCCTCAAGATGGTGAACAGCTTTGTCGGCACTTCTGACCTGACCCTCGTTGAGGCTCCGGTCACTTGGCGCGCCTATCTGATCTGTGGCTTCGCCAGCTTCGGTGGTAAGTCTCCAGCCTTGCGAGGCATTCTTCACTGGCTCACATCTGCGCGTTGATAGGTATCCTCTTCGGTTATGACTCTGGATACATCTCTGGTGTCCTTGGCATGGACTATGTCAAAGAGCACCTTGGTCACGCTGTTCCCAAGGATAAAGATAACCCTACTGGTTTTGTCATCCCCACCTCTCGCAAGTCTCTGATCACCTCCATTCTGTCCGCCGGTACCTTCTTCGGTGCTCTGTTCGGCGGTGCCTTTGCCGAGTGGCTAGGTCGCCGTTTTACTATCATGCTTGCTTGTCTGATCTTCTCCGTTGGTGTTGCCGTCCAAGTTGGCACCACCAGCGTCGGTGGTCTCGTTGCAGGCCGTCTCGTCGCCGGTCTAGGCGTCGGCGGTGTCTCCTCTGTCGTGATTCTGTATGTCTCGGAGATCAGTCCCCGCCGCGTTCGTGGCCTTCTGGTGTCCGCCTATCAGTGGGCCATCACCATTGGTCTCCTCGTTGCATCCGGCGTCGATCAAGGTTGCAAGAATCGCACTACCAGCTCTTCGTATCGGATTCCTATCGGCTTGCAATTCATCTGGGCTTTCATTCTCGCCGCAGGTCTCTTCTTCCTACCTGAGTCTCCTCGCTGGTATGTCAGCCGCAATCGAATGGATGATGCCCTCGCTGCTCTTGAGCGAGTCCGCGGTCAATCTGGCACTCACCCCGCCATCCAGGCAGAGTTGGCGGAGATCAAAGCAAACTATGACTATGAGATGCGGGTTGGAAGTAACTCGTGGGCCGACTGTTTACAAGGGGGTCTCAAGCCCCAGGGCAATCTACGTCGTGTCCTTGCTGGTGTGTTCTTGCAGATGTTCCAGCAATGGACTGGCATCAACTTCATCTGTAGGTTTCTCTCACTTTTCTCTCATGCTTGCTTCCCTCTAATGACCCACCTCGCTTCGCAGTCTATTACGGAACCACCTTCTTTCAACAGATTGGCATCAGCAATGCCTTTCTGATCTCGGTCATCACCAACGTCGTCAACGTGGTGACAACCCCTGCCTCGTTCTACATGGTTGAGAAATTCGGAAGGCGCAGCCTTCTCATCTGGGGCGCCGTCGTCATGTGTGTCTGCGAATTCATCGTCGCAATCGTCGGTGTCAGCCTCCCTGCCGAGGCTCGCGCAGCGTAAGTCCAGCAGTCCAGCTCCATGCAAGACACCTAAACTGATCCGTATCTAGTAACATCTGTCTCATCGTCTTCGTGTGCTTCTACATCGCCGCCTTTGCCACAACCTGGGGACCTGCCGCTTGGGTAGTCATTGGAGAGATCTATCCTCTCCCAATCCGAGCCAAGGGTGTCGCCCTCGCTACAGCCTCGAACTGGCTATGGAACTGCGTCATCGCCGTCATCACACCCTACCTCGTTGACATGGACTATGGAAACCTCAAGTCGAAGGTTTTCTTCGTATGGGGTAGCGCCCTTTTCCTCTGCCTTTTGTTCGCCTACTTCGTCATTCCTGAGACAAAGGGTCTCACTCTGGAACAGGTCGACAGAATGCTGGAAGAGACTAGCCCCCGGACCAGCGCCAAGTGGGTTCCTCACGAGACCTTTGCGCATGAGATGGGTATGGTAGAATTCGGACCTAGCGTCGAGGAACCAAAGTCTACTGTCTTTATGGAGCATGCCGACGAAACTCCTGTGGAGCCTCACCCTGGTGTTCGTCCTCTCGGCCATCGCGCCACTGGGGTTTAGATCCTGAGCGATCAATTGGTTTCGCATCGGCCTGACACTCACGCCAGCCTCGTCGAAACCTAGGATACTTTGCAACAGCACGACAATCTGAAGGATCTGAGGCATTTAATATCTGGACTGGGAACAAAATGTTGAAAGGACAAACAAGGCGAATGGCGGGCGGTAATATCGCTACCGAGTATGGAGTACATCAGCATAGGTTCGCCCTGAGGGCTGTTCTATCCCATAGTTCATGATCAGCTAGTTTAATGAAGGTTTTAACAAAACTTTTTGATTCGCAAGACGAAATGTAGAAGTAGATCATTTGGTATTGAACAATATTTTTGGGTAAACATATACACACCAGCTTGGGGCGTACACGGGTTGCAACGTTGCAACGAAGGACCAGGAGACAAGACATATAAACGCCAGACCCATGCACTACCATAAGCGCCGAAACCGATACAAGCGATACTACAAAGACAGAGCAGTTCATTCTCCATCGGAGACGTCCTTGGACTTGCTCTTCTTTTTCTTCTTCTCTTTCCGCTCGGCAGCGTCGGCATCGACATCTGCCTCGGCCTCGCGTTTCCGCTTGCTCTTCTCCTTCTTTTCCTTCTTCTCCTTCTTCTTCTTCTTGTCCTCCAAATCGGCAGGTGTGTCCTCCTCGGGCGCAACAAAGTCCTTCTCGCGCTCGCGCATCTTCTCCTCCCGCTTCTGTCGCTGTCTCTCGACCACCTCCTCCTTGTGCACGCGATCCTTGGCCTCCTTGGACAGGAAGTACTCTCCAGACTCGATCTGCAAATCGACCTTGCTCTTCTCCGGCGCCGGAGGGAAGGGAGTGTACACCTTCTTCTCCTTGTCGGTAACCTTGAAGGGCACGTGACGCTTGGAAAGCGTGCGCTTCTTGAAGTTCGGCAGGAATCGGTCCCATGACTCTTCCGCCAGTGTCGGGTCCTTCGCCAGCTCGCGCTTGATCATCAACTCCTTGATATGGTAGATCGGGTGGATGTTCGCCATGCAGTCGTCGATGATTCGGCGGATCTCCTTCAATCCCTTGAACGGTCCCATCACCGCCACCGTGTTACCCTGCACCATGATGTATGTGCTGGTGAGAAGCTCGAGAGCCTTAAGGGTGGTACCGTTGGGACCGAGGATACGCTGACGGCGCTTGACGAAGCGCTCTTTGTTGCGGACCTGGTTGCGGATCTTGATGATGTCGCAGGCCATGTCGTCTTCGAGGATCTTCATCGCTTGGGTGACGGGAACACTTCGCGACAGCAGCTTGATTAGATCGCGCGCCTTCATAATCGCCGCCGGGTCGTATGTCTTTCGAGTCGTTTTCACGGTCATGCTACCCTCGACCAAATCCAATGTGCAGGCGATTCCGAGCTTCTCAAGGGCGCGCGTCACACCGGGCCATGCCTCCTTCAGGTACTGTTCACGGTATTTGGGGAAGAGTGTCATGAATGACGACTCCTCGGCGAAACTGCCGGCGGCATTGTGTTCGGGCTTGAATTCTTCGATCTGCAGGTTGTTAATATGCGGAAAAAAGACAGCGAGATCAAAGGTCTCTGACCTTCCACTTGTCGATATCATCAGTGTCCCATGACTTTTCCTTGTTGTGTGTTGACGGCATTTTGCTGGTTGAAGAAAAAGAAAGGCCGGAGCTCAGAGGAAAATCCGCGCCAACTTTTTTTCTCCCCGCTTTCCCCCTTTGGGTAGTCTTGATGCCTCGATAGTCAGGCCACAACTCCCCTTCAGTTGGCGTTTCTCTTATCGTTCATTTGTTCACTTGTTGTCTGTTTGTACACAATAGCCTGGAGCTATGCAGGGTTAGCTACCCCTTCTTGCCGGAATATTTCCAAGTGTGAATGCCTTTGGAAAAAAAATATATCCTTGCGGCTCAAATATAACCTGTCATAGCGGCAGGGATTCATGAGCCCCTTAGCTTGTATATTCCCAGCTCTCTACTAGAATAGGGCTATCGTATCTGCTGGTCCCACTTGTTCTGAGACGCTGAAAGGAGTTGATGAGGCGCCATTGCTTAGAAATCATATCAATCCCAACATTGGAACCTTGGAAAGTTGGCGTTGATTTCGTCGTCTTCGTATTGGCCTGAGGAACGCGGCTGGCAGCTGTCATAGTCGGGTACATGCCCAGGTCAACCGTTTTGCCGTGTCTCTTCGGAAAATCACTTCCCTCTCTACCCTCCGGGCCAAGACTCGGTGATTTTTGGGTCCCATGACGGTCCGTTCCAAAGGGGTAAGGTCGGATCGGGCTCTCGGGCATCGATACGATCTCCAACCGTTGGACGCCCCCTGCTCACAAGCGTTTTCCAAATCGGTCCCTGGCCGCCAGCATCACAGGTCTAACGTCTCACGTCTCACGGCCCAATGCGACCCTCCCCGGTTGACCATCCTTCCAGCCCACATTCGCGTCTGTTGTGACGATCCGGACCTCAAGAAGAGGTTAAACAAAAGCCATACTTGGGTGCATGTGGGCAAGATAAGCTGCAGTGGAGCGGGTCGAATATCACACCGGCTACGAGGGCTCTCGCTCGTCAAGTCAGCTGGCTTCGTGCGACGACGCACGACCCTCGAGTAAGCCACACCGGAGACTTCCGCTGGCCCACTGGACCGCTGGAAACAGGCGGTTGAACACAGCACAATATGGCAACAAAAATAGCGGAAATGAAGCGGCACGATCAGGGAAACTCATTCGACTAACCATCTGTCCGCTAACTCGATATGTCTATGCAAATGCCGCGCAAAGAGCAGGGAAAACACTATTTAGTATGCAGAAATCTGAGGATCGGTTCTGTTCGTCGTCGATTCTCGATCGTCGAGCGAGGTTCGAGGCTGCTCTCACCTTTCGTCGTTATCGGTTCCTTCGTGTCGATGCGTCACGGTTTCCGGCCGATGCAAACGTACCTATTCGGTTAGACCATTTCGATTGGATCTGGACCCAGGTACTTACAGTGGGAAGTATGCCTTCAATGTTGGGTCTGCAGCCTCTCGTTGTGCTTGGGCTACCAACGAGGTGAACACTTCGGGTGGCATGTGCAGCCGCTGGGTCAAAGGGTACAGTGCTAGTGACTGAAGAAGTTGCTGGGCGTTTTCGTGATTGGATTCACCAATGCCCTTCATCCTTAGATCTGAGATGAGTGAGTTAGTCACAGTGATCTCCCAGAGATCTTTGAAAAACCAACCAGTCGACCACGCAGAGAGAGGAAGAGGAATCATCTTCGTGTCCACCTCGACAAAGCCGGCGTCCGCCATGAGGGTTCTCAATTTCGACCCAATTCGAAGATCTTTCTTGTCCTCCAGGGCGCTGAGATATTTGGTGCTCCATTTTCTCAAAGCATGCTCATCAGTGATTGAACCATTGTCAGACTGCACATTGAAGTATATTTCAACCATCTGAGCCCAGCCTCCTGGTTTCAAGACCCTTGAAAACGTCTGGTGTTAGTCTTGGGTCTCATCTGAAAGCCCTTTTGCAGGGGCGAGGGCATCCTCAATTCGATTGGCAGGGGTCGCACCTGACTACGTCGCGGAGATAGGATGGCCATCGGGATCGGTTCAGGCCGGTCGCAAGGAGTCTGGAATGGACAAAATCGAAGTGGTTGGTGGGAAAGGTAAAGCGGCGATTCAGGTCATCGACCTGTTCCGTGACAAATTAGCGATCGTTCAGGAAGCCCTGGAGCCGAGCCAGACCGTCTTTTTACGAGTAGACGGCACAGATCTTGCGGACACACGACTAGCCCTGAAGCAGCGGAAGGGTTTTCTCTTGGCCCAAATCACTTGGATGTGTGTGACAAAGTGTGAAACTCACTGACTTACCTGAAGCCATAAGTTATTAGGCACATCCTCTGGGTTCATGTGCGGGGCAATGTCCACGCCGATGACCTATGGCGCGCTGGGCGTTAGGTCGTGGATGAACATCATTCAGGAACATCTCACCTCGCAGCCAGGATACTCCTCGGCCACGTCGACGGCCCAGGAAGCCGATCCATGACCACAGTCGAGCACTCTGCGCAGTTCACGAATTGGGGGGAAGATCAAGCGGTTGTCGAAAATCCTCTGGAACACCTGCTGCTGGTCCTCGAGTCGTTGGGCTTCTTCCTGCCCTGACAGTTAGAAAACGAAGGCCTGAAACTCCACTATTCTTACCTCATCGACGGGCTCAAAGTACGTCCGATGTTCCAGGGAATATTTCTGATATTCACGACCCTGGACAGTGACAGTATCGAGGTACTGCCGGTCTAGTTCTGTCGTCTGTGCATCTGGGTTCCTGGAGACCAATACCAAGGTCAGTTACGTGTTGCACTCTCACACACTGGCAGAAACAAAACATCGACGGAGGGATTGGCGTACGCCATGGTCACTGGTGCAGCGCTGTCGTGGTACGAAAAAGGAGATCTCAGGTGGCACACTTTGATTTGTTTCGTCAGGGTGGGGGGTGGTTGAATTATCCGTGTCTAAAAGCCTGCATCGAGTCACCGTATCTGAGCGAAAAGGGTGAAAATTCGGTGTTTGGCAATTTTCATGGAAGCGATCGGGTGCAGCCTGAAGACGTCGGTCCTAGACAGGATGGCGGCTTGCGCGAGGATCCGTGGAGAGCTGGAGGGGTCTCTAATCATACAAGGTACGTACTAAAATGTACAGGGGGGAAGGAAAAGCCACATGAACCAATTCAAAGGCTTCGAAGATCCTCGGGGTGCAGACGATGTGCGCAGATACGGGGCTTAACGGTCAATTAATTAGCGATGGGGCCGTGGGTAATCAATTAGGATGCGAGTCGTTCGCGTGGGACCCCCAAACGCTCCCAGCCCATGGACGTGTGGTCTGCAGCAACTCGCTGTTCCGACAGTCTGGTACATCAATAGATGTCTGAAGAAAAAGAAAAGGGAGAAAAAGGGCGGGTCGGCCAAGCCGAATGCACGAATGACACGATTGACACCTACAAGGACCTAAACCATCGACACAACCCCGTCTGGCCGTTTAAGGCCGAGCTAGTTGGCCTTGGAAGCAGCAGTGCCTTCAGCTAATGCACTGTCCGCCGTCTCGCATCGTACCTACTTGATCTCGAGGGTCCAAGAGCGCCCGACGGGGTGGATAGAGTCCACGAATTCGCCCCTGCTGAGAGATCCTTGCCAAACACATCCCGAGGCTGATCACGACGTGTTCTCGAAGCCTCCCGGAAACTCAATGCCTGTGCCGGCTCCACGGAGCACGAACATGCTCACCTGGGCAGCGAGTGATGATGTACCAGTACTAGTACGAAGTGCTGTATGAGTATAGTGCACAGCCTGTACGAGTACGCTGTGAATGAAAACTGAACGGTGAAAATGTCGATATTGGCATGAGGCTGAACAGACCTCTGAATTTCCAGTGACACGCGCAGCCGGAGAAAAAAAAAAAAGAAAAAAAAAAATTCATACCCACCATGGGACCCATATCGAGACAAGAGCCGGATTCATACACCCTTGCGTACACCCTCGGTTCTACGTTGCGACTTTCCAGAGCAGACGTCAAGGGATCCATACACCCGCTGTCAAGCCGATGAAACGAGGAGACTGAGAACCCCCTGGCGCTCAGCACGGGGACAAAATATCCCCGGAATGAGGGCGCATTCAGTACGGATCCCGTACTCCATACACAGCGTCGTACATTGCATGCCAAGTTCCCAGTCTCACCAGCGAGGCAGAGTGGGGGTCTACGGGGATCAGCATCCTCCTCGTTGGGGCATCCAGTCCCTCGGGATGGTGGGTTTCATTTTATTTTTGCCCCTCTTCTTTCGTTCTCACCGCTTGTCTCGGTTTTTCTTTCCCTGGGGATTTGTTTGACATGAGTTTTGTCCTCGCCACCACCATCCCGAGATGGCCATTGCTCGTCATGACCCTCTGGAAGACTCTTCACAGTGCGCGGAAAAGGTTTCCATAGTTTGCATCCTGCTGTGGGTTTTCACCAGTCCGGGGATCCACTGTGCATCCACCACAACATTTGGAATTGATGTGATGATCCTGGATTCTCATTATTCAGTACCGTACAGTACAGACACAGCCTCCCTACATACAGTACGGAGTAGCATAGTAGACTCGTAGACTTGTAGACTGTACAATACAACCACAGTGTCGGGATCTGGACAGGGGCTTACCCGTCCGGGGCTCCGCTCCCCAACCCAGCACCATGGTTCGACTGTCGGGTATCCAGTGGACACGCTACTGCTACCACACTAGGCAAATCGCACACTTTCTAAGGAGTAGCCATTCTCTCGGGTCTGCATAGACCGGTTGCCTGGTCGATACGTCGATTCATAGTCTCATTACCATTATTCCAAGGTTGGACGCATCCCAAGACAGTACTAGTACGGAGTACAGATGGTCGATTTACCTAACAGTTTACATACTACCAGAAGACATCCTTGCCGAGGGTCAGTGCAGACCGACGAAATCCATGCATAGGACCAGGCTCGAACTCCCGTGAAAGCACCAAAACTAAATACAAGAGTGGGGTATATAAATTGCAGACAAAGATAGACGACAGACAGGCTTGGCGTCAGCATCCCATCTCCCACGGGCATGCCTCCGTGCAGCTTCAAGGCTGCAGCGTCACCGTGAAAAGCCGCTTCACCGGACATCTTCCCGGCCAGTCATGAACTTGACACTGGCCGACAAAATCTGCATGACGGTTTCGATCTCAGCCTCTGTTCGCGGTGCATAGATCAGTAAGTACTCGGCAGGAATGTCAGGCCGGGTACCCAGTGAGAGAAAAGTCATGGCAGATGACCCCGAGAAAGCATGACGCTGGCCCCATCCCGCCTCGATGATCTTGATACCTGTGTTCGCATTAGCGTTGTCGCCAGCATGGATACCAATATAGAAACATTACTTACAATCAGCCGGCGCAAGCACCATATGCAGGGAGTGATCATTCCCAAAATGAACATGAGCAATCTCGCCCTGCATAGTCCGCGCAAGACCCGAAGCAGGAAGATGATCCGCCAGGAAGATCCCATCGGCATGGCGTTCCAGATTCGACCGAGCCAACTTAACAAGATGATGATTCCGACGAGCAAAGGATTCAAAGACACCACCCAATTTCTACCGATCTATTAGTCGAACCTCAACAAAAGACTGAAAACATACCTCCATCACCGCCTCATCGGGAACCTGCGTCAACTGCCTCTGCGGCACAACATGCGGCCCGACAACCGGTCTCGTCCCACGCTCCTCCGATAACACAAGGAACCCATCATCCCCTTTCCCATGACCCTCTGCCGCTGCAATGCGGCGCACATACTCGTCCGTGCTAAGCATCTCCCGCCCAAAGGGCTGGAAGAGCACGCGCACCAAAACCCATCCCAGCGCGTTATTCGGCACACCGCCCGGTCCGTACGATTTGAAGATCCGGTAGTCGCGGTATGCGGGGATAGCGAGGGCAGAGGCAGCAACGGCGAGTGCGACGAGTGCGAAGCGCTCAGTCGGGATGCGCGAGGCGAAGGCAGTTGCCATTTCGTGAGATGGGAGACAGTGCGATTTACGATTTACGGGCGTGGTTTAGAATATATGGAATATGGAATTGCTTGGGGTGAGGCGGAATGATCGGGTCGGATTCGGCTGACGCGAGGGGCGCGATTGGCTGTTCGCGATCATACGAGCGACACTATACGGCTTTGGGGGTGGATGATTCGCGATACTCGTATTATCATTATGTCTAGCGCTGGGTTTAGCACTGGGTCTAGCACTGGGTTTCTCTGCTACGGGGTCTTCGGGTTGACTCGGGCGCGGGAGCGCGACATGACTCGTCAGGGCTGGGCTGGCCCCAGGGCCCCTTGGGGTTGCGGGTGTAGTCCGGAATCCGCGACTTGGGACCGCTGCGAGGTTGGAGTATGTCGGAGGGGAGGTTATGCTAGTACTGGGTCGGGCGGCATTATTGGTGCCGTCTGTTGCGATAGAAAGGTTTCATGGGAAACAGAGCAAGACGCTTCGCGTGCTCAGTCTTCCTTGCTTTCCTCTCTGCTGATAGCGGTCAAGGAATGCGCCAGCTTCAGGAGAACCACGCTCTCTGTAGCGGCAAAGTAATTCAGGCTGTAGGGCTCGGGTCAGCATGTTGGCTTGGAGTCATGAGAGGAATCATGTTCTTACCTGTCCATCAAGATGCGGAGATGGCGCGAGAAATGATCTTCGTATCGCTTGAGAGTATCTTCCAGCTTTCCGATTCGGCTGGGGTCATATCCACGGGCGTCAGCACCGGGAACTTTGCCCGTGGCCAAATCAGGGTCGGCTGATGCTAGTGCCCTTGATAGTGATGCGGCGGTCCAAGAGGCAAACATAGTGCAACAAGTGACTAGCTTAGAGTGGATCTGGGGAGTGGGTTAGCAAGTCATCGCCAGAGATCATTTATCCAACTTACTTTCAATAGCTTCGCTTGTGTAAGCATGCACTCCTTGAGACATGTATCTAAGAAATCCACATGATCCTGCATCAGCTCATCAACCGTCCGGTTGACTGGCTTCATATCACTTTCCTCCACCGCGGACGCATCTGCATCCACACTGTTTACGCGATCCATCAGACCCACCCAATTAGGCTCGATCACCTCCGCTGTGCAGAAGTACAAAAGCTGTTGGACGAAAACCAACATTTTCGCGCGCAGGTTCCATGCGCGGCGTTTCCAGATCTCCAATCGACGATCAGAGGACTTGTGTCGCCAGCTAGTCGTCTTGTTCTGATCCGCCCAGGACGTGACCAGCAACGTCTCTAGATGGCGCAGCGAAAGGAGATGCCGGAAGATCAATTGATATCGCAGCACAGTCTTTCGGCTGATGACAAGTGAAAGAGGGAAGGGAACCTGGTAATCGAGCTCGAGTGCATCGAATCCCACAATATCCTTGTCCTCATCACCGGATGCATGTTGCTTCTCTGCTTCTGGGCCGTCTTGATTGACACCCGACACATTGACGACTTGCATCAACCACTTTGTGAGACCGATCTTGTTCATCTTGACCTTCACGTCCTCCTTGAATGGATCTAGTGCTGCGACACTGCCAGGCTGCCGAAGCACAATGTCTAGTAATGATTGGAGCTTGCCCTCGTTGACGCTGCGCGCCGGCTTTCGTAACTCCGATGCACTCAGCTCGAGGAAATATGAGAAGAAATCGGAACGATCCAGAAAGAAGTAGTGCTTCAAGGAGCGGAAGCGGGTCGTGAGGGAATTTTTGGTGACAAGAAGGTTCAATAAGGACGCATTGGCGTATGTGTAGGCGGAATTGACGTTGTCCAAGAAGCGAGGATCGTCGAGTGTCTGCGGCACATCCATGACTTCTTTGCTAACATCCACACCACCACATTCACGAACAACATTCAAGTATTTTCCTGCCAAGAGAACCTTGTCTTGCATACTTTTCAGCTGGGGTGGGACTTCATTTTCGCGAATGGTATACCGCTTCTCCCAGTATTCATCGGTGTAGTCTTCCTCGAGCTTCTCGCGTCTGATCCATTTTTGTTCCTTCACCAGAAACTCGGCATGAGGGTCTCTGATACCTCCGTGGTGCAGCCACTCGTTCAACATGGTCATATACGGTCGACTGGCATCCCGTAGCAGGGTCTGAAGCAGGGTCTTTGTCGTTGGATCTCCCGAGAATGAAGCCAGGCGCCCTGTTAACAGCCCCAGAATGTTCCCTCCTTTGCACATCTTTTTCCTGGTCATGGACCCAGGGACCAGATCTCCTCCTTCTTTCAGCTGCTCGAGAATATTGTCAACGTCTTCGTCAAAGTCATCAATAGACTCTTCGATTTCTTCATCCAAGAGGCCATTCTTGAGCAATAGCTCCTGGCCCATTGAGTACAATTGAGCCAAACATTGGCTGGTTGGCATGGTATGTAGGTGGAGAAGATGCAAGGTGAATGTCGGATTGTTCAACAGTTGGCCTTCGAGCTGAGCAATGAGGATGAGGTAGTCTTTGAGAAGCTTTCGAATGGATGCGCACAGCGAGTGGCTGACGGCGCCACACTCGGCGCGACTCTGGATTTCCACAAAAGCTTCCATAGCACTATAGTGTGTCGCCATCTTCAACATGGATTGTGTGAGGTCGCGCAGGGTTGGATCTAGCCCCGGCGCGATTTGGAATGCCGGTCCCGCGAGGCGGTCCTTCTCGACCGATGGATCATAGTTGGCATAATGAACATATTGGCCTTCAAATCCCATGAACACAAATAACAAATCCTCCAGGATGGCCGCTTCCTGTGCGTCGGATGACAATTCTCGTAGTGCTCGCGGATGAAGGGATTGTGGAGCTGCCGAGGCTAGAGGAGGAACAGAGACTCGACATGCGAGGGGGGCTGTCGAATGGGGTATCAATGATGCTTGGGGATTCCAGGGTACTGCGAAGCCAGAGAAATTGTCAGATTCGAGACCAGGTATAGCAAACGGCAAGCTACGCAGGGATCACTCACACGCTGTCGGGGTCTTTTCTCCATCTCGCGCGCTCGGATTGGCGCCATCTGTCTGGATAGGTTTTCGAGGTCGATTCTTCTCCCAATCGCCTCGGTTTGGCGCGCTGATAGAGTCCTTGGTCTGGTTCCTTCGCACTGATCTCTCTCGTGTTGTGATGCCTGGCCGCTCTGAGCGCTTTTCCGACATGCTCTTCTGATCCCGGGAAACTCGATGGGGGTGACTTGAGGAGCTGTTGCGCAGTGGATTCTTGTTCTCGATTTGCATTGGCGACAGTCCGCGGGATTCGGCATCGACGCGATTGGAGACGGCGCGGGGTCGTGGAGCGCTCATATACGCGGCGCGGTCATTGACAGACATAATCCCGCGAGGGCAGCGAGACGATCATGTAGCATAGGAAGTACACGTAAAAACCGGTCGAATTGCACACCAAAAGCCAGGGATTGTTATGGGGAGAAGATGCAAGTCTCCAAACAACTCCACCTTGGCTTGGGCAGCTGGATGCCTCAGGCCACAAACCCAGGCACTCACCTCTTGCGTAGAGCTTCCTTTCCCGAGCTTCACCTCTGCTCTACTCTTTCATTCCCATACCCTCCATCGTCGTTTGATATTCTCTGGCTTATTTTCTCTCAACCCTTTTACCTCGATCAGATAAATCATGTTCATCGCACGCTCAGAATATGGTAAGCTTCGTCATCTCCCCTCACCGCGGGATCAACTAACAGCGCTGGCCAGACCGTGGTATCAAGTATGCTTCCCAAGCTCCAGATGTACTCTCGAAGGAACTCCCAGTCTGACAATGATTCCTCCTCAGCACCTTCTCCCCTGAAGGTCGTTTGTTCCAGGTCGAATACTCTCTCGAAGCTATCAAGCTAGGCTCCACGGCGATCGGTGTAGGTCACACCACACAATCCGTATCGATGTCGCATTCGCCCTAGGGATATCTATCCAGCAGCTCTCCGAGAATGCGTGATAACGGCAGATCCAGCGGGGGACAATGCGGTTCCGGGGACATTCGGCTGACATCCATCTAGGTCGCAACCTCCGAGGGTGTCATTCTTGGTGTTGAGAAGCGTGTCACATCCACTCTGCTCGAAGCGTCATCCGTTGAGAAGATTGTCGAAATTGACCAGCACATCGGCTGTGCCATGTCCGGTCTCCAGGCCGATGCCCGAAACCTGGTTGAACACGCCCGTGTCGAGTGCCAGAACCACGCCTTCCACTACGCCGAGCCCCTGCGGGTCGAGAGCACCACGCAAGCAATCTGTGATTTGGCTCTGCGATTCGGCGAGAGCGGCGACGATGAGGAGAGTGTGATGAGCAGACCGTTCGGCGTTGCGCTGTTAATCGCCGGTTATGACGAGGATGGTCCTCAACTGTAAGAGCTGCGGTCCTGGTTGATTCTATTGCAATGCTAATATTTGTCTTCTTCTTAGATACCACGCTGAACCCTCTGGCACATTCTACCGGTATGATGCTAAGGCGATCGGCTCAGGAAGCGAGGGCGCGCAGGCGGAGCTGCAGAATGAATACCATCGGTCTTTGACTCTAGCAGAGGCCGAGACATTGGTCCTCAAGACCCTCAAGCAGGTCATGGAGGAGAAGCTTGATTCCAAGAACGTCCAGCTGGCCAGCGTGACCAAGGAGAGGGGCTTCCGTATCTACAATGACGAGGAGATGGGCAACGCTGTCGCACAGCTGGGCGGCAACCAATAAGCGCTAGAAGTGTGAGCAATATGTTTTGGATAAGCTCCCCAGTCTTGAGTTAAGGCCGGTGTTTATGTTTTGGAGCAGTAGAAAAATAATGACGATGCCCGTCCAACGCCTACATGCTTTCTTACAGACACATATATGTTTCGATATAAGATTTCATGTAACAAATTGGGAATTTTGAGGGCATAAACATATATGCGGGTAATCGTGGCCATGCACAACGGCCAATTCCAAGGTTGGAACCATTTAGCGGATCTTATAGACACATGGCTTGAGGACCTGAGCCTCCTGTTCAGCCGACATGCCAGCCTCTGACGCAGGCTGGCGGTCAACAAAGCGTTTCTTGCTGCCAGGAGCGGGCGCACTGAGGGCTGAGGCATGTTTTCCCTTAGTGGGGGGACCTCCCTGCTTAACAAACTCCATCTTCACGAACATCTTATTGGACTTGTCCACGGTTTCCTGGCGAAGCATGAATCCGCGAGACCGGAAGACCTCCACGAATGCTGAGATATCAGTCTCATCGGTCTTATCCGAGGGCCGAGAATCTTCAGCGAAGATATCTCCTTCTTCCGCATCAGAATCCTCGTCCTTGCCGCCCTTCTTCTTGGGCTTCTTCTTGTCAGCCTTGCTACCAGGCCTCTGAGCACCGATCTGAGACTTCTTGCGGGAGACCTTGCCAAATCGACTCTTGACCTCACTGACCCAGCACTCGCCCTTGCCATCGCCACGCAGAACACGCCAAGCCTCCTCAACGAAGGAAACCCAGTTGGTTCCCATCAAACTCAAACAGAAGATGGCAACGTCCACTGAGCCATCCTCCAGAGGGAGATTCGAGATGTCAGCTTTCGTGATCAGCGCATCGGGTGCTTGCAGGTCGTAGCTGTTGAGCTTGATGTTGAGCTTCTTGGCAGACGGGGTCAGCGAGCGCGCCAGCTGGCCGTCTCCACAGCCCAGATCGGCGAATGTGCAGAGTCCATTGGGACGGCGGGGGAGCGGGTAGCCCTTGGCGGGGTTGTTGGGCTTTCCACGCTTGGGAAGGGGAATGGCACCGCGGGTTCGGATGGTCTTGATATAGGCATCGACTGGGTTGGATGGCCAGGACTCCTTCACCTGACGTGCGAATCCGGCGTGGTATTCGTCGAAAAGCTCGGGGTTGGCATTGAACAGTTCCACGGCCTTCTCGGAGGGGGTGGTGTAGAGGGTCTCGTTGAGGTGACGGAACCGGGAAGACACAAGCTTCTGTCGCATCGCCTGCTGAAGGGGCGTCAGGTTTGCGGTAGGTGGCAGCGCAGGCGCAGCGGGGGCCGGGGCAGCTTCTTTCGGGGCCGAGGCGTTGTCTTTCCCGGCTGGTTCCTCTGCATTGGCCTTGTCCTTGTTCTTCTTGTTCTTCTTCTGTTTCTTCTTGGGTGTCTTGTCCTCGGCTTCCTCGACCTCGGCCTCCGCAGCGGGGGCCTCAGTTGCTGGCTCCTGGGTGGTCTGTTCGGGCTGCTTCTCTTGCTTGCCCTTCTTTTCCTTCTTCTGCTTCTTTTCTGTCTTCACGGTGGCGTCTGGACCAGCCTTCTCGCCCTTGGGAGCTCTGGTGTTGCCCTCAATATGCTTGCGATACATCTCATCCACGTTACCGGCGGTGACATTGGCACGCTTGCGCTTGTTGCTCTTCGCATCGGGAGTCGAAGCATCCTTGGCTTGGGGCTCATTGGGCTGAGCATTCTGAGTCTGCGACTTCAGAGCCGAGGTCTCAAGCGACCATCCTGGAACCGCGAACATGATGAAATGTGGGAGAGTCCTTGGAGGATGAGATACGTTGTGTCGGCCAAAAAAGAAAAAAGCTCAAAATTTCGTTATCGGTAACTGTGCTTATCGTAACCAGTAATTTACAGGTACTTCTGCCTGAGGAATAAACATCGTCTGCCCTGCCCCAGAGGCTGTTTCACTTCCAACTGTTTCAGGTGTTGTTTTTAAGACTCTGACAGAGAGCAAGAAGACTCTGTTCATCACACAAAGCTCAGACAAATAAGAATGTGTGATTGAGGTTGTACATTGTCACGACAGGCAAAAGGGCCTCGTCAGCCGAATCCAGGGTTGCAGTCGCAAAAAGACTCTCAACTGGGAAAGACCTGCAGAGACGCAGACCTGCAGACCTGCAGCGATGCAGCGATGCGGCGATGGCAAACGCAGTGAACGTCCAACCATAAAACCGGGTCTAGATCTCGGGTGATCTTCCTCGGCCGCTTTACCCCCCAGAGCCCTCCCGCCTTTCTCCTCTTTATGCTTCTGCTAGCATGTTATCGGTCTCTTTCCTCCCTTGACATTTTGAAAAATGGAGACTCAAGATACTGGGGGCGATTCCGCCGTCCGTCGACACCCGAAGAAACGAACCAAGACCGGCTGTCTAAGTATGTGGTATCCCCATTCCCGTAACACCCGTTGACCAAGATCAGCATGTCGCAAGCGCCGGATTAAATGTGGCGAGGAAAAGCCCATTTGTACCAATTGTGTCAAATCTAAGCGCAGCTGTGAGGGCTACGCACAGCGCGTGGTGTTCAAGAATCCCATCGGCATCTTCGGGGCTTTTCATAACCCCCACAATCATGATCCGCAGATGCAGCAGCAATACATGGGGCCACCACTGTACAGCGATTATGGATCCCAGCTTGCACCCCAGCAGGCGGCCGCTGCGGCGCAGCATCCAATGCTGGCACCAAGGCCTGTTGACCCGGCCACTCTGGGATATCGCTCCATGCCAGCGCAACCAATCCCGACGGCTCAAATGCAACAGAATAATAACAACCAATTCCATTATCCTGCTCCGCCTTCCATTACACAGCAGCCGCAGGCGGATGTATGGCCTACTCAGCATACAGGGCAACCACAGAATACGCCCGCCTGGCCACCGGTGCCCATGAGCGATTACTCACAAACACAACCGCCAATTTACCCGAGTCAGACTACCTTGGAACACTCGCAAAGGAGCAGTCATAGTCCATCAATCACCAATCCTATAGGTCAAACTCCCGAAGAACATGCCCCCAATGTCTCCCCACTGCCGAACCTAAACGTCGGATTTGGAGCCTCTAGTCGGGACAATGACTTCATCCCCCAAGTATGCAACTGCCATGGCTCCATTGTGCTTCCGGACCAAGAGACTAAACTCAGTTCGCAGGTGACTCAACCCTTACCGACGATATATCATTATCAAACACAGCCTGGACAGCTACCCCAGCCGCCTAGACCTCATGAACAGTTTATCCCCCATCAGCCATCTCAGGTGGTATACATGGAGGATGAAAGCGAAGACTATTATGATGTAGACTCGGACGACGAAGCAGGGGATCAGTCTCAAGTCGAGGGATTCAACCAGCTGAGCCTCATCATGGCTTCCGCCAACTACGATGAACGAAAACTCCGTTCCTTTACGACGTACCTAAACGAACCGAATGTCCTTGCCTCGTACCGTCCAACACTGGGCTCCTCTCCCCTAAACAACCCAAAGACAGCCCGCATTTTCGCCCATTTTATCCACTCAACTGGTCCTTCTTTGTCAATCTTCGAACGGCATCCTACTGATTCATCAATTGTTCTGGGGGCTACGGTACCCTCTGCGCAGCAAGGATTGTGGATTTACACCCTCGCTCTCAAGGCGCTGGAACATCCTGCCTTACTCCAGGCAATCCTTGCTGTCAGCAGTTTACACATTGCATATCTACAACATGTCCCTTCGACCGTGTCTCTAAAACACTACCACTATGCACTGAAACGGGTCGGTTCCGCAGTCGGACTGCCTCTTCGGCGTAAGCAGGTCGGTACACTCGCTGCCACTCTGTTGCTGGGGTACTATGAGGTGGTATCCGCCGATCATTCCAAGTGGAACAATCATGTAGCTGGATCTGCTCATCTGATCCGTGAAATTGATTTTGCTGGTATCACTCGGGATCTGCGAGCTCATCGGCGGAGGATCAACAGTCAGCGACAGGCAGAATGGTCAGACTCGTGGTGGGGGATGCCCGGTGATGTTTCTGAGGATGATCCGTTCTCTGAGAAAGAAACCAACGTGAATGAGGATCTCATCGGCACTCTCATGGGCCGTGTAGTCAACTATGACTACTTTGGAGGGATCGAGGATGGAAATAGGCCTCCTTCCAAGAAGCACTTTACTCGAAAGGATATTGAGACCTTCCGAATCCAGTGCGATCTTTACTGGTGGTACTCGAAGCAAGATGTGTTCCAGAGCTTCATTGGGGGAAACAGATTGCTGTAGGTCTAAATCTGCTGCTGGGTAATACAACCCCATCTGGTTATCTGCTAATGTTCGTGTTTAGGACGCCTTACTCTCAATGGGGCCAGTGCCCACCTCGAGCGGGCATTGGTCGGTTAGATGCCATCTACGGCTCTGCAGACCATCTGTGGCTCTTGCTTGCTCGAGTGACAGACTTTGCCTTCCGTGACCGTAAACGCAAACTGAAAGCTACGGGAGGTGGGAAAGGCTGGAGACCCGGCCCTGATATGTTCAAATTCATGGGTCGATTTGCTGGCGGCCCACCTGGCCAGAGATCCGGACCACCCGGTGGTCCAGGTCCAGGCCCCGGGAGACCCCCGGGGGGTGCCCCTGCCCCTCATGCATCCGGCCCCCCTGGCAAACCCCCAGGAGCTCCCCCGCCAACCTCGCATCCACCAAACGGACCAGCGTCAGCTGACAGTCCTCCGATGTATGGGATGGTCCCACCGCAACCTCCACCTCGTCTTCCTACCGGGTTCCAAAATAGACCTCGTGGGTCGACACCCGACGAGGATGAACAAATGGAAGATGTAAGTTTCAAGGAGGCAGAGCAGGAATGGGAAGATATCCTGGTTGCAGCAGAGACATTTTCACATGCGCTTGGTCGTGACTTCCAGCCTTTGCCGGTCGACGTGGCCCCTCAAATCTCCACGCCATTTGGTCCGGCCCTTCAGTACCGCACTCACACCATTGCTGTGATCTGGGGCTACTATTATGCTCTGCGGATTCTGCTCAATCGGATTCACCCCTCTCTGCCTCCAGCCATCATGATGGCAGCCGGGGTGGCCGCCCCCACCACGGCGGAATACGCCCAAACGGTCGGGAAGATCATGTCGGGCGTCTACTATCCACAACGGTACAATCTCGAGGCCGGGAGCCTCAGCCCGAACCTGGGATCGGCCCTGACGGAAATGACAGTGCCGGTCTTTTTCGCGGCCGTCCAATATACTGATTCAACGCAGCGGGGTTGGACCATTTCCAAACTGCGGGATATTTCCCGATTGACAGGGTTCAAGAGTGCAGAGGCTATTGCAGGTGGATGCGAAAAGGCATGGATTGGCGCTGCCAGTCAAGGCCGGGGCCCACCCTATCAACGGTCGTTTGAGACCGAGCGAGAGCGAGAACTTGAAATTGCACGCCAGGTAAGCATGTCCATATCAGACCTTCCCGGGCTATAGTATACTAATGCGCCACAGAGTGAGGCTGTGCTGGAGGAGGTGGATGATCGGCGATTTGTGACTGTCAAGCCCGATCGGGCGCATTGGGCTATGGGTATTTTGGAAGACATTGCCAATTTGGAGGTTTAGGATTGGATGGAGTTGCTTTGCCTTTGCCTAGTACCTACATTAGGAGTCCATGACATACAGTAGTGCCCGACCTACAGCCGAAGTGTGGCGAGTGACTATACTTGACATCTGAGGGGTCTGATCTGATTATTGGCTTCTGCCTGACGCTTTTGCCTCCTCTTTTCTTACTCTTTCTTTTCGTAAGGCTGACTTTGAATTTTCCCTTTCCACTTTGGAACTTTGGAGGCTTGTGCTTTGAGGTGCTTTGAGGTTGTCTCTTCTAGTTGACCTCGGGAGTCTCCCATAGTCGAATCCACTGTTCCCTGGGTCCACACCGTCAGCCGCAGGTCATCCCACGGTTCAGGTCATCTCTTGTTTTCACCCGTGACTACCTGAGGTATGTCTCGCTACGACGACTATCGTTCTTCAACAGGGACCCTGGACTCCCGCGATCGGTACGATCGTTATGCACGGGGTCCCCCAGTGGCCGAACGACCCCGCCATGCCGAAGAACGCTTCGAAGACCGCTTTGAATCCCACTTCCGTGACGAAGACCGATATGGCCCCCCTGCACGCGCACCGGGGAGGCTCTATGAAGATGACCACCTAGACCACCCATACCCTGCTGGCCCCGTTGTGGCGCATGACCGGCGTCGACGCCGTGACGATAGCCCCTCCTTTCGACGACCTCAGCTACTTAGGCGGCAGTCGTCCTTGGACACCTTTGACCGCATACCCCGGCGCAAGATGGAGACCCTCGAGCCTGCTCCTCGCGCTCCTCGCGCTCCCCGCATGCCTGCACTGCCTCGTCATCATCTCTCGCCCGGCCGTTATCGTGAGCGCGAAACGTACGAGGATATTAGAATCGCAGAGCCCGACTATTACGGTGATGAGGAGTTTAGAGACTTCCGTGATCGCGACATGGTTGGTCACCGTCGTCGCTCCAGCAGCAATGCTCAGAGACACCATGAGAAGCCCTACCCACGCAAGGGAAAGACCCGCGTGCCTCGTCACCTTGCCCATATCCACGCGATCCTGGACCTGGGCTACCCGTTCAAGGAAGAGGTCGGTGCTTCGCTCTCGTGCTATCCTCCCGTGCTGTGCTTCACGGTCACTGACTAAAATAGGATGATGTCATCGTCATTCAGAAGGCGTTGTCCAAAGAACAAATCGACGAAGTGATTAGCCTGAGCCGTGAATTTAATCGGCCCTCCCCCGTGGAAAGTGAGTGGCGTCGAATTGCGCATCCCCATCCCCGTACTCGACACAGGATCCCTAATCGATTCCACCGCACAGCCGAGTTCATCACACGAGCTCGATCGCCCCCCATGAGAGAGATTCCTCGCGAGCGGGTGACGACCGAATACCTGCAGGTTGAGGCACCTCCTCCCCGTACGAGTGGAGCCTTCATTGTCGAGGCATCGCCGTCCCGGCATCGGTCTCGATCCCGCCACCACGTCGATCACCACGAGGAAATCCTCGAGCGGCCTCGAACTAACGGAATCTCCCGTCGTCGAGCAGTCTCAGTTCATGACCCTTCATATCGTCAGTTGGCTCCGGTGCAGTACATCCAGGAGCGCGAGTCCGATGCCGTTCGTCAGGGCTCCATGGTGCTTGTGCGTCCTCGGGATAGCGATCCTGACACAAGTGACTACGTCCGTCAACTAGAAGAGGAGATGAGACTTCTTCGCATGGAGCGCGACGGTGGAATCGAGATCACCCGCCAGCGCGAGACGGACATCATTGACGATAGGGGTAACGCGCAGGAGGTCACTGAGATCCGGCGACAGGAACGCAAGGGTATGCCCTCGTCACTATCTATGATTTACTGTAAGATACTGACTCTTTCAAGAACCCAACTCTCGTCTTATGCGTGCTATGATGGCTACTTTGACTTGAGCTGCTATTCCACTGCTTTGCAGCTTTCTGCTCATTCAACAGCATGGATTTACGATGATATGACATTATTTCGGGTTCACAGGGAGATGTTCCACATGTATTTTTTAACCCCCAATTTGCCAATGATACACCTTTCTGCAGAGAGACAAAAGTAGGCAGTCCAGCGTAGATCCGGCACGATAACAAGTGGCGGTGCAACTGAGGCGGTGCAAAGGCGGGACGAAGCCTCGACCCTCGTGCATGTGGTTACCTAGTCTTGTTTCACTTTCTACTCCCTACTC
Organism: Penicillium olsonii; assembly: GCA_911174995.1. Taxonomy (NCBI): domain Eukaryota; kingdom Fungi; phylum Ascomycota; class Eurotiomycetes; order Eurotiales; family Aspergillaceae; genus Penicillium; species Penicillium olsonii. Next base: position 5,593 of record CAJVNO010000019.1, on the reverse strand, counting down.
CTTTTTTCCAAGTTAAATCACTAAATTCACCAATCATGGATCGAATGCAGGCATTCGGAAAGAACTTCAGGTGAGTCTAGCGTCATGTCCGAGTCTCCCTGTTCCGCAGGCCCCCAATCCATGACCGGTCGCTTTACTAACATCTTCTTGCCTTGTGGTTTTCTGACGGACAGTGCGAGCTTCACGCCTTTTGCGCAGCGTACCCAGCAGATGATCAAGGAGCAGCTGGGCCAAGCCGAAGACAAGACCCAACTGCCCGATGAATATATTGAGCTCGAAAAGCGCGTCGATGCGCTCAAGCTTGTCCACCAGAAGCTTTTGCAGGTGACGTGAGTGCACTCCAGCTCACTTGACATGCAATACCGCATGGTCTTTTGCTCCCTACAGCCACTGACCGGCGCCACCTCTCCACAGCTCGCAATACTCCAACGAGGCCTACGACTACCCTCCCAACATCCGCGAGTCCTTCAATGATCTCGGCCGCACCATCAACGAGAAGGTTCAGCTCCTGTCGCAGGCTGGCTCCCCTGCCGAGGCGCAAGCCGCCCTGACTGCTCCTCCTTCCGCCAAGCCCCAGCCCAAGACTTTCAACCATGCCATCGCCCGCGCTTCGCTTGCCGGTTCGCAGACCCTCGCACAGAGCACTGAGGGTGAGGACCCTCTCGCCAATGCGCTGGAGAAGTATGCTCTGGCCGAGGAGAAGGTCGGCGAGGCCCGTCTCGCTCAGGATGCTCAGATCCAGTCCCGTTTCCTGGCTGGCTGGAACACCACCCTCAACACCAATCTCATGTTCGCCGCCAAGGCGCGCAAGAATGTTGAGAATGCCCGTTTGATGCTTGACTCTGTGAAGGCCAGCAAGAAGGCCGCTGCTCACGGCGATCTTGATAACCTAAGCGAGGATGCTCGCGCGGAGATCGAGCAGGCCGAGGATGAGTTCGTCGGACAGACTGAGGAAGCCGTGAGCGTGATGAAGAACGTATGTTTGGATCCTCGAGCCCAACTATATTGGTTGTGGTTGTTATCTCACATGGGCTCTCTGGTGCTAATGATATTCCGCTTCAGGTCCTTGATACTCCCGAACCCCTGCGCAACCTGGCCGATCTTATCGCCGCTCAACTCGAGTTCCACAAGAAGTCCTATGAAATCCTCAGCGAGCTCGCCCCTACCGTGGACGCGCTGCAGGTCGAACAGGAGGTAAGTTCCCAGTGACCCCGGCATCTGTTCATCGATCTAATCACACCATGAACAGGCCAGCTACCGTAAGATCCGCGAGGGCGCATAAGCTATTTCTTAATGCCACGTTTGTTTTGTTGTCGCCTGGTTACGACATTATTCGTTACTTCAAGCCACGGCCTTGTCTGCTGTATCTAAGCCCTTTTGCCTCTTATTTGACTACGGATGATTCAATCTGAATTTTGGACTTGAAGCCCACGTAAAATTAGCCAAGCTACCCGTAAGACATAGTGATTCAAACAATGTCAAGGTGCATCGATGTAAAGATGTCATTTGCGGACGACCCACCGCCTCTGCCTCAGGCGCCAATGGCCCGCTAGCTCCAGGAGCTCCGACATCAGATATCCCAACTCCGATCAACTGTCATCCAGAACGCAGAGTACGGAGTACATGAATCGCAACTGATTCTTGCATACACTAACCTCCAGACACATACCTTGACTCTGTTGTCGACCCGACATCAAGCGCGCCACGCCAGGTCGAACCGTCGGCCACTTGTCCATCCGCATCGCCAAAGCATCCGGCCTTCTGAAGCGATTCGTACCGGTCCTGACTTCGCCTGCAAACGATCGAACCTTCGGATATTAACGAAACTTTTGCCTCGGTCATCGCCATACCGCATACCACGCCGAAGGATACTCGCTCTACTCTGCGCTTTCATTCGACATAACGAGGATCATCACACAAGATCGACAACATGGCAAACGGGTATGTCATCTCTTGTCTATGGGCTGTGGGGGATATGCTTTCTATCGTATCCGCAAGTCTATGAGACTGGATTCCTGATTCCCGCGTTGATCCAAATCCACATGTCCACGGACTCAATTTACATGGCCGGGCCGGTTCAATCGCTAACATTTGTTCGTACAGATGGAGCTTGCTTGTCGGGCTCATAATCATTGTCGCACTTTCCACTGCAGCATGGTTCCTGAGCCCCAAGGGTGAAAACCAAACGTGAGTCGACCTCTACTTGCACCCCGCAGCAGCAGCTTTGGACTAGATCGTGAAAAACTGACCCTTTCTTTCAGCCTGTTCCGGAGTACTATGATCCTTGCTTTCGTTTCTTGTTACTTGATGTGGGGTATGTGCTCTTCCCCGATCGATATACTCACCATACGATTCACGACAGCTGCTAATAAGACTCGCATTTAGCTATTGTTTTCCTCTCACAATTACATCCCCTCATTGCGCCAAAGCGCTCAGACATCCGACCGGATCGCGTACCGCAATAGAGATATCGTCGTGTGTATTGTTATCTACGGCCCTGTCGAAATTTTCTGCGAGTCCTTTCCTTGGGACCAATTATCACCACCGGGTCGCTGGGATAAGATGGTGTCAAGTCAAGGCATGAATGGGCACCATGGCTACAGCTCCTTTGGCCGAGTCCGAGGGGTTTATCCACTGCTTGCATTGCAATTTTGAAACGATCGAGTCATCTCATTCCTGGTTCGAGTCTGGTTAGCAGGCTCTTGATGTTTTTGTATAGCTTTTTTCTAGGGTATCTGGTCCATGCCCTGGTGCTTGGTAGCGTTTTCTGAATCCTCATTTTTGATCGAGATAATATTTCCCGTCGGCTACTTTCACCTGGGCACGGTTGCGAGAGTGACTTATCACAGTAAAGTAATTTTGCCTTCCGCATGGGCAGCGTTGTATTCATGGACCTTGGAAGCACTTGAGCATGGGCAGTCTACATCCATGATATTCACGGATGTTGTTCACTACTCCCGAGTCTAGGGCTAGTCTTGGAAGTATGGGCCCAGGTGCGCCATGATCTCCCGCCCTAAATCTAGAAAATGTTCACGGGTGGTGATATATCTTCATCGATCATCCATCCAAAACCTACCCATGTAGTAGGAATGCCAGACCAGAAGCTCCATGTCTCGGTCATTTCAAGGGTACTTGTTGACCAAGCACAACTTCAGAAAATCTTGGAAGGTATTATTATTAAATTTATACATGTACTGTCCTACAAAGGTCAACCAACCCCAACAGCACCCAAAATCACCTTCTGCACCGCCCAACGAGCGACCTGGCCAGCAACCGCAATCGTCACAGCGCGCAGATACCCACATCCCAGTAGAATATAGATTGAGACAATATTACTCAACAGAACAAGGTGCGTATCAACCACACCCAGAGAAAGCATCGAAGCAAGCAAATCAAAAACACCAGCCAAATAACTAGTCGGCCCCGAATTCCGAAGCAGCGAAGCCGTAGCCGCAACCCACGACTCCCGGAACGAAACAGGTGCCGCCCCCGGCGCGCGAGCAGCAGCAGCGGACGAAAGCACGGATTTCGTGCGCGAGTTCGAAAACAGGGTCTGGTGGACCGCGCTCGGCATCGTGGCCGGCTGTCTGGGAACTCGGATTTGCGACCCAGTCAACCCGTGCGTGGGGTTGTCGGAGAGGCTGCCGCTGCCGTCGGCGCCCCAGATTACTAGGAGGATGGGGAAGAGCTTTGCGCAGCTGCTGACTAGTAGGGCGGTGCTGATTGCTGCGGGGCTTGCTGTTGTAGGGGGTGGGAGGGGGTGGATATTCTGGATGGGAGCTGTAGATGCTCGACGAGGCGGGGCTGGTCGGAGTGGTGCCATTGTCGAGCCTGGTGTGGGGGATAGATCTGGCTGGGAGGTGGCCTCGGGATGGTTTGGGATTGGATTTGGCTTGAGGGGGCTCCCCGGGGGGTTCAAGGGGGTCTGGGACTGGGTGTTTGCCGGGGTCGCGGATGGTGAGGGTTGCAATGTTGGCGTGGATGGACCGGGAGGCGGAACCGTGTCTGGGTGGAGTGTACTGGTGCTGACATTCTTGCTTGGGTCTGGTCGAGCGCGACGAGACTTTGGGACCAGGACTGCGGCCAGCAGGCGAACGGTGAGGTGGTGGGCTAGTGTGGCGGCGGCATTCAGACTGAGGAAGAAGAGGTATTGTACAATGATGGGCGCGCGCGAAAGGAAGGTTGTGGCGAGCGATGGATCCTTTTCTATACGTGCCCAGGTCAGGTAGACATCGAAGAGGAGGAGCAAAACTCCCAGGCGGATAATTGATCGCTAGAAGGGCATCTTGTTAGCTCGAGACGCATGGTCTTAGCTTGATTACCCACGTCAAACTGGTTGTCATCTCGCCCAAGTCGATTGAAGAGAAGATGCCGATAGACCTGGATGCCTGTTAGCTAGCCCGATTTTGAAGACGTCAGTGATACTCACCTGGGGCTTGATAAGGACTAGATCAATGAAGAGTACCACGAAGTCATGCTCGACATATTTGTCGGCAAAACGCTGGCACCGCGGGCACTGGGTCAATCGAACGCCTTTACCTTGAGAGCGGTCGTCGGCACGGCTGTAGGCGCTGTATAGGTGTGAGACTGGATAGGAGCACTCGATGCAAATGGGCATCGTGGCATATGAACAAGACCAAGTTCACCACGCGGCTCTCCTATACGGGATATTGAAGGCGGTGAACCCCACTGTAGAACGGACTAGGTATGCGGAGTATGGAGTACTAGCCTGTTTGATGTTCCGCTGTGGGAATTGCCAAAAACTAAAAAAGAAACTCCGATAGGGGGAATCGAACCCCCGGCTGTCGTGTGAGAGACGACGATGTTAGCCACTACACCATATCGGACGGGTACGGTGGAGTCTCGATTTAGTTTAGTGTTAGCCTTTGGGGTTTAGCGTCATCAGTCTCTGTGCGTACCCGTGCGTGCGCTTTGTATATAGTCTCCCCCTCACCCACTTTTCGAGCATCCCAATTCTTTTTTCCCCCCCTCCCGCCTCCCTATACGCGCAGATGAGGCATTTTTGCCATTGACTCGAATCGCCGAACTCCGCCACCCCCTCTCATCTTTAGCGTGATCGATTGTACTCGTCGAATCTGCTCCACACCAGCAAGTTAGAGTGTTGGCAGTCAGACTGTCAATTACCTCTTGCTATGTCCAAGGTTCTAGGCCTGTATGCCTTGGAATCAAATGGCGACCGCGGGCTCGAACAGTCTGAAAGGCCTTCTCTTAATCTCCGTCATTGATTCGCGGCTACTAAACGTGTCCAATCAATCTCATAGCTAATGATATTAAGATAGTTATACTCGATTCTCGTGATCTTGACCCTACCTCGAACTCCATTACCTAGACATCCACCCCATTTGCTCTACGGCCATGCCGGTCTCAGATACCCTCGGATTGTGGTCTTGAACACTTAGGCACCATGAACCAGAGCTCTTCAGCCGCACAACCGATTAGCACACAGCATAAGGCAGAATACTAGAGGGACTTGTCCTCGCGCAACAGCACATGCATCCTTTGAACAAGGCACACAGGGCCGGTGGAAGGACTGGATGGCAGCGTCCGGTGGAATTGCTTCGCGTTACAGAGC